>VYXD01013817.1:3205636-3242108 GCA_013397195.1 Hylia prasina | reverse complement strand
TTTTTTTTTTTTTTAACTTCTGTAAGGACAATGATGGGTACTTTTCCTTAAGTGATTTCTTCAGACTGAAGGCAGTCAAAGTGCACAAGCTTCAGCTGCTGGGCAGGTATGAAATAGGAGCCCTTTCTATACCTGCTGCTGATGTGAAGGTCACGGGACCAGAAAGGAAAAAAATTGGAAAAGAAGCCTGGAAGGCTTTATAGTCTGGGAGTTAAGGCTGTTGGTTGGTTTATATTGATGTGGGTTTTGGTCTGCACTCTGGAAGCTTTAGTCCAGTTTTTTGTTTCGTTTTTTTTTTTCTTATTCATGTCTCTGATTAATAATAAGGCAATTATTAATAATTGAAAGTCCTGTGTATCCAGATCTGTGTTCTTGATTCCATATAATTTAATAATCTAATTGCTTTACCTAGATGACCAAGTATTTTTGGCATGTCAAAATGAAAAACTTTGCTTCCGGTATTTCTCTTGCATTCCTCCCTGCTCTCTCTCCATCTCTTGCCTTTGTCTGTAGCAACTGGAATTTTCGCTTAGCTGAAATTCCTGTTTCTCTTGCACACCTTGAGTATTCATTAGTTTCCTCTACTGAAATTGATGCCAGACCAGTGTTGCTTGATCTACTGCTGCAATTAAATGCAAATTAAACCAGTTTTGCTCAATGTTAGTCTGCATTACGACTCACTAATTAAAAATGCTTAAGTCTTGAAAAATCTGAGTCACTCAACTTCCCAGCCTGGTACAACTGTCTGTGACTTGTGCTGCAGTGGCACAAATTAATTGGTTTGGAGTTCAGGGCACAGCAGATGCCTCTCAGATACTAAATAAATAGAAGACAGGGTATCACCCTTTCCTGTTTGCAGCTGCTTTAATAGGAATTGAATTTTTTTTTTAAATATGGTTGTTCACATTTGGTGGGTTTAATTCAACCAGAAGCTAGTGCTAGTGACCAAGCAGACAGGTCTGTGCTTGTCATGTTTTTGAGTTGCTCTGTTTTGCTGGAAATTCAGGGCTTTTAATTTGCCCCCATAATCCTGCTTTTCTGGGAGCCAGGGTGGGAGGAGTGCTCTTCTCTGAGTTCAAACCCTGTCTGCCTCATTCAGTGGTGTCTCATCTCCTTTTGCATTAAAATCAAGTTTCCTCTTCCTGCTTGTTTTCTCCACCCCTCCTCCCTTCCACATACCTACCCTGTTTTCATTTGTTCTGTACATTTTCCTTTGGTGTTGATGCTTCCCAAAAACCTGTCCTGTTGGGACAAATTAGTGTTATAACAAGCATGCCCTTTAGTATTATCTCTCTTCTATATGTAGAGGCACATGGGCCTGATTCTGAAATTGCCCTTGGGATGGGGAGATTATTACTCAGCACACTTTCCCCTGACTGTTTGGAGGCTGGTTATACAGAGAATTTAGCTGGGAACACACTATAGGATAACTAGGAAACATGCTGGTAGGAGTAGGCATATTGGTGGGTAGCTATTTACTGCCCTGTCTAAATTACTGCTTAACTGCTTTTCATTAGAGTTGTTTTTTCAATTGGTTCCACCTCTATGCATGTGTTCATTTCTTAGGCTAGTCTTAAACAGCTTGGGACACTGGCTGACAATTGGGAAGCTGGTGACACTCCACAGGCAGTATATCTGGGATGTTTTGGGTCGTGGTTACTTTTTGGAACTTTGTCTTCTCAGAAGACCACCTGTCTCAAAGTCATCCCCAAACCACAATCAGAGCACCAAAGTTTTTATTTCATTTTTAGTGTCACTAACAGAAAATTGTTTATTCAAAGGAAACATTTAAAATTTATGGTGGTTCTTTATCCGTAATAGCTTATCATTCCTAACATTTATCCTGAGTACGCAGATCGCGGATTTCTCAGCAATGCTGTTTGATTTCTTGGAGTTTAGCATGGGGTAGACTTCTAGTTTGGATACCAGTGTTGTCAAAGGACAGTGGATCTTTTTGCATATGTTGAGCAAGTGTGAATTTACTGCGCTTGTCCAGTCTGTCATTGCAGTCTCAGTACCAGGGAATGAGTTGATTGAATACTGCCTCCCCCAAAACAGGTTGGCTGTTGTGTGGTTTGTCCACTTCTGATCTGTATTGGACGTGAACCAGTGCTCCAGTACTGACCAGCACGAGGGTCAGATTCCTTGTGCCCCTTGGCTTCTGGGAAATGCATTTGTTGGTTGCCTGTGAGTACTGCATGGAAGGGGGCTGTTAGGGGTTTCACAGTGGTGGTAATGTTTAGTCTCTACTCTGTAAGTAGAGTTTTACCTATGTGAGTGCAGAACCAAAAAATACAGAGAGCTCTGGTTTTGGGACTCAGGTTTTTCTTTTAACCTTGCCTTCTGTTGCTGCAGTTTTTATCCCTCTCCGTGGCTTTTTCTGAATACAACAAAGTAAAAGAGCTGGACATTTTGTAAGCAGCAGAGAAGCATGCCATTGAAAGCTATGTTATGTTTGCATATATAAGATTGTCCAGTTGGCTGAGCACTGGAGTAGACTCACAAGTCTCCTCATTCTTACTCTATCATTAGTCGCTAACATAAGCAGGGATAAACTCTTCCCGTGCCCTTATATTTACTAGGAAGTCTAATTCAAGTGAGCTAATAGGTAACACTGAACAATCCACTGAAGAGTGCATTTCTTCAGTTCTTCCTGTTGAAATCAAGGCCTCTCTCCAGATCCTGTTTTAGTCCTGTTACCATTAATAACCCCTCCTAAGCCAGTGCTGCAACTTGCATTCCTCTGCTGTGGCTGAAGGCAAAGCTGGGATGAGGAGGAGGTTGGTGCATCCTCCACTGTTTCCTGCCCAGCACTTCCTTTTGCCTGTCCAAGAGCAAGAATTAAATCATGGCAAGCAGGGCAGTGGTGAAGGATGGGAGTTTTTAATCCGCATTTTTATTCAGGAGTGCTGGATTCAGCTGAATCTTTTGCATGGGGCATCAGCTGCTTCTCCTGCTGTTACCTATTTCACCGTGCCCCAAGTTGGAGTTTTAAGTGTGGTACTGCAGAAGAAATATTAAGGCCAAAGCCCGTGTCTTGCATAAACACCTGTAGTCAGCACTCTCCTGTAATCTTATGCCATGCAGGCAGGGAGGCTTGGCAGGAGGAGCAGAGGGAAGTTTGAAGGGAAGGAGGCCTCAAATGACACAAAGAGATACGAGAGGGCAGGCCAGCACTGGGGTGCAGCAAGGGTACACCAGGGGAAATGATAAAAGAAGAGATCTGATTTAAGTAGCAAGTGTAAGAGGAGGAAAAGGAGAGTATTGCTGTTTGTTTATTTTTTAACAGCCAGATGGAACACCTGCCATGAGATGGCCTTTTTGGAGAGACAGAAACCGAACCTTAGAGCCTGGTTAAGACTGTGTGGGTGAAGCATTTACTGCGCATGGGAACTAGTTCTTGTATTCCTCTGTACAAAACCTGATACTTACAGCAAATACTGCAGAGATTCCTGGTTTAGGTTTGGAATGTGGCATTTCAGAAAAAGCAGATGTTTTGCTGTGCATGGGTATGTCTCTCCTGCTACCAGAGCATTTCTCTGCTGCCCTTCTCATTCCTTGTCATGCCTGAGGTTGGTTAAAGTCTTGCAGAAGAAAGTAAAACCAATGTATAATTCATTCATGATGAAATGTTTGATTCCTGACCCTTCTGAAGGACTGTTTAACTTCCAAAGATTGAAATATAATTATGTTTATTTTAGCATGCTCAACCTTGCTCATTGCTCTTTCCCAATAATGGTTGCTGTGTGCTTTGAGAGGAATAGCCATGCGTTTTTGTTTTTAAGATTTGCATATTCATACTGAAATACAGGTTCCATCTTTTCCGTGAAATAATGAATGGGATTAGGGGAAATTAAGAAAAAAAGAAAAGGCAGTCGCTGCATTCTCCAGTGCAGTGTCTCTTTTTGCTCAAGGGTTTGCTTTTCTCCACTTTCTCAACTTCTAGCTGCTATGTGAAATGTATGCTAACTTCATAAAATCATAATAGGCCATCTCAGGGGAGGCCAAATATAGAAATTATACTTAACTGAGTCCACTTAAAAGCTAACAGAAATAGAACTCAGCCACAAATAATATAATGCTGCAGCAGTAATAATACACTATGTTCTGGGGGATTTTTTTTNNNTTTTTTTTTTTTAATATTCTTCCCTGTGTATCTTCCCTGGTAGTTTGGTTTTGGGCATTGATCCTTTATAGCTCCAGATGGAGCATGTTCAGAAGAACAGTGGTTTTTGCCATGAGATTTTGATGGGGAAAGCTTAAGAGAATGCGAGGATTCCTCTTCTCATGGGTCTAAATCTCTGGTTGGGCAAAACTGATTTGAGGTAGTTCTTACCAAGGAAATCCAAAATAAGTCAGTTTTAATTTCTAGAATTCACTTTCATTAACTTCAGTCAACGGAAACTTTTCCAATAAAGAGGAAGCTCTGGACTGGGTAGTTTTGCAATCATTGGACTAATACCAGATGTATTAAGAAAATAAAGCAAACTCACAGATAAAGATCTAACAATTAAAATTAGGTATTGTCATCATGTCTACAAGTATCTCGGGTATGCAGTCATGTGAACACTGTATGGCACAGAGGGGTGTGTCTGACCACAGGGTTATTAAGGGCAGGAGATTCAGGTTTGGATAATAAAGAAAGTGAATGGCTGAGGGAAACACAGAATCTGATACAATGAGTCCTGGTTTTGCATTTTATTCATGGATCTACCAGCTTTCTCCCATGGATCTCTAGCCCTGGTGTCTGTTGTGAAAGGAGCTTTGCATAATGTATGATTCCTTTTGAAATGGGCTTGAAATACTTCTTCGGGGTGCTGTTCTCTCTCTTGGGGGATGGAGCGTGAAGAATTACAAGCACCAGCTGAAGAGCTGCAGAGTGTCTGGTTTCAGGGTCTTTCCGCCTGTACAGAAAGTAATGTTTCTGTACAGCAACAGTGTAAGCAGAGAGTGTTGGAGATCTGTTGTGTCTACAGCAGTGGGGCAGGTTGACTGCTCAAAAGCTGCTAGATGACAGCAAGGGCTTCCCTGGTAATTGCCAGGTTGTTTCTGTTTATTTATTTACCTTATTTTTTCTTCCATCCTGACAGTAATGAATTTTGGTAATCCACAGTGGGGAAAATTGACTGGCAAAAGAATTGGGTTCTGTTCATGATGGGGTTTGAACCCTGCATGTGACAGTGGGTTTAACAGGAGTTTGCTCTTTGTAAATATGCTTGTGTGCTCCTTCTGCTGGGAGCAGAAACTGAAATTGCAGCTCTGCAAGGCAGGGGAGAAGGAGGGAGAGGCAGAACTCCAGGAAATGGTAAGCTCTTACCCAAATGTAGATGCTGTTCTGTGCTGTGAACTTTTGTACCTGTAGTACTCTTGGATTCAGGTTTACCAGTGGGAGCAATTAGCTGCTGGTCAAGAAGCATGTTCATGAGAGCCAGGAGGAGATTTCTGGGGGAAGAGCTGTAAAGGCAGTGGAAACAAATACACATTAGAAACAGATTAGATTCCTGAATCTTAGCAAATTGAAAAATAACAGGATAACTTAGGCTTTAGAAAACCTACTGGAAATGAGCCAGAACTTTTTGCAAACTGGAATGATCTTAGCCTTTCTTAAATTGCTGCTCAGTGTGAGACCACAGTTAAAACAGGGATTAAAAATGAGCACAGCTCATACTCCTGCCTGCAGATCAGTGGACACTTTCCATGCTTGGTTGGAAAATAACCCAAGAGTAGTGTTGAGAAGACCTCAGAATAAATCCAGCATGTATGAGACAAAAAAATCAGAATTATAATCTTAAATTTAGAATTGTGGTGGTAAGCAGCATGGGCATGGCATGAGAAGTACTTGGTTTTTTTCAAGTTTAATTGAAGCTTTAATTTGTGGCCCTGCAGTTTTTGAAATGCTGACATTACCAAGGACTGATAGAAGTCAGATTTATAGTGTGGATTGGACAATGTTGAACACAGCAGACAGTAACTGTATTTTTTTGAAAAGTATCTCTAAATTCCTCCCACCGGAGAAATTCTGTATCTCTTTCAATTCACATTTCAGGTTTACTGACTGAAAATCTCTGTGGTTTGACTGGTTACGAATGTTTTCATGCAAGCACATTAGCTTTTAAGTTGGTACATAAGCTGCTTTTTTTTAAAGAAAGTGAATAAGCTTGTAAAATAGTGTGTTGGAAACAAAAAAAGTCTTTTTTTCATATAGACAGATCTGATTCATCAGAGAGCATCAAGATAATTGTCACGATTTTCATTTTAAAAGGAAACCAAGAAATCTTGGCACAAGTGTAAAACTTTCTGTTGCTATACTGGCCTGTTGCCTGGAGCTAAATATTTGCCTCGTGAATTTTCCTTTCCCTATCAGGAACAGGAAGCAATGTTACAGATGAAATGCATTAAGGTTTGTAAGTGATGCCTGTTATTCAAAAAAGATGCTTACATGTTACACGATTTATCAACAAGATAAAACAGTTTTTATTCTGGCTGAAATCTGGATGGTCACCTAATTTTTGGGAGTACTTCTGGGATGGAGATTTGTACTCACTGCAAGTCTCCTTCTTACAAACACACACATTAGAGTCAGGTTTAGTTAAACAGTTCCAAATGTTAATATGAGTAGGCACATTTCCCTCTATTTTTCCCTTAATTTTTCTTTTCTTTTAATGAGCTCAGCCACCAGCGATTCAGGCTCTTGCCATTGCTTCTCAGCCTTTTGTGTTTCATGTTTTTATGGTAACTCTTCATCTTCCCTTTGGTCCCTGAAGAGAGAGGGGCAGCTGTGGCTGGCAGCAAGTGGCTGCGTTTTCTGTCCTCCACCACTCCCTGTGTGCCAGGCTGTTACCTGGAGTAAGAGGAGAGAGAAAGCAATCCTGTCAAGAGACTGGAAAACCTCAGAGGCCGTGGAAATATGGAAAAGGTGTTTTAAGATGCTGTTCCTTTCAGGGGCTTCTGGAAATGCTCCTGCTTGTTGGGAAGATCCCACTCTGCAGCAGAAAAACCCAGCGTCCCTGTCAGCGTACCTGCTTGGCATCCCAGGTCAGATACCACCGTGATCTTGGGTGCATTGTGTATTTTATCAAATACAATAAACATGACAATTGGCTCCTTTTCCTACTGCTTGGGATGAGGTAGAGGGCGAGCAATTGATTCATGCCCTATTCTTAGTCATAAGGGAATTCAGAGCCACCACACTATATTTATGTAGCTGATAATATGGTGAAGGGCTCTCTGAGACTACAGCAGCAAGGTTTTCCTCCAACTTGGGTTGTTTTGAGACAATAAAGATGATAATGCTAACTTTGATTGTCACAAAAGACCAATGAAGGGCTTTTTGCTGTAATTGTGTATCTTATGAAACCTACTCTGTGTGTGTAAGATACTAGTGACACTTGACAATAATAATTCATTCAATTTGTATCTTTATTGAATCTGCAAAGCCCTCATATTTTTCAGCTCTTTAAATAACAGTTGCCATCTTTAGGGTATCAAAGGACAAAATTTAATTGGTGAAATAAACTAGCCAAAATGCAGAGATTCAATTTATTTGCTACTTTCTGTTTCTGTGTTTCTGAAGTTAGGCAAGGTGGTTTTTCCCTAGTGTTTTCCCAGAGATATCATGTTATCTGATATTTAATTATTTCCCTCTCATTGCATATTGTAGGGTAAGATTTCTGATCTCCAGCACAGACTTGCTAATTTATTCTCTTTATAGGTAATTCTCAAAAGTTTTCCTTTCATTTTGCCTTTTTTATGCAGCTGTTAAAGGGCTTCCTTCTTAGCTAAGCATACCTGACATGTAAATATTCATTATGTATATTATTACTACACATTTATAGATTGTGAGTTAAGCTAGTTTGAATGAGAGTTTGGCACACAATGGAGTTTTTCCATCTATTCTGGAAAAGCTTTGCATGGTAATAAGCCTTGCAGTTAGCTGAAGTACTCTGGTTTCCTAATGGAATCTGCTTTCTTTAGACTCTCGAGGAATTGAGTGAGAGCACAGTGGCAGCTGTGGCTTGTATCTACCTGTGCATTATCATTTACCCTAGCAGAAAGCAGCCAGAAGAGTTTTAGGAAATATGCTGTCTTTGATGATTACATTTTTCATTTTGTAGCCTTTCAAGAATTTCAGGTACTAATGAAAACTCCAGTCCTAGACCTATCTACTGGCCTAGCAGTCTATTGATTTTGCTGGGCAGGCATTTGTTTTTGTAAAATGTATCAAGTTATATGCTTCCAGTTCCTGGTGCATGTCAGAAACAATTTCTCACATTGAGGGCTTTCTATTTAACTTCTTCTTCAGTTTTATTGCATAAAAGCATCATGGTATAAAATAGTTTTTCGTCAATCAGTTATACTTGTTTGTGTTAAAAAATTGTATATGGGTACAGTGTCACTGATCTGGATAAATCGTTAGTGTGTAAAAACTACCCTTCATTCAGATAACTTATAAAAAAATACAGAGAAATTAGGGCCAAACTGATACAGCTCAACTCCCCAAAACCCCTCTCGATTGCCAGAAACGGAATGACCCGCATTAGCAGCTTCAAATGGAGAGCTGGAAAAGAGGGGGAAGAGAAGGCAGGGTGTTTAGGCAAGAGAAAGATGATGAATAACTAAAAACACTGAAGGAAAGGTCAGGAAGTTTGGAGCTCAGCCTAGACAGAGCTCAAGGTGTGTGGCATTGGGATTGTGCCCTGTGTCACTGGTTTTGAGCAGCCAGCAAAGGAAGCATCCTTCTCCTTTCTAATCCCTCATGCACACAAGGATACTGGGGGTTGCTATGAAAACTTTCAAGCTCTCATTGCAAATTCTCTCTAGCTACAGCAAATTGTCACACACAGCGATTTTGTCTGGCTGTTCTAATGCAAATGGGCAGCATTGAGTCTTATGTCACAAAAAAAGTGATATTGAGCAAACCATCTGCATGGGTGTTTTGCCTGCTACAATTGCTAGGAATATAGCTGTTTCACTCTACCATGCTTTCATTTGGAGTCAATTTAAAACGACTGTTTTTATCTGTGCCTTTCAAACTGTGAAAACTCTAACTCCTGTTTTGTTTCTAAAAATATTTACTAATGAGGAGCTGATGTAATTTGTTTTGGAAGACAGGCTGTTTTATACACAGAGTTGTATGAATCGAGATACAATCTCTGATAAACGTGGACAAAATTAATGGGCCTTTATAAGTGGCCAGAACGATATTTATTGTTTGCAAGTTGTGTTAACTTGTAGCAATCCCTTGACAAACCAGGGGAATGTCCTGTTGTGATTTGCAGCTGCCTGTGCCACAGAATGCGCTTACTAGAGCTTTCCACCCGCTATTCAGCTTGCTGTTGCCTGCTTGTTTTCTGTTTTAAAAAGTGTTTTCATTGTCAAACTGCATCCAAACTATTCAGTGGAAGCAGCCCATTTGCTGGTGCTCCGAGACGCTTCGCTTTGTCCCTGCTGACACCTGATGATGGACGCAGAATATTCTGAGCTGAATGGTAAATATGAGTCTTCTACTTATGTCACTGTTGTTAGAGATATTGATTTTTTTTCAGGTCCACCACATGTTTTATGACCCTGATTGTATGTGGTCACAGTTCTGTCCAGAGCTCTGGATACCAGCAAAATCCCATGGATGTAAATATATAGAAAAGAGACAAACTGCATGGGGGAAATGAAAAATCTTGTTCATAGGGCAAAAAAAAGCAATCTTGTTTGCAGGACAGTGCTGTGATAATAAAGGAAGATTTTTGGTTTCTGTTATTTCTGGAAAAATAAAAATCTTACATAAATGTGTAGGATAATAATAACATTTGATAGTGTAAAAGGTTCTCCTGTGAAATCTGACTTTATAGGCACCACAAAACCAAATAGCATAAATTGAAGAGGAGCTACCAAAAAAAGGGCATTTCCAATACCTGCCTTGGTGAAACAGGAAAAAAAATTGTTGGAAAGCCTGAAATTATGGGTAGAAACCGCGTGCTGAATTTTGGGACAAGATTGAACAAAAATCTGCAGATACGGGTGAAAAAGATGTATAAAAATCTGTGCACTATCTTGCATTCTTTACACTTCTAATTTATTAACAGTTTTTCTGCTCAGTTAGTGCCATATCAAATACTGAAATTGGATAAGAGTGCTCTAAAGGAACTTTGCTGATTTGTTTGTAGAGTCCTTGTCTCTATTTTAGGAATTAATGCAGTTCTTAGGGAACAATTCTACAGATACGTACATTTTGTTTTCTTGCACAAAAGGGTCAATCAAATGCATAAGCCTTTGCAGAATTAAATCTTAAAAAATGTTCTCAAAAATATTTTTATGCATTTAAATGTTTTTAAGATAAATAAGTAGCAGATGTTTTTGTGTTGTATCTCAGGTATGTGTCTGCATAATTTATAAGGTGTTGGGAAAACCCCAACTTTTCCTCTGTCTTTTATATGCTCACTCTTTTTATTTTTTAACTCAACAAATCAAAGGGTACTTTAAAAAATTACTTGCTTCTAAAAATCTAGAGGTGCTACAATAATATACTTTAAAAAAGGAAAAAATGTTTTCATTTTGATGTTGGAGAACTTTTGTTCCTTGTCCTTCTGTACAAGTGTTTATATTTTATGTTTTTAAGGAAATTAATTTCAAATGGTTTCTGATTAGTGGCTTGGCCCAGCTTTATTGTCATGCTGATTTTCATATGGTTCTCTGAAAAATAAAATATCAGCAAGGCAGACGTGGTAACAAGGGAGAATCAGCAGTCCTGGATATTCCTGGACACCTTAATGTGGGAAAATCCTGTGGCGGAAGAGATGGAACTGGGTCAGGTCCTGAGCTGGGTGTCCCAGGCAGAGAGTTGAGGGGATGTGAGGTGAGGAGGGATGCAGCAGTTAGAGCAGCACAGAGAGGGGCAGCCCAAGAGGGCACAGTAAGAATGTGGTGTCTTTTTCTCCCAAATCAGGGAAATTCAACGTCTGACTGATGGCTTCACATAGTGGGCCAGAACAAAGGGAGCGTAACTGGGAGCAGAGATGCAAAACGTCAGAAGAGTGAGGTGCTGAGGGGAAATGCTGTGCTGTGGCTCTGGATGCTGCTGGCTGCGGGGTTGCGGCTCCCCGATGAGTGAAGCGAGGCTGGTGTCTGTGCCACCCCAGCACTCCTGTGCTGCACTGAACAGAGAATTGGAGGGGTGCTGTGGTACCCAGCTGAGATGGTCTGTGCTGGCCAAATCGCTGCTGGTCGAGGTGGGATGGGCAGCACTGGGACCTGACCTTTAAATCACTGCCCCTTGTACTGGGAGGTGCCTGGTTTCCCTGCAGAATGTCAGTAATCCAGGTTATTCCTTACTGGTGCTGGAATGTCCACATCTCTGAGATGTGTTCCAGCATTCATTGCTTTCATTTGTCAACTTGAAGTATGTTAATGCCCAGTACACAGAAGTGCTCTGTAAATAGCTGGAGATGTGGAAAGGATTGGAGGGAAAAACACAAATAAAGTAATTTCCACAGCACATTTAAATTTTTGTTTGCTTACATGTGGAAGATGTAGTTAAATTAATAAAACTTCACTTACTAAAGAGTTACTAAGAGTTTCTTCATGGCTACACAGTCAGTAGCTATAGATTTACTCTCTCACTGCTGGCCAGGTAAATTTAATACTTGTTTAAGGTGATGACATTGGGCTGCTGCTTTTTCACGATGAAAAATGTGTTTCCTTAATTCTCCTAGGAAACTGTAAATTGGAGGCTCATAGTTTACAGGTATTGTCTTCCATTTTTTGTTCTTTTCCCTTGGCACCACTGGATGGTGAGCAGCCTTGTGCTGTGGCACGTGTCCACCACAGCAGGGCACTGATTAAGCCCATCATCCCATGTTGGTGTCTCTCCTCCTCTTAGGTTTTATAAGAACTGCTATTTTATTATTATCTGGTAGAGAACTGTGTGTGCTATGTTCTGTCCTGTATGTTTGCTTCTTTGTGTCAGTTTTTTAATCTTGCCAGGATAAATGAGCCTTTGGAAAACCACAGTGAAGAGTTTAGTATAAGGGAAGGCTTCAGTGTTAACTTGCTTTCATTTATGTCCTGTGATATGTAAATCCACTCTGGTTTTGTCTGCTTTATTTTGAGTCATAGCTGCTGGTTGCATCCTTGTCTCTAATGTTAATGGTGTGAAGAGCAGGATTGCAGCCTTAGCACTGAGAAGGCAACCAGGGCAGAAGTGAAAACTATTCTTTGTTTTCACATTAGTCCTCCACCTGTTTGTTGTTTTTTTTTTTCCTGGCAGTGACTATACCTGTTTTTTAGCTGGCAGAAATCTGTCAGCCTGGCATTTTGATCCTAAACTCAGAAATATATTGTGATTGGATCATGATGCTGGTCTTTCCATTTGCTGAAGCTTGCAGTAGCTGCTCAGGAGGAATACAATGCCCTGCTAACTCTGCTGTGTCAGTTTTGGCTTCGTCATGACACCAGAAACATCTTTTGTTCACTGCTAGTTTATAAAGCTTTTCCTGATTGTTTTTAAATTGATGCTACCCACTGGGAGAAGTTATAGGTGGTTATTTTTGTTGGAAAAGGATGAATGCACAAATGTGCCTCTACTTACTGTGTGTCAGCTAAAGTCTGAAACATTTTGAGGAAAAGAACACCATTACTTGATGTTAGTAGATTTGATAGTAAGTGTGGGGGGTTCTACTTTATTATCTTTTTTTGAACTGAAGATCATAAATTTGTATACTGCCCAGAGGTGCTGAATTCCCAGGCAACAGATGATAGAGGAACTGAAATCACTGAGAAATTACATTTAAAGATGCTGCTCATGTGGTTGTAGAGCTCAAAAGTAAACTGCAGTCAAGTTGCTTATGTAATTGTTTATAAACATTTTAATTCGATAGTTAAATAATTTTTATGTATCTTTGTCTCTTTCCCCCAAAAATATGTAGGGAAAGGGAAATCACTGTAAACTAAAAATATTTCAAGGTTAAACTGAACTACAAACTTGTATTTAGAGTTTTTTATCAATTGTATTCTTTCCATCTGTTTGTGTTTGGGATAGGACAGGCCAGAGCTGAAACTCAGACATCTCTATTTCACATCCTCTTAATTTGGCTGTCAGTAATTCAGAAGCAACATCCCTTGAGGGCCTCATGCCTTGTGTGTGCCATGCAGAGATGCTCCTGATGCTCTCTGTGGTTTATGTGAAACAACCATGCTGACCTGTTGGCCAAAATGAATGAAGTTCTGTTTTCTGTTTACTGGCAAATTACTGCTGTGCTTTTCTTTCTTCAAAAGGGTTAAAAAACTTGCGGGAGGCCCAAATGAAATTGGCTTTTTTGTTGTCTGAACTTGATTTTGTTACTCTTGCAGTGTCACTGTTCTGCAAACTCTTGATCTTCTAGGCTAGACAGGATCTGCATTTCTAATACAAAAATTCAGGCTTTTGACAGATCTAAATGGAACAAAAATAGACAAGCTTCTCTAGAGTTATTAACCTGGCGCCTTCTCATGAGCACTAATTTTACTTAAAACTGACACGTCAATTGCAGCAATTTTCCTTAAAATGTGGAACACTGTAATACCCACAAATTTTAAGGGTTATTAAAAAATGCATCTCCAATAACACTCGAGAATTAAATTCTGGTAGCTTTAATATAAAATTTGCCTTTGTAGAGTAGATGTTTGCCAGATAGAAAATACGTGTTCAAAATACAAAGACTGTTCTGGACACAGGGTCATAATGTTAGTGGGTGAAACATGAAGTGAAATAGGGTATTTTGTTACAATAGGGTGCATTAAAGTATTTTAAGAATTACATTTGCTGAATATTTTTTTCAATATTTCAGTGCATGAAAAAATCCAAGTGTGCTAATACCTTGTCAGTATTTTCTTTTCCACTGTCTCCAGCTAAACTGAAGCCTAGCTCCAATAATGATTTTCTTTCCCAACCTATCCTCTTTATTCCTAGTCTGTGAGAGTATAATTTGAGTAACACACCTATTCCCTGGGCAAGAACTAACAAAGTATGACTTGTTCTACTAGATGAATTCTTTGACCAAAATAAAATGTTCCCAAATTAGAGCTGAGGTTGGGTTGAGGAAAACAATAAATTGAAGATGGAGAACTTGCCAATATTCACGTTTCCCCATACCAAACTTGTTATTTGTCAGGTGTGTCATCATATGTCTTGCCATTATTCATGAAAATCAATGTCATTGGAGTAAATGCCAGTTTGGTGTAAATCTTGACCATTAGTAGCAATGAACATAGGAAAATTGTGGTGATGTTTTTGGTAAATGCTAAATTTTGGTGTGATGTCTAATTGGTGGTAAGAGATCTGGAAGACCATCGCTGAAAAGGACATCCTTTGGTGCTCATAGGCCATACAGACAGGTTAGCTTGGGAAGAACAATGGAAGTTGCTTTCATGGTAACAAATAATTTGGAAGTTGGTTTTGGCTATAGAGTTTATTTATAACTGGTTTTTGGGTATAATTGTGGTGTTCACAGTTCTTATCTAGTTAGATGTTTCCTTCACAATTTTCCTACTAGTGTAATTTTCATTGTTGTCTTTAGCGCTGAAATAAAGCATTAATGTTAATCCATAACATTATTTGAATGTTACACAAACTGATAGTATATGAGCAGGTTCAAAGTGCGAACTAACTGGAATAAAAGCAATTTTAGTAGGAGGTGTCATGTTGAAAGCAGAGCAATGGGACATTGGAGCTATAGTAGAATATCCTTTAGAAGTTAAGGTTACAATTTTAGCAGGTTACTATTCAAGTCTAAAGATGGTCCTTTGGTTGGACACTTCCTTATTCCG
Organism: Hylia prasina; assembly: GCA_013397195.1. NCBI lineage: Eukaryota > Metazoa > Chordata > Aves > Passeriformes > Sylviidae > Hylia > Hylia prasina. The sequence goes on along the minus strand of VYXD01013817.1, from coordinate 3,227,312 downwards.
AGTTTTGGGATACAGCAGCAAGGAGCAGTTGGCCATAGCCTGTGCAGCCAGAACCTGCTTTGATAAGTATGTTCATATCCTGTTCATTCTTGAGCTTGTTGGAGCCATTTCCCAGTGGGGTTGTCTGGCTCTTGTGGTGGGGAGTGATATGGAAGCTGGAAGCAGTGTTTCAGGGAGAGGCTACAACTGGCAAGCAATTCCACTTGCTCCTGTGTAGAAATCTACACATTTTAACTGGGCATATACCAAGGTAAACAGACTCTGGTTCCTGGGAGGAAAACTACATTTGTTCCCAAGCTGCTCCATGTGTAAACTGGGAACCTTTGCCTTGGGACAAAGGGTGTGTGGGTGTAGATAGTAGCTGCTTTACTTGTCTGACTTTTACCAACTGCTACAAATCTGTCAGCGACCTGATGTGAGTTTTGGTGTCTGAGGAAGGAACTACCACAGAGTTTTGAGAGTTCCTGCCTTGAGCTCTCAGCTGCAGGTTGCTGCTCTGACAGCAAGATTTTTCCAAAGCTTATCTATCAAGTGCTGCTTTATCATGAAACTTCTTTGAAAGTACCCTCAATCTACTTTAAGGTTTCACTGTGATAGAGATGTAAATAAGGCAGAACGTTTTTGTGCCCATTTTATAAATTCAGAAATAGTTTACTTCTCTGTAACCTGCTTCAATTCTTACGCAAATTCTTAGCCACAGTTTATCCTAAATAACAAGAGAGTAAAAATTCAAACCAGATATCATGTGACTCTTGGAAATCTGCCCTCTCCACAGGGTATCTGATTTCCTTAAAAGCATTAAACCTGTCCATATTGCTGTATTTCTATTTCATAATTAGCAAGTGCCTAAACTTTTGCAGTTTTGACCACTTTACTACACTGTGCAGGTACTTAATGTTTCTGCACACTTGGATTTCATAGAAGGGTTGGGCTGGGAGTGACCTTAAGGGCACTGTCTAGTTTCAATCCTCCTGCCCTAGGCACAGACACCTTGTACTAGACCAGGTTGCTCAGAGCCCCATCCAGCCCAGCCTTGAACACCTCCAGGGATGGGGCACCCACAGCTTCACTGGACAATATGTTCCACTGCCTCACCACCCTCACAGTAAAGAATTTCTTCCTAATGTCTGGAATCTAAACCTGCCCTCTTGCGGTTTAAAGCCATTTACCCCTTGTCCTATCACTTCATGCTCTTGTAAAAAAATCCAACATCACTTCCATCAAGATGAATATCCAGAAAGTTTTTGGTATTATTAGAGATACAAGTATTTTAAAAAGACTGAGCTTTGGCTAGACAACCATGTTTTCTGGTTCACTGTCTGCTGTGCTTTTGCCTTATATTCCCTTTTGTCTGTGCTATTTCCTTGCAGCCCCTGCTGTGGAGCTGGCAGGCCAGGGGAGAGGGAAGCAGCCAACCATAGCACTTTGCACAGCAGTGCTCTTGCCACCACTGCTCTTCAGCAGGAAGCAGTAGGCATGTCAGTCTTTACAAGTATTTGCTATTATCTTGTTCTTCCAGGCTTTGCTGCCTTCTGAGGCACAAGAAGTTTGGCCCACCTTGTCAGTATTGTGTATTAACACTACTTGTCAGTGTAGGGATTGCTTTACTCTTGTCCTTGCCAGGACTGATGCTTAGTCATTGAATGTCTTTCCCTCACTTGCTTGTTGTTTCATTTTTCTTTCATGTCATATAACATGCATGAGCTTTTGCTGAATGACATGCAGAATTATTCATCATTTTAATATATAAAGGCTTGATGCATACCTGAGTCTAATGAGTAAGGAAACAGTTGTTTAAGTTGCAGTATTTAATTTATATTTTGTAGCTCAAAATAAACAGTACAAACCCATAGGCCTCTTTCCAATTAGTCATGTTTATAATACTACTGTGAAGCTGTGTGTCTTCTTTTCTCTATTTCTATTCCTTCTGTCCATCAACCTCACCATTCGTTTATCCCCATTTGTTTTACTTTCTCTCAAAGCTTTAAATGACTTTGAGAAAAGGTCACTTACTGGGTGTACAGCTCAGGTTGGAGCTCTTAGTGTAGGCAGTGGGAGTTTTCCATGGGAGTGACACAGGTGAGAGACAGCAGTTGTGGCACCAACATTAAAGTAAAGAGCTAGGGCCGGTTTTAGGATGAGCATAAGCTCCAAATTATGATCTGGATGCAAAATTGGAGTAGCCTGTTTCTTTGTTCTGCTCAAGTCTGTAGCTTCATGCCAAGCTTTTACAGAGCAATGCTTAGTCAGACCTGCACAGCTCAAGGAATTTTATCTAATAATCTCTCTACCAGGCTCAGTAATGCATGTCTGAGCTGATTATCTCTCTTCAAAATATGTTTGACAACTAAAAATTATTAAATAAAATATTTTTCATCCTAAAAGAGAAATATTCTGAAGGTATACTTTGAAGTCTGTTCTGCTTCCCTAGACTTTGTACTCTGCAACATATGTGAGAAATATAAGTTTAAGTTCTTTTCAGTAGAGAAAAAATAATTACAAAATATTGGAACATGAGTAATATTTTTTTAGTAAGTCTGGGTTTGTCCTGGCATTCCTTATATAATCCCATGTGTATGGAAATGTTGAATTTGCATTTTATTTGCATAATTTCAAGAGACAGCACCAGAAGGACTTAGAGGCCGCATACTCAGCCAAAACTTAAAGCAGAAACAAAACTGAGTGGTTTTAGCTCTAAAGCTGGAAATAGTGGCTTTATCAGTGTGTATCTGTCATACAACTCTTGACCAAACTTTTGGAGTTTGTATCCTCACAATAGGGATTTTCTAGTGCTAACACTTTTTGCTAAATAGGCAGGACTTCCTTAGAGGTAGCACTTTGTCAGCCCATGGTGTCTAAGAAGCAAGAGAAAAATAACCTTATTGTTACATTCCTTTTGTTTTGCAACTGCTACAGTCAGTTTTGTTAGATGTACATCAAATGCTTCTTTCTAGGAAAGCACAGTGTCTGCTCTGAACATTGTATGTGCTGTACACTCTGAGAACATTTCATGAACAGCAGAAGTTTCTTGCAGCACCCACGATGTATTTTTGTGCTGGTGTGATTCCAGGGAGCCAAAGGTTCTGTCAATGTTGTAAGAGGTGAAATAAATGCAGTATTAGAAACTTATAATCTTCTTTTGGGGGATTGTAATGAAATATTCGAATAAGAAGAAAATAGCTGTTAAACAGAAGTAAATGTAAACATGGGGGAGGCAGCTGGAAAAAATTAATAAAATATATTTTGTGCAAGTTTGACTACTTGCACCAATTTTCACATAAATAAACATCATTAGGATGTGCTTCCAAATCTTGATTTTTTTTCAGCTATGTACCATAGTATAGTGCCAGAGAGCTGAAGAGCTACAAATTGAAGCTTTGCAACTTAATTTTCTCAGTGAGCTGAAAGCTTCTGTATGTTATTACTACCGAAGCTTTGGATAAGACACTTCTTGGAGTTGCTCTTTGGTTATACTTTCAGGTGTGTATACATTATTTTTCTAAATTAGTAATTTATAAAAGTAAGTGGAATATGGATTACATGGATGCTGGGATTATGCATGGAATATGATTTATGTAAATTACATTGGTCTGGGAATCTCTAAGTTATTGTGAGGCTTGGTGGACGGAGTGGGGGCAAAAAATGAGCCCTGTTACCTTTTTCAAACTGTTTTTTTTTTCAATGTATACAAGTTTTCTACATGATTGTTTTATTCTCCAAAATTTATCTGTGCAAGAATTAGTCAAACCAATGACTCTTGCTGCTTTTCTCCTCTGCATTGTTGCACGTGTGATTTTTATTGCATATAAGGCTTTCGTATTCAGCAAAGCCTTGCCAGGGTTTTCTGTTCTGTTTCAAAGCAAGAGTTCACATCTGAGTGTTTTCTCACTCTAGTGGTGGAAAAGGTCTGTTGAAGTGTGCTGTGATAACTCTGCAGACAGTTAAAACTCAGGGGAAGAGGAATCAAGCATTTGAAAAGGTGGAAAGGTATTTTTATTTTAATAAAAGTGATGAGCATTTTATTTTCCTTGGGTATGAATGCTGTTTGCCTTGCAAATGAGAATTCAGCTTCTCAAATCAAAGATGATTTAAGCAGTTGTGAATGTATGAATAAACCAAAACTGAGAGATTGCGAAAGTAATGCAAATGAATGAGGAATTTTATCTTTTTAAAAGTTGAAGTAAATTGAGTTGAAGGGATTTGAAACTGATATGTAATAAAAGAAACAGGCATTTAACTGCACTCAGAACCCTGCTTGTAATACAAGTGTTTTAGCAACGCATTTTCCCCTTGGATTCAGAGCTCTGTTTGAAAGTCAGTGTTACGTGCACTAGAACAGAAGAGCTTTGGGGTCATCAAGTAAGCTTTTCTCTGTGCATTTGCTTGCACATGCCTCTTCAGGGGCACAGGTGAGAAGCCTTGGACAGTTGCCTCTCTTGGGATGCCACACCAGTTTGTCCTTTTGTAACCTAAAATCAGGACTGCAGCCTGGGCCTGCCAGCCACAAGCAATCCCTTCAGCAGGTGGCTTATGTCTTACACTCTGTAGGGGACTCCCTAGTGACAGCAGACAGTGACAGGGAGCCAGCATCTTTGGAACACAGTGTAATTTACTCATCCCCTGAAAATGCCTGTTGGATACACAGTGCAGTAGTGCACAAGATGTAGCTTTGTCTCCAAAAAGACTTACATGGATCCGTTTTACTTGCTCATTTATAAATTCCTCTTAGCCTAGATAAGTCTGCCCCTGGCAGGGAGAGCTGGCTTTAACCGTGTTTTTATGAGATGAATTCACATCCCCTGTTTCAGCCCGGCACACACACTTACATTGGTTGTTCTGGCACAGCCATACAGCTCTCATGTGACCCAGAACAGGGACTGGATCTGGCTTAAAAATGCAAAAAACCCCGACGTGTTGGTGGCTTTTGTTTTGTGCAGCAAAGCCAGATCTGATTCTCAGTGTGGCTGTGTGAACAGGCATGCTGGCATTGCTGTAGGGTGCAGGCAGCAGCATTTCAGTCAGGCACTACCATGGGAGGCTCTTGTGGATGAAATCATATTGTGAGCTTACAGCATGTCTGTGTGGGAGTCAGCCTGTGCTCTTCTCACTGCTGATTTTTGGTTTTCTTTCCCTGCTTCATTCAGACCCTTTCTCTTTTCTTGAGGTATGAAATAGCCTTTGATTCAGCTGTAAGCTTTGGGAAAATTAACACATTCAAATATGGATGGATTTATGCAGCCAGTCTCCCCAGTTAATGGTGTTGGCACTGTCAGTTCCTTTTGAAGCTGCGTCTTTGAGACATTTACCTGCTTGCTTATTTTCCTTTTTTTTTTTCTGCTTCGAAGCTTGGCAACCCCTTTATAGCTCACTTTCTTCTTCAAGGAAGCAGAGTTAAAAGTTGAAGAGCACATCTGACAACACTGATCAAAAAAAAAGCATTTTTTTACTTCTTCCCTTTTCTACTTCTGCCCTAACCTCTACCTCCCCTCGAGTTAATCTTTAAAACTTCCAGTGCAGTAGTTTACCAAAATAGTTACATTTAAATATTTTGGGAGACGCCTCCATCTTCCCTCTTCCTGACTTCCATTTTCTCCTGCGGGCTGATTATACTGGCTTGTTATCTGTGTTCACTCCTGGGGTTGGTTGCAGATACATCTCTAATATGAGAAGATGGCAGAAGCTGCCACTGTTATTACTGGGTTTTGAATATGTTGTAGTCTGGTATTTTCCTGCTTCTAGAGCTCTTTGAAGAGCCTGAGAACCAGTTGTGTGTGCTTTTTGAAGTTCTTCCTCTTGAGCGAGGCAGGAATCCCAACTGGCTGCTCCTGCTGATACGTGAACCCAAGAGCTTTTCCTTAGGACTGTATCCTGAAAAGTGGATGTGGTGACATAGATGCATGCCTGAAACCATGTAGGGATACCTGCAGCATTGTTAGGATTGGCATGCAAAAGAAATTGCAGGTTGTCTGTGTTTGTGTTTGCTGGGGAGGCCTTAGAATTTAATGGCAGTCTGATTGTTACTGCATTCAGGTTTCAATGCTTGAAACAGTGAAACTGTATGAAGTCGTACATAGTAATTTGAATGAAACAAGATAAAATCAAGAGGAAAGGAAGCGACTGAAGGGCATTTAGCACGCCCTTATTAAGACTGTAACCAAAATACATGTAGAATTTAGAATTAAAGACCAAGTCTGCTTTTACACTTCTCATCTGAATATTACAGTTTCAAAGGGGAGGGATTAGTTTGACTCGTCAGTTAACAGCGAAAAGAGATGAGAGGTGGAAAAATGTCTGATTCACCAATCAGTACACATCCAAAATTGTCATGTTAGGCTTTGGCTTATTTTGTATATGCATGACTGCAATTTCCCCTGTGCTTAATGCACGGAGATGTAGCATTTCAGGAGACCTGGCAAAAAGGATGGGAAATGTGCTGTGTGCGGGGAGCCGCTGCCAGTCCTTGCCTACACTGTGGCTGGTGCCTGCACGGGCTCATCTTTGTCCTTTGGCCACTGCAGCCAGGTGGTGGTCTCTGGGACAGGCTTCAGCATGGGAGCACCACCTGTGGGCATGGCCTGCTGGGCTGCTCTGCTTTGATGAATTGCCTTTCAAGGCATTTCAAAAGCATGTGTGTGTTTGTGATAGATAAAGTGGGTGTCATTGATGTAGTTGGTTTGAATGTTTTAATGGAGAGATATAAGCTGTAATTTTTTCAGTGGAGCAATGTGCTGTGCTCTACTCTCAACTCCATCCCTTCCTCCTTCCACGATTTCTTTTTGTTATTTTTCAGAAACACAGATAGTTGGCCCCCAAGATGTTTTGAGACCGCTAGTGCTGTGATACGTCAGGAACACAACTGCTGTGGATATTCACTTTAACTAGGCCATTGTTCTACAGTTGCAACAAATTATACACAGCTTGTTATGATCAGAACAAAGACTTTTCCTTATACATGGCCAGCTCTTAAGTGCAGCCAGGTTCATCTCCACACCTGAGTTTGCACAGCTTAAGAAACTCTGTCTGCTTATTAATATAAATAGAGAACATAAAAATGATGCAGGAAAGAATGCATATTTAGTCAGTTTGATGCAGATTCCCCACGAAGTGTCACTGTCTTGCAGTCTCCGCATTACCAGTAGCATTGCTTTTCAGGATGCTCTGCATAGGACAATTCTGCAAAGATCATTGGTCCCAGCTGTGAGACCCTGTAACAAGGATACCTCACAGCCACTTTGTTGGAGGACACTTTGTCTGGTCTGATTTAATTAAGATACTTTGAGCAGGGACTACGATCAGGAGTAGTCTACAGGCACCGTGGAGTATAGTTTGAAGAGCAAAGCAGAGAGCCCAACTCAAAACCAAGAGATATCTCTTGGAGTGAAATTGCTGTCTAGGTTGATACTGCTGGCATTGAATATTCAGTGTTTTGAAGGAGAGATACCAGTTGGATGGGTGTGTATTTTGTGTGTTGTGGTATGCCAAGTTGATATGCAGAACTGATTTACTGCTTGATGTTTGTCTCATGATGGGAGGTGGAGCTCAAAAGCAACAGTCATTTAGCCCTCAGTATCTTCCCCAGTTATTTTATTTTATTGTCTTTCTGCATTTTATTGTAGATGCAGAAGAGTACGTTCCTCTAATAGAATAGAAGATGATGACATATATATATATGTAACTGAAGTCCCAATGCAATTACCACTGTAATTGCAAGTGATTCAGTAACTTTCTTTCAGCACTGTAAACAAACATGAAATGAAGGCTCTGCTGGAGGTGATAATTTTCCACGAGGAGACTTGATGGTCTTGCGCACACAGACGGAAGCCTCGGAGCTCCCAGGCCCTGCTTCTGGCCCTGGCAGCGGCTGCTCTGGTGGTGAGCGAGTTGCATCACTTCTCCCCGGCTTCCGTGTTAAATAGTTTCCTCTATTAACTGGCCGAATGGTTTGTTTCCTCTAGAGCACTTCATCAGGGAGCTGCCAAACCTGACTTACAGTGGATCCTGTCTTATTCTTTGCTGAGTCTCGCTGAAGCCAGTGGGCGTGCTTGTTAGGTTGTAATTAGACTTTGCTATGAGTAAGCAGCACCAGGCTATAAACTTAATATCCTTCTGAGGTGAGTGCTGCTTAAATAATAAGTAGCCTTCTGTTTAGTCTATCCAGTCTAGTTTAAGTCTAGTAAGCTTTCAAAATGAAACACTATATTGTATGGCTCTAATAACATCCTGTAAATAGCAGCTATTTCATACTGCATTCAGAGCTGCCTTATATTTGATGAAAATACATATGCTGATGTGACCCTTACTAATATGCACTTTCTAATTCAAATAGCTTTCTTTTGCAAATGAGCTCTTCCTGTACTCTCTTGGCCTCAGCACTAATACTCATCTTGCATATTACTGTTCCTTCTAAAGCAATTATTGCTTACATGCTGTGGAGTTCTCGCTGTAACAAACATTTTCATATGGGATATAAAATAAAATAGAGGTAGATATTTCAAACTTCACATTAGCTAGAACTGCTTAGGGAATCTTGAGTTTTTTCTTCAGTTCTGTCTTCCTTTTGCTTCTCTACCTATGAAATCTGCAGAGTCTGAATACTTTTGGAATAATATGACAGGGTTAGGAGGTGGGTGATGGTGCTCAGTGAGAACTGGGAATGGATGAACTCACAGAGAACATGATCCTGTTGGTAGAAATGTGGTCTGCATTATTTTAAATCAGTAAGTCAGCTATAGAAATTCCAGTTGTCAATGCACGATCCTTGAACTCTCTGTGCTATGTAGAGCCATGGGAGAGGCATGATGGGAGAGCACATATGAACCTGCATATATTGCCAAAAAATCGTGTAATTGTGATGGTTTCAAACATGTTGGCTGTCCTTCCCTTGCCACCTGCTGTCCCTTCATCTGGCACATCCTTTTCTCTCATGGCCGCGTGGCCTCACACTGTGGGTTGGCTGTGCCATTGCAGCTCTGTAAGCTGTGCAGCTCTCCTGTGAGCTGAAGCGTAAGCTGGCATGGAAAAGGATCAGGGTTTTTTCATCAGTGTCACATCCTTGCTGGGTACAGCTAGTGGGGAAAGGGAGGGGAGCTATGAAGTGGTGAGGAATGGCAATTGTTCAGCCCGAGTGCTGCTCTCAGTGTCAGTGGTGGTGTCAGAGCACATCACACAGCTGACTTACTGCCGGCTCAGACATTCCTGTGCAGAGCTTCAGGTGCTTTTGCTGCTTGTGTATGCTTTCAACAAAGTGAATGCTTGATGTAATGTCCATTCATCATGTAGTTGGGACTGCTCAGGACCACGGGAGGCCAGTGACCAGCTCTCTGCTAACAGGTTCCAACCCCTGCAGAGGCACGAGACAGAAACTGCTTCCCATGTGCAGCCCCTGAGGAGCTGCTGTGCCACCTCGTCCTGGGATGGGCTTTTCCTGGCCAGGGTGGGCTTCTTTAGGGATGAAAATATGAAATATGTGAGGGCAGGTCCTGACAAAATGGTAAGCAGGAAGGGGGAATAAAGCATAAGGAGGGTAGGGGGTCCTCCTGAGACATTCAAGCTGTGCTTGTGGTGTATCAGACCCATCAGCTCTTCAACACTGGGGGAGGCTTATGGCAGGCCCCAGGAGGCACCACAAGAAGGGATGGGCAGGGGAGGTGTATTTTGTGTGGATTGTGACTTTCTCCTCAAGCTCTTTCTAAACAGAACAAGAGGAACTAAACCTTTCCCCCAAATGTTTCTTCATAAAAGGTGTAAAAACAACTGCAAAACCCTTTGTGTTATGCGGAAAATTCAGAAGGCACCTTAAACACCAAATTAAGTTGTTTGAAGTTATTTTTTGTTGAAGTTGTATGTGTGCCTCTAAAATTTCTAGGTGATTAGATGTTTGTTTAACAAAAGAGCTCATTTTCTTTGAGCTAAACCAAATACCCAAGATTTGAAAGGACTTCTTAGGCAAAAGAGCCACCTTCTCATTCCAAGGACTAAATACTGAGGCTTTCTGTTTTCTCAGGAGTCTCATCCTCTTAGAATACATATTGCATTTTCAGAGCACATTTCCTTGCTCAGAGTTTCTCTTGTTGGGATTAGCTATTGTAGTGCTGTCACCTACCCTGCAGGGTTGCTCCTGCTTGGCTGCACGGAGGAGAAAAGGGGGAAATTAACTGCAGCTCACAAAGATGTTTTGCCTTAATTATGATTCTTACATCGAGGAGCAATGGTCCACCCCAGTGCTGACCATGGGAAAGCACACATTTGCCAAGTGTGCACTCCTGGAGATCCAGGACAAGCAATGACCTCTATTCAGGTATAAAGAAAATTTCTAATTCAGCTACTCCAGGTATGAGTTTGATGAATTTGGAGTGGGGTTTTTCTTTGTTTGTTTGTTTGTTTGTTTGGGGTTTTTCCCCCTCACGCAAATATAAACATTTTTTAAGGGAGGCAGATGTTATTCCTTGCAGCAGAAAAGGATTTACGTTTCTTTTTATTTGGTTAAGTAAAAATAGGATGTCATTACATGTACAGGCAACTTTTGGGGGAGTCAGAATGGCACCCACTACATGGCCTTGATTACCCTAAGGGAACAGAAGGACTCTGATTTTTAATTTTCACAATTTAAGCACAGTAAAGTGCTGTCAAAAAAGGTCCATCAAGATCCTGTAATTTTGATGAGGCCCTTTGGTTATTTTTCCTTGCTAAGCTGCTTGGTCTTCCAGTGGCCTTCAAACTTTTGCATGCTGTGAAGTAACGAAGCAGAACATTAAATCTTTTAAATCCTAAGAGTGCCAGCAATCTACTGAGCATTTCACAGTGCTGTTGTCAGTGAAGAATGCTTGTGTGTATTCTCTACATTGTAATCCCCTGAGTGTGAAATTAGATCTGGTACCAGTTCATTTTTCTCTTTAATTCTTTTTCATATCAAATATTAAATGTACTTTAATCACCCTATCTGTTTCTGGGTATATAAAGCAAAGGATTACCCTTTTGACAAGTAGGTTTCCAACTTCTTTTTTGGTAGCACAGCTTAATAGTACAATTTAAATGGAATAAAAGATTGTGTGAAGAATTATAGGCTTTCCTCCCTCCCTTTATTTTTATGTGTAGGCTCCTTTTGAACGTTTATTAATGTCAGTCCTGTACATCTCTTTTTATATGTTAAAAATGTGCTTTAGTAATGTGGCCTTTTTGTGATGAAAGTTGGGCTTAATGAGTGCTTTCAAAACATTACTTTGCTAAACATAATGATAGTATTGTATTAACTTCAAGTTTCAGTTGTCCACTACTATCAGTGTCTTAAATGGTTCTTATCCTTTAGTCTTTCTGTTGATCCCAAGTGTTAAATCGCAAGTCTCTTTTTTTTTCTTTTTCCCCCCAGTTTAATCAAGTACATTTTTTTATATCTGTGTCTTCAGCTGTGAAATGAGACTAATGCTTACCTGGTACATCATGGAGTAATGTGAACCTAGCTAGTGTCTGAGATTTAGAGAGGGGCCAGGAGTGCAGGGAAAGTGTTTGAGTGACTGATATTTAGTAGCTGGCATGGATGTACAGTTATCTGCAAGGATGAAAATATGTAGATGACTGAAAAGACACAAATGAGATTGAATTGGATTAGTTTGAGCAAAGAAATCCAGTGGTACAGATGGCTTAAACAGCTGAAATTGCGCTGCACTCACCAGCATGATGAAATCCTTTCTTGTGATATGGGAAGCCCCTGTGTTTTGAAGAATGGAGGAAGTTCAGATTCCTTTATGGAAAATTGAGCTACTTAGGAGATGTTCCTCCAAGGAGCCAGCAGGTAGTGCTTTTTGTAAATGTGGTTTGAGTTTGCAAATCTCTTGCAAGTTAATCTGGAGAGAGAATGGATAAGTCAAAGGGAAGCAAGTAAGGCCATTTCTGGATGCAGGCACTATCCCAACGGAAATAATTTTATTTCTATGTAAAACAGATTTCTTGTCCCTACTTACTGCAAATAAATTTAAATAGGGGATTATATTTTTTTGCATTTAATTGACCAAAGAGAAGAAAGGACTTGCTTTCATGCTTTTGTAAAAGAACAAGTTGTCCTTGCTGTTGGAGAATACGGTTGCTCTTCATCTGAAAATGAAGCTGGTTTAAAAGAAGTCTAACCATGCACAAGGTCTGCTGCTGTAGAGAAACATGCGTATTCTTTACTTTAAGTGAATAAATTTTTTCACTGATTTATCTTCAGTCAGGACTATAATGTGGTGAAGTTGTGAGGGATTTGATTGTAATGAATCCTGGAATGGCAGGATTCATTCCCCTACTTAAAACAGTCAGGTAAGAACCCTGTGGAACCCTTAAACTTCCTTATACTGATAAACTCACAGGAGGTGCAGACTAAGACTAGCAAAGAACGAAGATTCTTTTTTCTTTAAAGCTGATTGACAAAAATATTTTCATGCCTTTTAAAATAATAAGTAAGAGCTTTGAGTATTCACAGATATTCTTGTTTGAGACCAATCTAAGCTGCTTTTGTGCTTGAAGTCTTCTGTAATTCTGTCCTGTGATTGTGGGTAGGTCAGAAGCAGCATTTGATGAAGTTGCATACTTAGCCTTCCCATGGCCTTACATGTTTTCACTAAAAAGTATGAACACTTGAAATGTTGGAATTTCCTTTAAGCATCAGCACTCTAGGCTTTCGCTTCCATTTTCTTTAATCAGGGTCTGTCTGAAAAACTATGCTGACATGGCAGTTATTGTCCACATGACAAATGTTTACATTGTGCTGCAGAATCAAGGAAAGATCATGCAAAAATTTCATTGTTTGAGATTTATTTGGCATACAGGTGTGTGTGGTTTCAGGATGCTGTTGCATCCCTTGTTTCCTGGAGAACCCTCTGATACAATAATTGCGGCATTTTTCTCATGTGTGAAACTTGCTGCTGTTAGCTATGCTTTTCTGGCTTGTTAGCTATGTTTTTCTGGCTTCTAGAGGTGCTTAATGAATCCTTCTTTTTGAAATCGTGTGAGAAGTATAGCCAGATCAGAGTGGAGCAGACCCTCCTGTTTATCCCTTTTTGCAGGGAGAGTCATTCAGCTGTTGTGCTGCATCCTTCCCCACTGCCTGGTGTGACTCACTGCAGTTCATTTGCCTGTGAGCTTTCCTGTGAGAGCTGTTGTACTGACGTTGGTCAGTGTAGTTCTTGCTCACACTTTATTAAAGGCAGGTCCTTTTGATGCTGTTGGCACAGTTCTGCAATGATATGGTCACAGCGTAAGCATAATGGAGTCATGCATGTTTGCTCATTTTCTGCCCAAAAGGCTTGGTGAGAACTTGTGCATGCCTTTGTGTTAGACATATGTCATACCCAGGATATAACTTTTGTTTTAAAATTGAGCAAGGAACTGTAGCGGAACCCACCTTTCATGATCTTTAGGATGTGTTTGTTTCAGTGGAACACTATCTATGTAGAGAAAAATTCCAAAAAAAACCCCAGGTCAGCCAAGTGTAAAAAACTCTGTATGCCTGCCATGGCTTATAACCTAAGCAATTTCATATTAAGAACTCGATCTAAAAGACTTTGAAAAGCTTTCCTTCCTCCATTTGGAGGTATTTAATTTTTTTCAGTGAATACAACAATAAGCTTGTTGACTGGATGAATCTTCCAAATCTCATTACAATACTATTTTAATTGGAAAATGAAGAAAAAGCTGTTATAACCAGGGGCAAAAGCAAATATGAAAGAAGTGAGAATGCTCGGAGGGACTCCATCCCTTGCTGGAGTGGCCTTTGGTATGCACTTTAGCAACACATTTAAATAATTCATACAAAAAAATTCAATGTAAGTAATAACCATTCAGTGCTTTTTCAATAATGTTCTCCTGAAGAACAAGAGCTTTTAAAAACCTGGTAGGTTTTGAGACCAGGTTTTGAAGATTTGAAAAGAAACATTGCTCTTAGATAGATATAGTCTTGTAGCTAATAATATTGAGAACTCAGTGGTGCCTTCCAGTGATCACAGCTGCTTTATAAATGCTTTGTCTAGTCTTGCTTCTGTTAAAAATAATGAGAGCTTTGCCACAGGCTTCAGTGGAAGCAGGCTATGTCTCTTTAATTATTTGAGCTTTGCTTCACTGAAGTTTGGTAGTAATTGTGAAGTTAAAGCACAGGCATGGAGTCAGAGACCAGAGAAAAATCCTGGCCCCATGGAAATGCACTGTCTTCCATTGTGTGTTTCCTCACAGCTTTTTAATAACCTATTCATCTGAGATAGCTGCTGTTGTGTAGTTTTCTCTGTTTGTAAAGTGGAGGAAATAATACCACAAATCATAAGGTGGTCGTGGGGATTCATATATTAATAATCTCTAATGGAGTGTTGATTGTCTTGGTTGAAGCATGATGTGGGTGTGTAGATTGATTATTGAGTCCCTTGTAAATAATAAAGTTGTCTCCCTCCTATTTGCGAATTCACAACTGGAAATGCAGCAGAAAGAAATCTCATTTATTAAACAAAGGCATATCTGTGCAGGTACCAATTAATTCTTTTAAGGTATCTGTCGCTGGATGGTGATTTCAGACAAGGTGTCACCTCCTTGATTATCTTCATGATGTTTTTCTTTTGTATTTTTTTCCACCTACTGCAGGAAATGAAAGAATTGTAGGCCTGCCTTCATGGCATGTTCAGCAGTAGTGCATGCTGTGTTTCTTTGTGGAAAATGCCACGCTGTCACACGCAAACAATGACAGGTTGTGCCGGCTGTGTTGCATCAGATCTCTCCTGTTGAAGAAGATGAATGAAGATGCTGAGGCATAGCCGTGGTTTTCCCACCAGGGGGGCACTGTTGGGAATCTGAGGCTCAGAAGTGGGTGTGTAACCTGCCCTTGCTCAGTGCCTGGCCTGGGAGCTCCACTGAGCTTCAGTGCCAGTCGTGGGAGTTTGAGTGAGTCTGCAAATGTTGGGCTTCAGTCAGGACTTCCCTCAACCTGTGGTGAGACGCCACTCCACCCCATGTCTCACCACAGCCTTTCTCTGTGGCTTTGAAGAGGGCAGTTTGGAGGAAGTCCTGATTGATTTTTGCTTTACAGAGCTGGGATTTAGTATGCAAGTTATGAGACCCACAGGAATCACCAGCCAGCCCTTGCATCCCTTTGATGACTTGCTGTGGCAGCATTGTGGAGCAGTGCTGCGGTGAGACCTCTATATCCTACAGTCCTGAAAGGCATGAGAAGTATTTGCAACAGCCCTTTAATATACAGCCTATGAGCAAAGTTAAATTAGAAGTATGGGTGATGCAAAGGTTTGTGGCAATGCTGAGTTATATCTAAAAGAAGACAGTAGGAATTACTGCAAAATGAATTAATGTCAACAACAGCCTAATAAAACCTATCTGTGAACTGAATGGTGTCTCCTCCAGTACTGTGGTCCCACTCTCCACTCTTTGCTGAGCCATTTCAGTAAGCAGACAGAAACAAAACCCATGGGATGACACAACAGAAAAAAGGTTATTTTCTGTTGGGTAATGGGCTCAGGAGTGGAGGGCTGGGATGCCGGCAGACAGCAATTAGATCGGCTTAAGCTGCACGAAATTGGGGCCTCAGGGCTTCCTTCTGCTTCATCTCCCGGCTGGAACCAGCTGGTCTCTGCTCCGACCGCAGCGAGGATTGCAGCAGGAGCGGCCTGGACTGGGGCTGGCGTCAGTGCCAGCGCAGCTCCAGGAGTGCGGGAGCTGTGTCTCTGCAGCTGGTCAGTCCTATTCTTCTCTTGATGGGCTTCATTGAGAAATGAAGAAAATTTGGGGCCTGTTTTGAGCAAAACCTTGGCCACCGTGCCTGTTGTGCTCTCCTTGCGCTGGCGCACGTGTGTTTGTGATTGCACGGAGAATCGGACAGCAGTGGAGAGGATGGAAACTTGCCCACAGAAGGTTTGATTTGCTTTGCTTGACTTTGCCAGGTTATTTTTCAGCCGGATCAGCTCCTGGAGCCAGGTGTGTGTGGGGCAGCCGTGTCCTTTGCCCGGTGCAGGGAGAGCTGCTGGTGGGCAGCGCTGCAGCCAGACGTCAAACCATGGCTTCAGTGTGTCCTGCACTGCTCTGATAGTCGGTGTGATTTGTTTGGGGTTCCCTAGAGAAAGCCATTTGTTATGAAAACCCAAATGTAATAACGTTACTTGACTAATTCCTCCCTCATTACCCATGTGATGTGCCACAGGGAACTGTGTAGTTCCATTTTCCCCCAAGAATGCTGAATTTCAATAACCTGTGCTAACGCTACGTCTCTATTCTAGCAGCCTGGACTGAAGCTTTTATTGATGTTGTAAAGATATGTTCATTTCCAGTAAAATTTTCAGCTTTGCACTTTAATATGAATACTTAAATATTTTAAGGTAATTTGAACTGATCTTGATGGAACCCAGCTTTATTATTTTGTTAAAGCTCAGTGTCACTCATAAAATCTAAGTTGCTTTAGAAAAGTGAATATCTCCAGTTGTTTTTAAAGCAAATGTCTTCATTTAGTTGTAGATAAATGGTAGATTTATTAATTTTTAAAATATATGTATGAAGAAAAAAAGAGGGAAGAAATACATAAATACGTAGAGTTGCACTACGTAGTTACTTATTACAAATGCATTTATGCCTTAGACATCACTAAGTGAAATGCCCTCCTTTAACAAGTGCACTTGTTATTATCTCTTCATGTTGACATAGATGAGTCAAATTAGGGTTCAGCGGTAACTATATTCATTGGAAAAATTGAACAATATTAGTCTTAATGTTTCCCCTGATAATTATGGGATATACATGATCTTATTTGTGGTACTTATTTGTGGTTGGCTACCCATACATCTAATAACTGTAATTGTTACATAGAAGTAAAACGGAAACATGAGGTTTTCTGATGCTACATAAATTTCTTTGGAGCTTGGCAATGATTGCAAGGAACACGAATTTTTGAAGAAGATTAAGTAAACAAACAAACAAACAAAAAGAGGTCAGTTGGCAGGCTGACAACTTGCTAGAGTTTCTGCTGACTCCTCTGAGTTTCCACTGTGATCGCCTTCCTTTGAAAACAGGACAAACGGGTTCACATTTATCTGGTTGTGCTGTCTAAATTGGCTGCTTTTCACTGTCACAGTAAATGAATTTTGATTAAAGAGATACTTTGAGCAAAGGTGGTGACAGATTTATGCTGTGCAAAGCTTTACCTGGTGACCTGAGTGTCTAGGCCTGGCATTATTCTATATTTAGAAGGGACAATTGACTACAGCAGGAGCAACTGAAAGTTTTTATGAGAACTGTGCAGCATTTATAATTATGCAGCTAAAGGCCACATTTTGGTTTATGGATGAAACCTTTGCAATTTATTTTGGTGTATATAAAAGGTGTGAGTCCAAGTGCCTAGATTCTAACCTAAGTATTTGTCATTTTGAGTGCACAATACATTTTAAACCAAGCGAAAATAACAGCAGAGACTGCTGCTGAGTAAACCTAAATCACTGAACCGCTTTAACAAAGCAAATAATAAAAAAAGGCAGACTCTCAACTTCTTGCTTTTTAAGCAATACTAGTGAACTGAAGCTCTACCTGGAAGATATCAAAATTCAGATTTACAATACTATCAAATGACTGTCAGTGTTCTCGTACTGCCTCACTCCAGATGGGAGAGGTTTATAAATTGAAGTATAACTAAGAACACTTTTTAAATGGGATTTAATGTTTCACATTTCCAGGAGCAGCATCTCTTTTTGGATGACCTTTTTGTTGTCTGCTTTGTATTTCAAAGGGACTTCAACTATTGGGTAGATTTAAATAATCTGTAACATTTAAAAGGAATGGGAAGTGTCTCTACCTGTGTATAAGTAGATATAAGCAGATGTCTGATGGGAGAAGTTTCCCTGCAGAGAGAAGATGCTGACTGAATGCACTCTATTCTTGCACCTGGATTTTTCTGGGGGGTGTGTGTGCTTGTATGTGTTTTATAGAACATCAAAAGCCTTTAATGAAGTCATCTATGTATTGATAGCTTTCATATAAATTTAGAATGTTAAAGAACTTGCCATCAATTACAGGAATGGTAATACTATTTTCTTTCTCAGTGGCAGTTAAAGCAATTTAATTTATATTAGTAAAATTGTTCAATTTTAAGTTCCTTATCTGTTGTTAGTCACGGTTTCACTTGATGTTTCTGTTTGGAGTAAACCTGAGTTTTGGGGTTTACTTTAGGGTCTCAAAATAAAATACTTCTCTCAGTTCTCCAGCCAGGATGTTTTCAGGCACTAGACTGTGGATTTTAGCTGGGTTAGGTCACCTTATATGCAAAGACTATTTTAAAGCAGGAAATTGATACATTCGGGAATTTTAAAAAATTGTGTTCCTTTCAGGACTAGTACAACACTCATGAAAGTTTGGATGAATGATTGGGTTGAGAGAATTGTTGTGCAGTTGTCCAGGTACTGCATTTGATGCCTTGGTAATGCTGATATCAGACCAGGGCCACTGATATCAGGGCCAGAAGAGATGACAGGGATGGAAAGAAGGCAGTGTGCCTGCAGTGACTCTGGCCGGAGAGGCAGCCAAGTGGACCATCCCATGGGGAGGCTGGCCTCCACAGCCCTAGGAGAGGTACTTGCTTCCCACTCAGAGTCTACAAGCAGATCCTGTGTTTCTATTACAGTCTGTCCAGATTTAAAATCCCTGAAGTTCCTCAAGCCCATTATTTGGTAAGAGGACAGACTATTTTTACATGCAGTGTGTAAGGCCAATATTACACAGTCCAAGAGTATTAGAAGAAAGTGTTGGTATGTGTAAAAAAAAGCCCAAAACATATGATTGAGTTTATATTAATGCCTTTATGTGAAAAGTTGTTTTTGAAAAAGCGTTCATGTTGCATCAAATCCAAGTTTAAATAATGAAGTCCAAGATTCTCCAGTTACTGATGAGTTTTGTACATGGTGCTATTGTAATTTTTGGAAGAGACACAGGAGTGACTTCATTTGAATCGAGGGGTATGGCTGTTTTCCACCATCTCCTGGAACTGGTCTGAGAGAAACACATGTATCCTTCCACAGAACTACCGAGTGTCCACATTTACAAAGCCCTCATTAAAATGTGCTAGTCCTTCTCAAATCAGTAAAAACAAGAAATGAATTGCCAAGTTTATAAAACTATATGCTCTGCTCAACAGCACTGTCTTTCTCTTTAGCGTGGTATATTTAAAGAAAAGCAGCCAGTCTGGTTAACATTTTCTAGGAATATTCCAGGCCCTAGTACCAGAAATCTGTTCATTTTATTTACATTAGCTTCCCCCAAAGGGGAAGAAACATGCAGCACAGTGCTGTGTTAGCCTAGCCATGCTTTGCAGTGCTTCTGCAGGTTGCAGCAGTAATTCTCCTGCTTATGGTCTCTGTAGAAAATGTGTTGATAACATGAGTGATCATCTTCAGGAGAAGTAACAGGTGACAGGGAAGAGTGGTGGGAGAATGGAGGGAATGGCTCATTTCAAGAAACAACTGACAGGTGGTAAAATGAACACTTGTTTGGGAGAATTTTTGAACTAGTGGTGAGGAGGGTGGTGCAAGTGAAGTTTCTGAGGGGGACAGGTTGAAGGACAAAGGCTGATGGACAGAGTGCAGTTGGCTTGGAAAGCAATGATGTATTTGGCCTCCAATATTTCCTCTTGCATGTTTTTCCCTCCTTGCTGCATCAAGTGGGCTCAAGACATGTCAGCCTCAAGGACAGTAGATGTCTGAGAATTCAGCTTTGGTTGCAATGGCTCTCTGCTGGAGAGCGGATTTTATCTCCACGAGAAACTTGATTTTAACATCACGTTTGTGTTGCTTTGCGTGGACTTGAGCACTTTTGCTGGAGGCCAGCTGTGTTCGGGGAGCAGGCTGCTGGCTGCACCGGTGGCACAAGGGGAATGCTGACAAAGTCTGTATCACTTCAGGTTCATTTATAGGCAAGGGCTTGTTGGCAGGTGTGGCAGGTAAATTAAACTGTGCAGCATCTTCCTTAGCTCATGACAGGCACCATGGGGCACTGCGTCTTTCACTGTAAATGTGCCTCGAGTGCTGGCAAAGCAACATCAGGCTGTTTCTGGGAGGCTGTTTCTGAGAGGCCATACTGCTGAGAATTTAGCAAATGGAATATAATAAAAACCAGGCTGAAATGACATCATTCTTTTCTGTTTCATAAGCACGCGCTGCATGTGTGGACAGTGCACAGATGTTTTGCTTTGATGACTTGCTGTGTAGGTTTATGGCCTCGGAATGTCGATAACTAAAGAGGTTGGTTTTATTTTGAACTGCATTAAATTCTGTGGAAGCATGTATCAAACTTTAAGTTACATGCCTGCAATTTTTAGGATGTTTCAGTCATAAAAATGGAATACTTTACTACTTAGTGTTTTAAGGTTTTTTAAATTTTTATTATTCTTCCTCTTCCATTTTTCAGTTGCTAATTGTTTCCAGATGTTTTTTCACTATGATGAAGACCTTTGTCAATATTTTCCTTTTATTTAACTTCTTTCTTTCTTTTTTTCCCCTTTTTTTTAAAGTGCAGTGTGTAGGAAGGTGTTTTGATTCCATCCTCTTGCCTAAAAAGTCACAGCTTTAAACTCATGGTGTTTCTTGCCACCAGGATTTCCTGCCACTGGTATCTGGGAAAAAAAAAAAAAAAAAAAAAAAAAGGCAAGAAAAATAAAAAATCTCTGGAGAATTTTCTAATGGTTTGTCTTAGTTTACGCTTGTATTTCAGGCTAGACTCTATTGTGTCTAAGAGCAGGATTGATATAGGCTGTCTGAAACTGCTGATTGCTAGAGAACAGCTTTGCTAGATGAATATAACACATTCCATAGGTTTCTCCCTTTTATGGTCTCAGTTACAAATTTTTTTTTAGCTTCAGTATATTTTAGTGAAGTATTCTGCTTTTAAATAGACATTCAACATATGTGTGTCTGCTTTAACAAAGGGCCAGCAAGCTATACATCAGATCAAAAAATCATTTTTCAGTTTGACTATATAATCCTACTAAATGGAGTTTATTATTCCTTGTGTGTCTTTTCTCTTGTTTGCCAAAGTTCCTGTTCCTTAATATTACCCCCAAGTTTCCTGAGAACTTCCCAATTCCCAAGATCAGGACCCTATTTTGGTCTTTTGTGTTGATGATTCAGAAATGCCATAAATTGAGAAGAGGAAATTAAGCAGTAATATAGATACAGTGGAGATGGTAGCAGACTGCTTCAGCTGTGAACCATCAGATTGACAGTAGAGCATAGTTGGTGTTTCTTTAGCCATGATTTGTTTCAGAGCCCTGAAAGAGATCAATAAAATGGAAGAATAAGTTTTTCATTTTTTGTCATATGAAGCTGTGCTGAGTTCTCAAAAACCCCTCACCAACAACAAAACAAACAAACAAAAACCCTACCAAAACAGAAAAAAAAAATCATGAAACAAAACCATGTTCAAGCCTCACACTTGTAAAATCTTTGAAGGCAATTAAGCTTTAGGTCAGATGCCTTGCATGAGTGAGGGAAATACTTCTCTCTTCTGTCCCCAAATTATGTCATCTTTCCTGTGGGCAGGGGATCATCTTCATGCTTCTGGTGGAAACACCAGCTTTTGTTCTGCTGATTATCTTTTTCTTTCGAATCTTTGTTAGCAGACTCTTATGTTGTCCAGCACTCTCAGCATTTTGTTCCTTTGCATGGCATAAGCATAAGTTTTT
>VYXD01013817.1:3120940-3205603 GCA_013397195.1 Hylia prasina | reverse complement strand
TTTTGGTAAATGTTCTAAACTATTGTTGAGTTCTAGTTTCAAAGCCTTATTTTGGTTTAAAGGAATTGTGATTTGTTTTGGGTAACTGACTCTTCTGCACAACTTATATCTTGCCAGCTGTCTGTTCATTTGATCACAAGAGAAAAGTTACCTGGGCTATACCTCTTGTTTTCAAGGCAAACCTGTCAATTAATGACTGAGTTTATTAAATGCCAATTAAAATCTTTTCATTATACCCTGATTAATGTGGACACTCATTAATGCTTCTTCTCTCTCACCCCTCAATATATTGGCTTAATTTTCTCTAAGAAAGGGTAGAAGAAAATGTTGGTGTATTGCAAAGGTCACTTGACAAAATTTGTAAGCGTGTGTTATCTTTAGATACAAAGTGTTAAATGTTGAATTTAGTCCCTTCTTGCTTTTTCTGAGAACAAAGTAGCTTTTTTGGGAAGCTGCTCTATGAACTCAGTAGTAACCTGTCTCTTAGAAGAAAAGGAGGAAACAGGAAAATTTTCAATAGGACCTCACAGTTTAATCTTTCACATCATGCAATATAAAAATTGGTAAGCTCATTTATTGGTTAATTCGCTTGAGTAGGTGTCAGCGATTGAATTTTTAGTCTTGTGTTTTTGTCCTAAATTCATTGCTGATGCAGGAGAAATGAAATGGGAGAGGCAGAAAATAGATGAAGTACAAATCTTGTGACAGTAATTGATAGCTAGGTGGAGGCATCCATCCAGAGCTGTCTGCTTGTCTTTATACACACCCAGTTTAGTGTGACTGGGAAAGAGAATTTACAGAGCTGGTAAAGAAAGGGAGGGAGGTGGATTTGCTAGTGGCAGTCCCACTCTGGTCATCTCAGATGTTGTTGTTTACTTTGTACTTAAAAAAAAAAAACAACAACTGTGGAATTGCTCTTCTCAGAATGAGAGCTTTTTAAAATTTGGGGGGGGTTTTAAGTCTGAATAAAATCAGAATATATTCAATGATGAAACTTTTTAAAAATTGAGATCAGATTTTCAGTAAACTCTCTGAGTAAAATAAGCATTGGAGGATAAGATTTTAAGTTTCATTAATTATTGAGCAAAATAATTTTAACCACTTGGCTAATTTTTGGCTGTGTTTTTTTTGGGAAGGGTGTGTGTTACTGGTTTGTACTGACTAAAGCCTTTACAACCATATGGAAAGACTTCTTACTTTCATACAGCTGCTGCTTCAGTTTTTGCTTCTCTTCTAACCCTTGGGATCTTGCAGTATTTTTTTAGTGTGCTTGTTCTCACTACTTGGAGATGAGTAAACTACTTAACAAACTACTTTCACTACTAAGGGTGTGCACCCAATTATCCAATAATGAAAAGCCTGTATTTTTTCCTTTCTTCCACTCTGATGGGGCATTACCTCAACAGGAGTTAAAGTTATTGTATGCAAGCATTCAGCACCCTCCCCAGAAAAGCATCCCTTATCCTGCTCTAGCTGCATTCCTGCAGTCTTAACTGCTTCCATTGCAGAGAATCTGGCTAAGTTTTTCCCACCTGTAGAAGTGGGTTTAAGCAAAGCACTCAGGATCTCGAGCTTACCCCCCCAAAAAATCATGAAATATGGAAACAAAAAGCATTTTAAATGCCTCTTGGGATTTGAACTTTTATGATGTTTAGGTTGTGTGAATTTCTGCATCCCTCAAATTAAATTTAGAATTTTTCACTTTCCTTTGAAGATAAAAGACATGACTCTTGCCCAGATACGTGACTCCCAAGAACTGGGATGTGGGAAGAAGCAGCACAAATATGATTCACCCTGAATTTTGCAGAAATTGGCAGCGCTGTGAAAGGCGTTGAGGGAATGGTTCACATGGATGCTGCTTTCCCCCACACCCTGCATGCAGAGCCTCTCTGTGGTTGCTCTGTGCTATCTTGCCTTCCTTGGCTTAGTTTCCCACTTGTGTTATCCTGGGAAGCTGCACAAGGAGAGGGAGTGATACTGGAGAGAACGTTTGATGAAGTTAAAGATATTTTCTCATGTGTCAGTTTGTGGCTCTGACTAACAGTGTCCATGCCTGGAGAAGAAAGCAGTCATTATGAGAAGCTGTGGGATGAGAAGGGAAGGTAGGAGGGGGCCAGCCTCCCTGCAAGGAGACAGCAGACCCAGTTTTACAGGCAGAACCTGTAGGACAACTGCAGATGAACCTCTAGTGAAGACATGCAAAAGCAACAGCCCTCTCTAAGCTTAAAACTAGCTGGTAGTGCCTAAAGGATGAGTGTCTGCCCAGTGGACCTGCTGCTGAAGGCAGGGAGTGTATTTTAGGATGCATCTTGAGCTGTTTTTCCGAGAAGGGGCGTGTGCATGTTCTGTGCTTTGGTTGAGGAGTGAGCTTGTGTGCACACACCTCAGCTGCAAGGCAGTGACATCTCTTTTCCATCAGGGCTGGAATGCCAGGGATGCCTGTCCTACCCTTACTCACATGACTGACTTTTTCTTCTTGGTTTTTTCTCTCTGTGCTTACCAGTCTAGCACAGAAATATATTTCTGCCCTGTCTTGTACTGGCTTTCTACAGTACGGTCTGAAGCTGAAGGTTTCCATGAAAAATCAAAAGAAGTGTTGAAAGCCAAGTAGCAGGCAACAGCATTGTCAAGGAGGCCTGGAGTTAAAAAATTTGTAAGGGAAACAAGTTTCTCTGGAATTAAGGTGGAAATACACTTCCACTTAATTTCAACGGGCTAACAAATTGTAATGTTTATAGTTGGCTGACAATGTAGAAATAACTCATGAACCAAAAGAAAAGTTTACTTCGGAAGACAGCTCTCAAATTATTTACCTTGGCTTCATCCTTCCCTGAACTAGGGAGAACAAAATAATGTTTCCCTCTCTTGATCTCTGTCTTGGCTGGTTGCTGAGATCCTTTTGGATATAATTCTTAGAATAGGAGGGAATTTCCAGCATAGCAAAACTGATTGCCAAACCTAAAAAAAAAGGAAGTCTGCATCCAGTAATGATATTCTGGAGATCCTGGGTGCCATATTCCTTTTCTGCCATCTTAATGAATTTTCCACATATTTTTATGAAGTGTTTTGAGTCTATTTTGGTGATATAATTCACATGAATGTTTTGAGTGCTCTCTTTGCTCAACCTTGACCTCACCCCTATGGAGATTTTTTAAAATTTTTTTCTGTGTCAAAAACTGCCAAAGACTTCAGGCATAATTTTCCCACACACAGTGGAAATAAAGCACTTAAAAAAACCCCACCCACACCCAAGAAACACCACTCCAAAGAGATTTTCCCCCAAAAGAAGAGTTCTGTTTGAAAATCAAAGCGGTTTTTTGTTTGGTTGGTTGGTTGGTTGGTTTTTTTTACTTTGAATAGACATCCAGGGAAGTACTATGCTCAGACCTTCTTTTCCTTATCAATACCCTGAATTTGTTCACTGGAGAACTGGAAAGTTTGCAGAGCCCCTGGACAGTTGGTAGCCTTGGGAGTACAACAGCTCAACCTGCCGCACCCTGCTCTAGGAGTTCCTGTTCTTTCAGTGCTCGTGTCCACCCTTCTCCTTCAGGTTACAGCGGCCTCAGTTGTGCTGACACAGCTGGTTGGGGGCCATGAGTTGCGTCGCTGCAGCGATTCAGATGAAATCCAGCATTTCTGGGAGGCCGGGGTTGCAGTGTCACAGCTGCCGGGCAGTGCCTGGAGCGGCGGTGCTTGCGCAGGATGAGCCCAGCTGAGGTGCAGCCAGAGGGCTGGGAAGGACAGGAGCTTGCTCTCCTGGTTTTACTTGAGAGGAAGAGAAAATGTCCTCACCTCAGGGCAGATCCCGTTGACTACCCAGGAGGGTGGGCTGCAAGCACTCTCCTGGTGAATGTTGTAAGGGGTTTTTTTTTTGAGATGCTCACAGTGACCTCCAGAGCACCCAGAATTTAGGAGCCATAAGGGAACTGCCTAATGATTTAACTTCTTTATTAAGTGTCTAAAAAGTGGCACACTTTTTTTTTTCTTTTCAGACAAACCATGTAGGATACTGAGTTGGCATTCAAACTGGATTTTAAGATGTCTTTTAAGCGTTGCTGAAGGATGCTGGCAGGTACCAGATATTTTAGCCAGTATGTGATATTATTTATTTATTCATTTCCCTCCTGAGTTATGTTTAGAGCTGTCAATCTGTTGCATTTTGCAACAGGATCCTGTAACCGGAGCAGCCCTTCATAAATTAAGGTCAGTTGGGTGCAGTGCTATAACAACAGCCTGTAGAAACAGCCTCAGACCAAGGCATCTTTTGTTAACCAGAGGAATATTAACTACACTGGGAGTTCCTGAAAGTGGGTGGTTTCTACTGACAAGCTCAGCAACGCTTTGTCATAATGAAAAAACAATACTGTCTGCAAGTAGGGATTGAAAGCGTCTCCTCACATCTGTTTGTCTAAGCTTGGGAAAAGGTGCCATTGGATGAGAGTAGCAAATCCTGCTGTGACTGTGCTTGTCCATGAAGGGAAAGCCTAATATGCCAGCAAATGGCCAGGCAGCTTTCATGAAGCTAGTTTTAATTTAGACTTGATTATTAGTTACTGCAATATTTGCCTTGCACATTTGTTAATGGAATGCTTAAAAAAACCCAAACTTGTTTAATATGTGATCCCTTCTGTGTAATTGTGCTCTCATAAAATGTCTTTGGTGAGAATGAACTAGCAGAGTTTTACCCAGAATTGTTTGGAAGATACCAGTGTGGAAAGCAGAGATGACTCACAGTGCCTTGGAGGAAGAAGAGCTAGCAGTTAACCACAGAGCACGGCATTATCTCTATGCCAAAGCTGGCTGAGAGAGCCAGCCTATTTTCCACTTCACTATGTCAGGGGAAAAAAGTACTCCAGAGAAATATTGGCTCTCTAAGCAATCTTGATAATCTCGTCAACTTGATGAGTTTAGAACAGGTGTAACATGGGAGGCATGTGAATCAAAAGAAGGTGGTAGTTCCCATCTAGAAACCATTGTTATTTTTATTTGATGAATAAATATATATGAACCATTCTCATTTTTGGTGGATTCCCCTGGGTGAATAAACTTGGTTGCACAAGAATGTGGTATGTGATGGATAGAGCTTGTGATTAGATAATAAGTATTTCTGCATAAATTTATTTTGTATCTAATCCCATGTGTCTGTATTCTTATTTCTTCATGAATATCTAAATGGCATCTCTTTCTACTGCAGGCAATTTGCCAGATGCCTGTAAATAAGGAATGTCTACTGCAAGTGAAATAATAAGTATCTCTTACTTCTCAATGTAATTTGTTTGCCATTTGCATTTAGTGATGTAGTGTTCTTGTTGAGGAAGGTGGCTTGACTTTACAGGCAGAATTACATGAAAAACACAGCAGTTAAATCTTCATTTTGATTTCATTACAATAAAAATCTATCTTTTACAGTATAGAGTAGAATATTTTCTTTTGGGGGAGGTGTTTCGTTTAAATTAATTTGACATATCCTGTTATGTCTAGCGGCCTTTACTTACACAGAAAATACAGTAAGAAAGGGCTTGGCTTCCATCTTGAGTCTTTCTTTTCCTCACCAACCACCTTCTGAAAGACGTAAAGACATATTGCTGTGGTGCTGTGCTGCCCTGGGACCTGGGCATGTTCTCCTAATGCTCCACTTATTTTTGTGTGAATGTGGAAGCCTGGATATCCAGCTCTAGCCATGTTCATTGTTTCTGCCAAGGAGAAGGAAAAAGACTTCATGAAATATTGGATTTAGCATGTGGGCTGCCAGTTATGCCAAAAGATAAAAAAACTATGGTGCAGGCTAGAGCAATATTTTGGCATTGGCCATAGGAGAACTCAAGCTGAGGGATTGATACTTGGTTTCCAAGCATCTGAAAAGGAAGGCCTTGAAGAACCAAAGGTGATGGATGAGTGCCTCTGAATTGCTTTCAGGCTGGCAGGGTAATCCAAGCAGATTGTCTTGTGGGCAGGCAAAAGCACTAGATGAAGACTAAGCCTGTAATTTAATCCACTGGTTAATAGTGAAATGTCTGGATGACTTCATTTAACAATGACTATCAAGGTGTGAATCTTCTTTGCCCTGATGAAACCACCTGAAATGGTGATTGGTGGTTGGCACTGGTTGTGAGAAGGCAGTGAGTCTGCTTTCTAAACTTTCCTGCTTAGGAGAAGTGGGTTTGGGGTGTTAATATTGTGGGAGACATTCACTGGGCTTTCAACAGATTAGTATCTGATGAACAAACATTTTTTACACCTGTAATTTCAATAGTATGTGATTTCTCTTTCACTTTCTACCCCTCCCACCCTGTATTTCAGTGAGTGCCAGAAGATGAGCTTTCTTTAGATACATAAACAAGATGATGTGGCGCAAATTACAGAAGATTGCAAAGCCATGATTTCGTTTCTCTGTGCTGTGATTTAAGAATTGATACTCTTGGGTTTTTAACTGTGACTAAGCAACTGTTTTGTTGAGACTGATTATTTCACATGCCAGTGGTTGAGAGGTAGCATCAGATTATTCCTGCTCCAAGCGTGAATGTCCTTATTTATCCAGTCTTCTCTTCTACTGAGGATAACTTGGACTTTAATTTTACTTCCTGCTCTCACCTTATTTTCACAGTTGATGAATGTGAACACTTCCTGTGTCTCAAATGTTTTATTTAGGGGGACCACAGATTCTGCAGGATTGACCCAGCATATTATTCTTTTGTATNAAAGTTGATTTCACACCTGTATATAACAGAAGGAAAAATTGCAGGGAGGCAGAAAATTTTTCTTGTTGGTCACGGTGCTCCTGCTGAATATGTGGATGTGTACATATGGAGTGAGCACATGCACAGGCACTCCATACAGAGAGAGCACATACATAGGCCATATGTTCATTATTTTAGAAGTTTCTTTTTTTCTTGTATTTTCATCAAGCTTTTAACAGAGCTGTTTTAATTGGAATTAAATATAGATATGTAGGACAGTAACTAAGACACAAATTCAGTGTTTTCCTCCTCACCCTCTGTGTGTCAGCAACATTCCTTGTGCTCATCGTCCACCTAGAAATGAGTTTCTTTTAACCTAGAGCCTGTTGTCAGGAAGAAAGGAGATTGCAGCATTCTTCCAGGCGTGGTGGGGCTGAGTTTCATTTACAAATTTTATCCAGAGTTGCAACACACTCGTCTGTACTTACCATGTGCCAGACTTAGCTGTGATATAAACATAGCAATAAACTAGAAAAACACTGCTGCAGTCCTGTACCTGTGCACATACATGCAAATGTGAGCCCTGTGTCTGGCTTCTGAAGTTCCATATTTATGAAGGGTTTACAAAAACCAGCACATGCTTAGACTGGTTCCTAGAAGAGACTTACATATAGTTTCAGTAAAGTAAATAATTTTGCTGGTTTGGCTGTGAAATAATTTTGAAATCTGTTTTAAAAATGCTTAGGACTTAAGACAAAAAGATGTGCACAAACAGCATTTGTATCTATAGGAAGAAACAGTTTCCTGTGGTTTATACATCAAACAGTGAGACCTATTTGTAAGTCAGATGGACTGTGTTTTCAGTGTTTTAATGGTCAGGTCCACCCAAGTGTCTCACAGGGTTCTAAAGTTCCTTTTTAGCATTTTCTTATTGCAAATACCTTGTCAGGTTTATCAAATTGATTATTTTGTAATTCAAAGGGTATGTAAATGCAAACAGGAAAAAAGTAAAGAAGATTAAAAATAAGGATTTCTGAGATGCCAATGGTTCTTCTCTGCTTTTTCTTTAGCTGCTGTCTCCTTTCTTGTTCTTTGTGGTTCTCTTATCTATAAAAACATTTAGATTAGTACGCTAATTAGTTTACATTAACCAGCAGAGGGCTTCCACCTCAAAGCAAACAGCCTTATCCCGTCTGCAGTTTCCCTGGTATCCTCTTAATCAGAGAAGCGGGAAATAGACATTTTAGTTGTCTCAAGGTACTTCCCTGCTGGCAGAACGATCTTCAATTACATGTTAACTAATTTTTTATACAGTTTCTTTTTACTGGTTCAATACAGCCGTCAGCATTTCCACGGGAAACTTGGATGCTTCAGTAGAAGTTTCTTGTGCTTCACCAAACTCTCCTATTTCTAAATTTCTAATGTAACTGGTGTGTTGCAAAGTTTCTGTGCAGTCAGGTATTAAAAGTGTTTTAAGCCCCGTTCTAATATGAACACAGCATATGCTGAGTAAAGTAGTAGGAGAGACTAAACTGATCTTACAATTTAGATTAAAGCAGTGCAAGTTGAGTTTATAAACTCGTGTTCATTGCAGTGTTCCAGAGCAAAGATGAGTACCTGTGGATGCAGGATACTGCAAAAGCCCACAGCTTTTCTGGGAGGTTGGAGTTGCCCTTGAGACACGGGGTGGTTTCATTCGGAGCATCCTTCGTGCGGGCGGTGTGGAGCGGGGTGGGTGCTGCTGGAGTAAGGGCAGTGTGGCAGAAGAGTGCCGAGGTGCTGAATGCTGCTGGAGCACCTCTCCAGTTTCTCTCCCAGACTCCCTAAGTGACTTCCCGTGTTGATCAGAACTGCTGTTGATAACTTCTGGTGATTCAGCGAACAGATGAGTGCCTTGGGGGAAAAAAACCTGCAATCTTCTCTTCGGACAGAAAGCTTACTCTGTCTGCAAAAATTCCATACTTAGATAGTTAATCTTCCCATTCTATCAACACTTGGGATGTGTTGGCTAACAGTTGTGAGCAGAGTACTTCCCTGGCCAAGTCTCAGCTTTGGAAAGAAGTGACCCTATGGTTAGGGGATTTTAAAAAAAACCATTCTGTCTTATGAAAGCAAGAGCCCCACAACCCAGGAGAACGTGTGTAGGAATCGAGGCGGTGACTACAGTTAGAGGGAGATTTTAGCAGAGCTGTCTTAATTAATGAGTTGTCATGCCCGAATGAAAAAACACTAAAACGGTTAATTACACTTCAAGCAGAGATAATAACAGCTTGCTACAGGCAAACTGCTGGAAGATAAGTCACTGCCGTGTGTCACCGTAACCGTGTCGGTGCTGCGGTCCCTCGGGCGGTGGGAGCGCGGATCCCGGCTGGATCCCGGCTGGATCCCTGCTGCCACCTGCCGGCAAGCACTGCCCGCCTCCCGGCCGGGCTCGCTCCCGGTCCCTGCCCGGGGCTGCGCTGCTGCCCCAAATATTTACACATTGCCCGAAGTCACCAAAGCCCTGCTACTCGACCCCTTACGTGGGACGACAGCACCAAACCTCACGAAGGAAAAGCTCGTCCGTGTGTGGGCAAGGCTGAAACTTAACGCAGATCAAGCCCTTTCCTCCTGTATCCCTCAGAATATCATAGAATTATTTAAATTGGAGAGGAGCTCCAAGACCATTGAGTTCAGCTGTTAGCCCGGCACTGCCATGTCCACCACTGAAACATGTCCCCAGGTGTCACACCTACAGGTCTTGTAAATGCCTTAAGGGTATCGATCACACTCTTGCCTAGCAAAGCTCAGTACTTGAAACTGCTCCTGCCATCAGTAATTGCCCTACTCCTTGTACACTTGCAAGCACATTTCCTCTGAAATCTGGGGTTTGCATCAGTTCTGGAATTATGCTGATGAAGAAAGCCAAAAGCTCATCAATGCATTTGTGTATGGTTGAAGTAGGTGGATGTCTATGCACAGTTAACTTACCTGCTCTTTTGGCATCAAAGTATTTTAGAGGAAAACAGTGTGTTTTTCTGGGCAATTCAGGCCTTGGTTCTGCCCCTCTTACAAATATCTTTTTGGCTAACAGCCAGCTTGTACTGTTCGTATTCCTTGCTCAATTTCTCTCTCTCAGTAGGAGCCAACATTATCCCTACATACAGCTGCTGTTGAGGGGAGAACCTGCTCCAGGTTAGCCTAGCATTTTATAGAAACTGTACCTCTGTTTTTACAGAATTTCCCTATCAAAGCAAGTGCAGCTGTTGACTCAGAGAAAACATTGCCCTGATGCAGTGAATCCTTCTGGGACACAGAAGCTGAAAGGAGGAAGAGAGGCTGTGATGGCAGGTGCATCATACAAACCTGTCCAAAAGCTGGTTTATCCTCTGTAGGATAAAATAGTTGTCTGCAGACTGATCTTTTTTTTCCTTGTGGACCTAATAAAGTTGGAAATGTGGATAGGCTACTTGGAAGCAGTCCTACAGTGTAAAACTCCCCCTTCCTTTAGTTTTGCTATGGTGCATTTTTAAATTGGAAAAAAAAAAAAAAAAAGCAAAACCAAAAGGGTAAAAACAGAAAGGATTTTTTTTTTTTGTAATTAGGGCATTCAAAGGGTCTGTAAGGGTTGTGATAGAAACAATTAATAGGCATTGCTTTTGTGTGAGATAGGGCCTACTTAAGTAGGTCACAAGGCTGGTAGCCAGGAGACCTACTTTCTTTTCTTAGCTTTGCTGCTTATCCTTTCTGTGATCTTGGGCAACTAACTTCATTTTTGTTCCTTTATTTCTTTACTATTTCTTTCCCCTCACAGGTCCATTCACACTGGGAGAGAAAGAGTTTCTCACTTATGTGCCCTGCACATAAAAAGGGACAGAACCTTAACTGGAAGTTTTAGGCTCTCTTATACCAGAATGTTCTCTGTGGCTGCTTTGCTGTAAATAATCATGCAGGAATATGTATTAACTTGTGGATTTGCTATCTGAGCACTTCATAGCATACCTGTAAAAGAATAGGCACGGTGTAGATAAAGACCTCTGATGGAGGTCAGGTTGACCCGGTTTCAAAACTGACTGAAATTCCCAGACATCTGCCTGGAGTGCACTGGGGAAGTGACCATATGTAGCAGATCTGGTGTTGGGCCAGTTTCTGGGATGGAGGAGTTCTCAGGGCTGCTGGAGCACCCCTCTCCTCTTGCTGGCTGCAGCAAGAGCTTTGTAAGGACAGGATGAGACTGCAGGGAAGGTGTTTTCAATGGGCTTTCACTGGTGCTTAATCCAAATGGCTTTATGACTGGCTGATCATGAGTTGTTACCACCTGAAGGAAAACACCCAGGAAGTCTGAGAGAGGTGTCTTCTCAGCTGTTGGAGCATGAGCTATCCTGCAAGCTGTAATTGTGAATCATCTCACTGAATCATGAGAAATAATAGACTAAATTCATGCATCGATTGTGCCAAAAGCCAAAAACTGAGCATGTCTGCAGCATTTTGGGATTTTGTCTTTCTGCTTTTTTCATTTTTTACACTGACCCAATCCCTTTTCTGTAAAACTTTTTGTTGTTGTTTTCTGGCCTTAGGAGAACACACTGTCTGTAACCATGTACGTGTGTTTGCTTAACAACTTTTAGAGAATTCTTAGACAATCAGGCTGTGATATATGGTAAAAATCCTGATGAGATGTGAGACTACGATTATTTGGTCTTGTTCACCTCTAAAAACAAATAAAAAAGGGCAGGGGAAAGAACCAGTTTAGCTTTCTACTTCAAGCCATGTGTTTCTTCTGTGATTCCTTCATGTTTTTTACTGAGATGCATTTGTATTAAAAATGTAGCAAAAATAATGCCTTAATCTTTACATACACAACTTGGAAAATATGACATATTGGTCATCATACATATACTTGTATGATGTCTTCATAAGGGAGAAAATAATTTGGAAAATCAGCTTAGCTTATTAGAAGTGTACCTTGTATTTTTATATGGCCTTGTCGAGTGTTTTACATAATTAAATTTAAGCCTCTGTGGTGTTTCAAATGCTAAAATTTCCAACTCTGTGGCCTTGTATTTGGCTAGTGATTAAGGAATGGCTTAACTTGCAACAGTTACTCAACATGTATTTTTTTAAAATGGTAATTGCTGTTTTCTCTTGATCTTGGGATATTTATTTTTGATCCACATGTATAACGATGTATGCTGATATTGAGCTTATCACCTAGAAATAAGAAGCATTCTGTGGTAGTGACAGTGTTGAAGTGTATAGCAATGGATCTTTTCCTGCAATGAAATTGAATGATACCAAACTGAGCAAAGCCTTGCTCGACTCTGTTTACAGAAACAATGGAAATGTTATGGTCAGTCACGGTGCTTTTGCCCTTGCATCACCAAGCTGTGACTCACTGCCTCTGTGTTAAAAAGACAGAGGTACAGACAGGTCAGGAAAATTCCTGAAATTAAATTGCTGCCTAGAGTCTGGGCAGGCCTCTGGGCTTTACCCTGGCATTTTGGGTTAACCTGAAAGGGTTTCCTTCTTGTTGGTTCCTCTGATCTTCCGTTTCTAAGTAGTGCAGTGGAGAGGAGATGACTGTGATTCGGCAGTTCCTACCAGGGTTTTTATACATCTGGCTCTGTATAATTTAGCCAGTAATAGCTGTGGTAGTTTTCAGTTCTCTGTACTTTTCAGTATTGGCAGTTCCAAATGTTTGCTTTTTGTAAAAAGAAGGAAGTGGACTTTAGCATGGTCTTTGATTTTTTGATTTTTATATTAAATCCTGCCTATTTTTACATGAGCTGCTCCAAAATGGGTATTTCAGTGCTTGAATCTCTAGGGCTATCTCACTCCACATTCTCAAGTCCTCTTGTAAGCAAAAGGAAGAAAAACAAAGGAAAACTCCAAACCCTACACAGGTCTCTTGTCTAATCAGGGATGGGGAGTGGTGTGTGTTAACAACGACAAAAACCCCCAAACTAGAAGGAGGGATGACACAGTGAGAAAAACGAGTATTAGCAGTGGGTTAGCTCCCACTCACTTAGCACACACTCAGCGTGCACCCCCCTGGAGCCCCCTCCCTCCACAGCCCCACCACGGCACCACTGACTTTGGGAAGTGGAGGGAGACCTGTGTATGTACATATGCATTACCTCGTTGGAGTGAGGTCAATTTAAATGCAGCCTATTAAATTATTTACAGAAGACAGTTGGCCAAGCCATTGTGCTGTGTTAGTGGGAGCCAAAGGTCACTTTGGTGTGCCTGGTTGATTCATAGGGTAATCTGATACAGTACTTAGCTTTTTGCGTCCCAGTCAGTGGGTTAAACCTTATCCTCTTATTATGAGTCAGAGAGCCATAAGTTTCAGAAAAAGCCAGAGCCTTTGTTTTTAATGGTTTTGAAGAGTCTGTGCAGCAGAATCCAGAGGGCTGCGGTAGCATCTGCTAAGGGATCGGGGCGTGTTCTGCAATAGTGTAAATCTGACTGGCAGCTTGGGAGCCGGAACACTGTACCCTTGTTTTCTTGCAATCCTTGTCCTTTTGATAACATCATCTGCAGCCGTTAGGCTATTAAGACATTGATGTTTGTTCTTCAGATAAAGGGTATGTTTTTGTGTTCTTTTACTCTCCCCCACACTCCCCGGATTCCTCGCTACCACCGTCTCCTTGAGGATTCACTGAGCTGATCTTACTGGCTATCTCCCACATTCAAGTCTAATTTTTTTTGCTGGAAGATAGAAACTTTTGGGGTTTTTTTGGTCAGCTTTTATCTTGGTGACCAATTCCAGCAAAACCCATGGGTATTGAGGTGCCTTGGTCTAACCAACTCCTGTCTGCTTTAAAATGCTCCCTTTGCCTCTCCATCTTGTAGGCTCATTCCCTCCTGGGAGCAGCATTGGTATTGGCATGCAGGGCAAGCAGCTTTCAGTAGTGCCTGGCTTTTTAAAACTTTCACACTGTGAAGTGCTTTTCCTAGCTGCTGGTTTAAAGAGAAGGCAGCAGAATGTAACAGCTGGGAGCGAAACCTGTTTTATGAGCTGTAGTGATCCTAGTGAGAGCCGGATCACTAAACATCTGCTCAGATTGTATGTCTATACACTTTTACTTAGTTTCTTTTCAAATGTACCACCAGTTATTAATGTTTTCAGCACACTGTTCGGGATACTTTTTGGTGTGGAAAAGCTCCAGGTCTTTATTTCCCCCCTCTCCAAGTCCGCAGAGGTGCACAAGTGCTTTCCTATTTCTGCACGCAGAGTTCAGAAGTTTGCGCTGCCACTGAGCCGGCTGAGGAAAGGAGGAGTTTTGCTTTTAGGAGAGCGAGCCTATCATATTTCACTCTAATCCTAAGCGATAGCCACGCAGTCGGTTTTATTGTTAGAAGAGCCTTCCTGGAGCTCCTGCGCCCGGCTTTTCTCTGAGGGAGAGCGGGGAAGCCAGAATGAGGCGGCAGAAGTGTAGTGGCTTTGTTGTCCCCCGTGAGCTGTGCCATGCCAGGGCGTGATCTCTGCCTGCTCTTCCCTCCTCGTGGGCTCTTTTTGATGAGCCAGAAGAGAGGACTGAATTGCCAGCACACTCCTGGGCAGCGATGCCAGGCAGAAGAGTGGAGCTGCAGTTTTTGCTGTTGAGTGGAGAATGGGGGAAACACTTGCCTCAGCGCTACCCTCTGCTCAGCCCTTGCATGCTCCGCTGAGCTGCTGCAAGGTGCCACTTTCTGCTGCTTTTCTCCCCTTTGTTTTCTTTGGCAAGTCCCTAAGTGCCGTATCAAACCAGCTTCAGGGGAGCTGCGCTGGCACAGCCACCCACCTCCATACTGGTGCTGGTTTAAAGGCAGCGACAAGAAACCTGGACTGAAGGCGGATTGGGTTTGTTTAGCTTCCCACGAAAAACGCTGAGAAAAGGGGACAGGAACAATTTCAGAGAGGTCTCTTTGGAACCGACGCCAGTGGCTGGCTTGAAAGAAAATGAAAAAGGAGTGTGTTTCGAGGTCTTTCAAACTCAAACAAAACCCAGGCTCCCTCTCGCGTGCTGTCAGCTGGATAAATTTCTCGTCCTTGTCAAGGCAGACAAAGAGATTGTTTCGCAGCGATGGGGAGCTCTCCTCCATGTGCGTGCAGCAGGTAGACGAGGATGATGAGAACTGGACCTACCGGAGCCCGCAGAGAAAAGGTGACTCGCTTTCTCTTTAACCCTTGGATTGCTGCTGAAGTGCCAGCCCTGCTCCACGCTGCTCTGTCCAGCTCTCGGGTCCCACCGGGGCCACGAGCCGCAGGTGGCGGAGGAGGAGGAAGGCGGCACAAAAGCCGAGGTGCAGCGCTGCCTTGTCAAATGTTTTGGGAGGTTAAAAAGCTTATAGTGATTAACAGGAAAAACCTTTAATTTCCCATCTGAGTACTGATTGTGTGGGATATAGGTAAGTTTTGTTCATGCTTCTTATAGCCAGTAGTGCCAGAGTCTTAGGGCAGGTGCTGCAAGAATCTCTGTTCAAAATGTGGAACCAAAAGCCATTTAAGGCTGCACTTCTAGGTGACTGGGTGGCTTTTCTTGGATGACTGCCTCATTGTCCTGCTGGGAAAAATTTGAGTGTATTTTGTTTTATGAGGGCAGACTGAGAAGAGGTCCCAGATACAAAATAAAAGAGATGATGAGAAAGTGATGGGAATTGCTCCACAGAGAGGAGGATCATCTAGGATACAAGATAAACAGCTCTGACTGAACTCTTGAAATGTTCAGACCTGGAGTATATTTTATATAAGACTTCTAAAAAGTACTTTTATTTTTTGTGTTCTGTTTCTGAATGAAGTTTGTCAGGTCACTGAATGACCAATTACCTCTTATTTGCCATAAATCAAAACAAATTTCAGAAGTTTGCTTATGTGAGTTGGTGAGCTGCAGTTGCCAGTAGCTGGCTGGCAGGCAGTGGGGTGTGTGTGCACGCAAGGTTGAAAATACTCAGCAAAGTGAGCGATTTGGTTGTAACTTCTCTAGTGCTGCCAGAGCAGTAGTTTGTTAATAGAAAGTGTAAGGTTGACTCAGTTGTGCTGTAAGGTCACTTTTGTAAGAGCAGGCAGGCTCTTCAAGGGCATTTGATCTTCAAAGGGCCTTTTATTTCTTGGCATTTCTGGGAGCAGTTAATAGCTATTTGACCAGAATTTCACTTCCGAGTCAAAACAGATTGTGGCTTTACTAAATGGTTTGTATGCAGGAACACTAACACAGGATGTATATACTTGTGCTTTGCTCCCTGCACGCTAGGACGCAACTCTGATCTGTGCTTTGAAGAATGTTTTTTAACCTACTTCGCTGCTGAAAAACTTTTAAAAAGGGAGTTTGCACTTGCAACCAGTAATTTTTACTTTTGACTGTTGCTATATTGATATCGTGCAGTGATGCCAGATTAGCTTCTAATGCCTGTGGGATGGGATCTTGCACGGATCATAAGAACCATTGAGCCCTGCTGCTGGATTCTGTGTAACTTCCATTAAGTTTCTCCTGCTGTCTTCCTTAGCCTCTGCTCACACCGCAGGGCAGAGATGGGAAAGGAAGCTTTACTGATGGATTAATGGTGTATTAATTTTTTCTGAGTGATTTACATAAAGAACCCATTGTACAGGCTGGAGGGGGAGGGCAGAATTCCTCCTGTAATTGGGCAGCAAGCTATGAAAGCCTCCCTGCCTGCCTATAGAGGAGATGACAATACGTCATTTCTGAAGGGAAGATGTGGGGAGGTGTAGATTATGCAGGGCTTATTTCGTCTTTGCAGGGAACAATTTGACTCAACTTGTAAAATCTGCCTGGATCATAAATCTGACTGTGCATTTCTGTCTGACCAGGATCCTCTGCCAGACTGACAGGGATTGCCAGGGTTGAAGGGAGTTTGTATATTTGGGCAGGAGAAACTTGTCACAGCTGCAAGTCTTTTACCCTGGGCTGTGAGTCAGGCTTGCACGGTGTTGGAAGAGTTTGAGAATCCATACCTGGCAGAGTGGTCGTCTTAGGTTTGTGTTCAAAGGCAAAATGTGTGTGATAGATGGCCACTTGTGTTCTCAAGTTAATTTGCTCCACTGCTCTGTTGCATTACTGCTTGCCAGCCTTTGTAAAACTGAGAGCTCAAAACAGTATTATCTTTGGTGCTCAAATTAACCATATGACTAAATTAACACAAACTAGAAGGAAATGGACTGCACAGCAGACATAGCAAGTGTTATATAGAAAACCAGACTATTTTTAGCTAGACAAAATTTTAATAGTTTTTCAGCTATCAGAACAGATTTCCCTCCAGTTCTTGCTCAGGTAAATTAGTAAAAAAAGTAAGTCCGACAAATCACAGGCTCTCCTTCTCCTTTACTGTACGTGTAAAGGCAGGAGGGTTAATAACAGAAGCTGGCAATGAAGAAATTGTTCTTTCTGAGCTGTTTGTCTTCCTGTCTTTTTAAACCTCTTCTTTTGCCGCTCCATTGCTCCTGCAGGCTCAGATTGCATTCCCACAAGGCTGCTGGGTGACAGGCACAAGGCAGCATGTGTTGCGTGGTATTTCACCAGCAAAGTGGCTAATCTGCCTTGGCTGCAAACAGGAGCTTGCACACAGTAGCGAGCACAGAGATTGGTTGGATTTGTCAGTTTGAAATGAGCAAGAAGAACAAAAGTAAATGGTAACTGCAAACCTGGGGCACACCCTATGTCCTGATCCCTGCCTATGTGGAAGTCAGGGGCTGCTGCTTCTTTTGCTTCTTTCTTCCTTTTAAAATATACACAGCAGTGCAGAGTGTTTTGGAGCTGGTAGCACCAATCATACTTCACATTTGATAAAGCTCTTAGTAGAAGAGACAGTAAAAATTGAGAGTAAAATAAAGGTTTGGTTTTTTAAGCATTTCTTGCTCAGCCCTCTTCCTCCTCAGTCAGTCTGAGATGAGGGCACACTCATGATTCTTCTTTAATCAGACTTTTTAGTTCACATGTGTTACTTTCTGGGGTAGCACATATTTTCAGACTGAAGCTCAGAGCATTTTTTTTCCTTTAAAAACCACTTTATTGGGAAAAGACTAAGGAGTATTCTTTGAAATGAAAGTGTTTGGGTGTGTTGCAAAGGGTTTCTGACAGGTGGAAGAATGGGACAGTGGTTCGTGTCTGCCTGTGCTGTTTATCACAAGTACGACACAGCAAGCAACTTTGAATAGATATAACACATGAGTTGGTTCATGGCACAGGTTCCACCATATTTACTTTAATTTTTTCAAAAAGGAAATGAGTTACATGGCAGCATTAGAACATCTTAACTGAGCTTTTCTGGCCAGGTGCTGCAGAAACACAACTAACAGTCAGGTCTGGCCATAGGTGACAATGCATCAGATGAAGCTCTTACACAGTGAGGTTTTCCACGCTCTCCCCCAGCTCCTGTCCCTGTTTATTGCTCTGATGTTTTACCCACTCCCTCCATTTCACTTGGTTGCTTTCCAGTCTTCCTACATTATGAAAGTTAAAAGTCTTGGTTGCTTTTTACTGCAGGTTATATTACCCAGAAAGCTTATTTAGAGTCATTAAAGAAGCCTTGTTTCTCAGGTAACTGCTGCGTTTTAATGACTGAACAAACCCAGCTCAGAAGGTGGCAGCCACTGGCTTTCTGCTGTTTGCTGGCCAAGTCTCAGTCTTGATTAACAAAGAGTGTGAAATGCCCATTTTTTTCCTTGCAAAACCAGTCTAAATGTGAGAATTTGTTTTAATGCTAAAAGTAATTTAAATTCATAAATAACTCCTTGTGGGTTGAGCCCTTTGTGTCCTTGCAGTGTGTCTGATGCAAGCAATCCTAACATCCTGATGACAGCTCTGACCAAAGCTGTCAGTTAACTTCCTAATGACTTACCATGGTCTGAGAACATCACACTTACCAAGGGGTCAGATTTCCATAAACTGAACAATTACTGAATTGTCACAATAGCAGTATTGGTGCTGCCTTATTATGTTGATTAAAATGATGCCCTTTAGTTATGCCTGTACAACCTGTGGTTGGTTAAATGTGCGTCATGTAAGTTTAATGCTATCAGATGCATTTTTCTTTACATCTCAGAGGCACACTTGAGACTCAAGGCTTTTTTGGGTTTTGGCACTTGTATTTTCAGTGTTTCCCGTTTCAGGGTAGAGATAGGCAACACTAATCTCACCTAACTGCAGCACCAGAGCATCACCCCAGACTTTAGTCAAAATAATTTTTAATGTCTAGGTTTTTAAGTCATGAATATAGTTTACAAGGGGGTTTCAGGAACAGACAATCACATTTTTTTAGTAATGATATGTAAGAGGACCAATAATTATTAAATTTCCATAAGCAAGATTACCAAATCCAGCCTTCTTGTTGCTATTCCAATGTAAAATCATTTTATTGGGCTTTTTTTCCTGTATGTTTTTGCACAAGCTGAAGCTCAGAGCAGGGGGGAAAGTCATGTCAGTTACTACATAGATAAAGGCCCATAAACCCAAAGGGAGCTGTTAGCATTTGTGGAAGCCATAACACGTGATGGATTGTAGTGTTGGGGCGTGTGTGTCTGTGAAAAGGATTCTTGAAGCTTTGGGCAAGTCCCTAAATAATAATTTATGGAAACCTCAAAATGCATTTGTGTAAGAGACTGGAATAAGTCCAAAATAAATATTATATGCTTTATATACCTTTTTGTGAAAGGCTGCTTTTTTTTGTTTGGGTTGTGGTTTTTGTTTGGTTTTGTCTTGTGTTTTCTTGGAGGATTTTTTTGTGTTTTAAAAAGTAATTTAATGTTTATTTAGTAAGTATAAGCATACATATGCAAATTTGAATGTTTAAAAGGAAAAAATAATGAGAGTTGATACAAAAGGAATTTTCTGTCTTCTGCTACCTTTCACATGGTGTAGGTTCCGTGTGCAAAGATAAAATTGGATTTTAGTTCTATGTATTTGTAACAATTGGTCATGTTTATATCAAATTTTTGTGGTTGGACTGTTGGATGTTGTGCTTACATGGAAATACAGCTGGGAGCAGAGGTACTACTTCATTACTGATGTATGTACTATTTGTCCTAGCATATTTTTATGATAGCACAACAAAGGGTTCTGTAAAACTTTCATGATATACAGTGGCAAACAAAAATTTTCAGGCTGGTAAAACAGCTGGGGACAGTCAAAGTCCTGTATTTCACTATAACATGAAGTACCAACTTCTGTGTGCTTGTACATAAAGACAAAATTAATTAAAACTTTGCTGCCTTTCCTATGTCTTCTGGCAAATATTGCCACAGATGAGAATCTGAAAATGGGTTTGCTAAGCAAAAATTTGTAATCTACAGAAACAAGTTTAAGTAAGAAATGCTGGTATCACAGAACCATTTGTTTAAACCCACATCTCGACTTCTGCTTTATCAAAAAACCACGGATCCAGGCATCATGGTCATTTATTCTATAAAAAACTTGCCAAATTCCAATTCTTTGCTATTTTGATAGTGCAAATATCTTTTATTTTAAAAACAATATTTTTTTTTATCTGATCAAAAGTGTTCCAGGTAAAAATAGAAATGAAAAAAAAAAATTCTATACTCTTACAAATTTGCTGTAGTCCTTCCTTTTTTCCCAGCTGCTATCCCAGCATGTCTGTGCCTCTCCTGGGAGCAGTGACTGTAGAACAGCAGTCTGTGCTAAAGGACATTCCCCAGTAGATTTTTTTTTTATGAAAAGTTGTGGCTGGTTTCACTGCCTACTGCAAGAGCCATAACTAATGCAAGTTAACTGTGTTGAAGAGTCTTAATCTCTCAGGGGATTTTGGAATGTTTTTTGTTAGGATGGAGGAGCTGAAGGGAAGAACAGGCTTGTGTGATGTTGCTGAATCCGTGTGTTAGAGCCCTGTCTCAGAAGTGTGCTTTTCTTAGGCAGAGGGGAAGTTAACCCCTGGTGTTTGACAGCTCCTGGGGCAGATCCCAGTTCCTTCTGGGCAGCCTTGTGTTGCTGTCAGGTGAGACCCTGACTGTCTTTACCTTCAGTAGGACACCTGAATTTCAGGTGCAGAGTAGGTCCAGCTGGAGTTCTCTTGGCTGGTTGCACTGGGGAAGACCAGAGTGGTGGGATACACCAACAAATTGAGTAGCACCTGACTTAACCCTGTGTTTCCAAAGTTACAGGGACACTGTAACCCAATTTGTCTCGCAGTTTCTGTGCTGTTTGTTTGGATTAGCAGGGTCGCTGGTGCAGCAATCCTTTGCTTGCTTCTTTGCAGCCATGAAGAAGCACACGAGGTGCTGTGGTTTTCCTTCTGAGAGTGTATTGCTTGGAAAGGTTTCCAGTTTTACTTCATGATGTATAAGCTTCTCTGTACTTTTATACGCTTTATACACTTTCTCTTGTTCCCAGGAAACACTTTCTCTTGTTCTAATGTCCAGCCTATCCTTAGGCTGAAAATTTGGGGCAAATGTTTCCCTCTCACTAGGGGTCAAAACTGATGCCTCCTGACCTTCATATTTTATTCTTAAGTAGCTGTATTTTATAAAGCAGACTGGATGCTTTCCAGTGATTGGATGCACTGCTTGAGCTGAAACAACGTGCTGTATGTGCTTTACCGTGCACTGCTCATCGAGTAATAGAGTACATGAAGAATTCTATTTCTATGCAGTTGTTAGCCAAATGTTTCATGAATTGTCCTCTAAAACTGAGGGGACCTTTGTCTCCAGCATGGTCATAGCTCACCATTTTGGCAGAACATTGTAAATATAACAACTTCTTGTATTTCCTCCAGTCTGTTACAAATGAAAAGAAAGTGAAGTTGAAGGTTAAGAATGTGGCTAAATAACTAAAGCTGATGAATTCTGAAAGAGAGTATTTAGCTTCTATTATAATATTTGGAACAATTAAATAGGGTGGAATTGGCAGTTTGTAATTTAAACTCTAAAATAAATTTTCTCCATGTCTTTCAGCTGCAGAACTTCCATAAAAATAAAGAAATTTAACTCTAGATTTGCCATTAACCTCATTTGTTGGGAGTTGGTTTGGGTGTTTGTTTATTTTTGCTTATATTTGTCTATTGATATAATTTATCTACCAGCCTCTCCCATTTGTAAGTGAAAACCTCTATGTTGTTTTTTTTTTTCTTTTTTGTTCTGAAGAATTGAAGTGTAAATGCTGTTACAACTTGAATCTGTAGGTTGTTGTTCCAAAGCCGGAGCTGAACTGGGTAAAATGTAAAGCTTAGGTGCTTTTGATACCTAAGCAAGTTGTATTTTCAGCATGTGAGTGTGCACGTTGGACACTAAAGAGAATGGCACATTTTCTATCCCAAGGAAAGGTAATTAATATGTACACCCTCTGCTCCTTCTAGAGCTTCCCTTACATATGGCATGGCAGCTTCTGCCTGGCACTTTATCTCCCTGAAGCACACAGGTTCCCTGGTCATTGAGTTGTGGTGAACTTCCAGTGTTTGGAAGGCAATTATGGGCTGTGAATTTGGTGCTTTGCATCTGGTGCATCACTCACCCATTCACTCAAAAATAAGAGATGTGAGAAGCACCGTGGAAGGTTTTTATATAAAGCTGCTCAGAAGTTGTCAGATCAAACACCTAAGCAGAGGGAGTGACAGGGCTTCGTTTTGCTTTAGAGTAGCACGTGGGGATGTTAAATAGAAATAATCCCTGGTCACACTTTCTCCAGGGTAACACAGGTCCATACTAACAGTGCATCACTGTACATTGTGGATAGTGGAGGGGATGGGGGAGGTTTCTGCCCACACCTCTTCTCACTTCTTGCTTGAACTGGGGGCCATGTCCATAAATCATGATACGAGAAGCTGTGCTTGCCAGTTAGCAGGTCAGGTTTGATTGGAGCAATTCTTGGAGAGAGGCACAGCTTTGCCTCCTGACTGCTTTGGAGGGGCACCTGCCCTCCATGCACTCTGTGCCTGGCTTCCTGCACCATGTCCCCGTCAGACCTGCTGCTTCTCTTTCCTTTTGCTTGTTTGCATGTCTGAATTTTATTTTTTTCTTCCCCATGGCTTTGTTTTGCATGTGCAGGTGTTTGTTCCCTAATGCAGTGGGGATGCTCACGGTTTAGGTATTAGGTTGAATACTCTGAATCACTCTCTTGCAGGCAT
The DNA here is from genome assembly GCA_013397195.1 of Hylia prasina. NCBI lineage: Eukaryota > Metazoa > Chordata > Aves > Passeriformes > Sylviidae > Hylia > Hylia prasina. Next base: position 3,182,873 of record VYXD01013817.1, on the reverse strand, counting down.
CTTGCTAATGACTACATTAATTAAAGAGGGACCTTTGGAAGAAACAGGCTCTCAATTTTGATTCTGTCATTCATCTCTAATTTTAATGTCTGTAATAGGGACAGAAACTAATGAATAGTGGAGGCTACTGCCTTTTAGAAACTGAAATTTGTTTGTACTTGCTTGTAATTTCCATGGAGCCTTTTGTATCTTTTTCTCCCTTATAATCCAAACTGCCAAAGAGGTGATGAGTAAGGGTGACTGATTACAGCCTACTGTACACTTACAGGGGAACTCTCATCCAGGAGTTACTAACTCAATTTTATTAACCTTGAGTAATGCATTTAATGCCATATTCATTTCAGAATGCAATGAGGTATTGTGACATGCAGTGCCAGAATCAGGTATAAAATTCTGTGTTTGACTTGTAACCAGCATGATCTGGTTTTGCAAAGGCAGAAGATGCCCTGCACTCAGCCTCACAACTCCTTTCCCACCAGGGTGCGGGCTGGCTCTGACAGTGGAGTTGTCTATAGCAAGGGGGCTGCGGCTCTTCCATGGTCTCTGTCACACTCTCATTCAGCTGGGACTGTGAGGAAGGCAGCAAGTCTATTAAATTAATCAGGTCAAATAAGGAATAACCCATTTTGTTCTGGCTGCTCTGTGCTGACACTTTTCACAGGAGGAATGTCAGTGAAGAAGCAGCAGCTGTGTTTCTGCCCAGGGACAATGGCAGAAAACACCTCGGGGCTGTCTCAGGTTTGTAGCAAGGAAGGAATCAGCACAGGTGGGAATGCAGCAATAGTTCCCATTGTACCATTCTTCTGAAGCTGTAACAACCTACAAATGGCTCTGTCACCCTGCCCTAGCAGGGGTACTGATAAGAATGCTGGCTCAATTTGCTGCCCAAGGCCAGCTCATGCTAAAGTGCCAATTCTTGTAATTCTTTGTCAAGGACTTGAGTGTGTTTTGGCCCATAGCTTTAAGTCAGAAGAGAACGGCTTAAAGTGCTGCTGGTTTTACCTTAATTTTTCAGTGAACTGTTTCTTGTTAGGTAAGCATTGGGATGGTGCGAATGAAGTCAGCTCCCCAGGGAGTGTGGATGGTGTGTCTCCACACTCGTACACCTTAGGGCAGACGAGAAACTGATTTTTCTCTTTGCTGCTTTGTGCTGGTCTGGCATTTGTTTCAGGCTTGGAAAGTGTTGGGGTTTTGTTGATAAAAGATCATTTCTCTGTTTGGTTGCGTGCTGTAATTGTGCGTATTTCAGGAAACAACCTGTTCTTTTCTCCTCATCCTTGTAGGATGGTGCAGCTGTCTTTGGATGCCAGGATGATAGCGGGGGAATTTATGTGTTCTTCATGCTGCCTGTGGTTTTGGTATTCCTGATTACCCAAAGGTGGCCTCAGAGCATTCCCCAGTGGCTTGTTGTTACCAGGGTTAGTGAAACACTGACATCAATCTGAGGGAACAAGCCCTTGCCAACCTGTGGCAATTTTCTGCAGCAACGCACAGATGACTGGGTAAATGAAAATGCCCGGGAGGGACATTTTTGTTTTGTTTCAATCGTAAACATTATCAATAAAGCCCTGTTGCATCCATTAATCAAAGCTAATTTGGCACACAACCCTTGCAAAACAATGAATCTTTTTTTTTTTTATTGAGAAGCAGGTCTTTTCGCAGCAGATTGAAATTACTGGATTGCCTGTTGTTTTCCCAGGCTTTTTCTGCAGAATTTCTGCTCTAGCCTCTCTTTAAATTTAGGACCATCAGCCACTGTTTCCATATAATTAGTGTTCTTCTGGTCATGTGTTAAGGCTCTGTACACTCTGGTCCTACCCGCACAACCAGGAATGCCCTCTTTGTTCAAATTCTGCGGCAAAGAAATTCCTGAATGAATTTGGAGAAGTTGGTTACAGATTCCTTTCTTGACCTACAGCAGCTCTTTAAAAGATTTTGCCCTTTCTGTGCCCTTTGTCTGAAGAGTAAGGCAAACAAAAGATAAGGCGAACTAATTCATGACTTCATTGTGTTTGTTTTCTTCCTCACTTAAGGCAGAAGGCAGCCCATTCCTAAAACGATTTATTTTATTAATTTTAAGGCAAAGCACTTTGTGTCTGCACCTGCAAACTGCTGGGTTTATTACAGAGGAACTTTTTGTTTGCAATGATCAGAAACCACAACAGGATTTCACAAATGCTGTTCTGCAGTATCTAATTGAAAACTCCAGCAGTATAGCTGTACTAGGATAGGAATAAAAATAAATGTTTTTTTAATTGAAAAATCATCTTTTGATGAAAAAAAAGACACATAGATAAAGGATTTTACTTTGGCTTCTGAATTTGCATAGGATCAAAGTGAAACTGTGTCCCTTCTTCAAGTAAAAAGTTATCGTTTTAATTTTAATTCTCTAGGAAAACAATTTCAATTAGTGTCAGAGGTTTTATTGGAAGAAAGCTGTCCTAATTACAGGCATACATTTTTTTCCCCAAGTGTTTATATCTGTTCTGTTCATTCCTGCTCCTTAAAGGTATGAAAAACTCCCATTTTTTCTTCTACATTTGACAATTTGGAAAATTCTGTTTCTCTTGCCAGTCTTGAAGGGTGGGATAAGGCCCTGTAGCTGCAAATCTGGAGCACGAGAGTAGCTCTATACTAGTTGTTTCACTGATAATTTTAGAAAGATCCATTCATCACAAGTCACCTGCCTGCATGACTTTTTGCAGGACAGGATACATCTTGTTAGCTCCTGCTGTGGTGAATACTTAGCAATTTGAGTTACTCTGAGTTACTGCTTTAAAGGACATACACTCTGCCTGATCATTTGAGTAAGTTGCTTGTTTCATTATATCTACTGTGACTTTCCCAAAAAGATTTTCCTGATCTTAAATAATTTTCAAAATATTTCTTTCCTTCCTCACTGTATGAGGAAACTCCACCCTCACTCCTCAAGTAGAGTAGGTAATATAATATGTGCTATCAACTACAAGAGATAATAGCAAAATATTTTTCTCTTGCTTTGGAATTGTAAGAATATTTGGTTTTACTTATCAAAATAATGGTTAATATCTTTTTTTCCAGTGCTTGGTTTCCGAGTCAGTGCTGACTCTTTAAAGATATGCTGGGGCTGACCTAACCTCTCTTTATCTCCTGTCTCTTATCACCAGTGGGAGCACAGGGCCTGGTAGGTTCTGGGTCTGGCTTTCCTTAGTGCTTGAGCTGCCTGCAGACTACATAGTGTGGCCTGTGTCAACCCTCAAATTGAAAATTTTATTTTTACTCCAGATGTTTTCTTTGGATAGCTTTTCAGGGTGGGTTTTTTTGTTTGTTTGGGGTTTTTTGTTTTGTTCTGTTGCTTTTGGTTTTGTGTTATGCACAGCTTGAAAAGCAAATATGTAAGAAGAATTCAGGCTTCAGAAAAATTATAGTTGGGACCCATCCAGGGTATCAGAAATTGACATCTCCAAGGATTGCTTTGGTTCTAAAAGTGAACAGGGCTTAATTAGATGTCCCAACAGCCCTGCTAGCTGGCAGTCAAATTGGGATGCACTTTGATGTGCAGCAACATGTGAAGTGGGAAAGAAAGAGCCTAAACCATCATCATTTTTTTCTATGAGTTGTGAAGATCTGAGCTGGATTTTCTTTCATGCTCATTTTAATGCTACAATCTTTAGTATCCAAAAAGTGGTGCAAGTATGTACATATTTTTCTTGAATTTATTTTCCTCCCATCCTGTTGCATTTTCAGATTAGAGCAGCTTGCAATGTTATGTTTCAACAAGGGAAAAAATGTCATTGCAGCTAAATAAAAATGACACTGTGGTTAAAATATTTCTGTTTAAAGATCATGACCATTCCCTATTAAACGTGGATATATTTGCACAGTTCTCCATGTCAGTTGTGGTCTGCTCTGTGGAGTCAGTCTATTTAGCATCTATTTGGCGGGAGCAGTGCCCCCCCTGAGAGGTGGCAATGGCAGATGTCATTATGGCAGCTGGGAGAGGCGCTTGTTCTGTCGTGGGATAGATGTGGTGGGCTCTGTTCTTTTACATTTGTAGCTCTCCTTGGTATCCAGCACAACACGTAATGCTTTGCAGAGTCAGCATACTTTGTAATATGGCTGTTGGAAGATATTTCCATGTTATTTCCATAGAGTTCACCCAGGTTTGATGGGGAAATTTGGTTCCCTAGGGTCACAGACTGCAAAATAAGATGGAGAGTGTAGGAGAACTGGTCCCCGCTTGGGAATTTGATTTCATGCTGCAAATGGCCAGGCAAGAGAAGAGCTGGGGCAAGGAGCTGCCAACTTCCTAGATGGCAAGGTCCACTACCTTTGAGGCAGTCAGGGGGGGATATCAGGCCTCCTTGTTTTGCTGGTGTAAAGCTGCACGTGTCCTTGGACCACTCATAGAGTCCTGACACACTAAAAAAAAAAAAAATAGATGCTGCACTGCTTTAGGCCTCTCTGGATGTTGATAATTCTGCTCCCTTCCAAAATATGTGAATTTTTATTGCACTTATTTCTTGTCTTTAGCAGTCCCTTTTACCAAATGGACATGAGGAAAGTGGGGATCCCTTTCACACTTTGCTCTATTCCTGGTGAGGCTGGGAGTGGAAGCTGGTGAACAGGACAGACTGTATCCCCTGAAGAAGATACACTTCCTCAAGGTCCCAAACCTTCCCAGAGGAGTATGTGCCACTGGTGTTATGGCCCAGAGCAAATCGGACTTTTCAGCAATTGTCTCCAAACTGTGTCTTATTTTTCAGATACTATTATTGTTCCATAGTTGGCTTCCTCTTCCTTGTTTTTTTTTGACACAGTTTGCTCATGTGCAGAACAGACTGCTGGTTGGGTGTCTCTTTTCTTTTTTCTTTTTTTTTCTTTTTTTTTTTCTTTTCTTTTTTTTTTTTTTCCCCGTATTTTTTGTATTTCTACTTGTGTTCGTGATTCCCCTAGAATATGCTGTGTTCTTTCTTAGTCCCCAATGGAGTGTTGGCAGCTGCTCTCAGTCCCCGGTGATTATCACTGATGCGCTTCTTACTTCCCCTTCCAGGTAATTAATGAGTGGATTTAACAAGATTGCACCTTAAAATCCCTCTGGTATCCAAGTAACCTTCCCCAGCTACAATATGTTTTTGTTTATTTTGCCTCCATAAACTGTTTATTCCCAGAGCTCTCTGAAAAGTTACGGTAGGAAAGAGCACATGCACGCCTGGAGAAAACGGAATTAAGGGGAAAGGGCCCCTTTGCTTCTCAGAGCATAAGGAAATCTTGACATTTGTCTCTACCCTTTCTAGCAGGATTTGGAAAAGGCAGGCTATAAATGTTCTTTTTTGAGTTCTTCCAATGTAATGTCTCCATTTTTCTGCCACAACAGCCTGCTCATAGTCCACTCTAAAGCCAAGTAACGTTTCTTACATGAGGACTCGAAATGTTATTATTCAATATCGAAGCCCAGCTAATGGTACTCAGCATCCCCTTAACACTGCTTCATCTGGGGTCTGAATTGCTGTTTTCAAGGGGTCTGGGCCAGGGTTTTTTCTGGAGCTCCACCTAAAAATAACGTGTTTGCATGTGTTTTTTATTTTCTTTTGGATTTACATGGAGGATTTTGGGGCTTGTGCTTTTGAAGACAGGTACAAATATTCTTGTTTGTTTAACAAGATAGACTACCCTGACCCTTACCTTGTTCCCTGGTTCTTGTATTTCTTTGCTGTACAAGGCCAAGCCCTATAAAAGTAAGTCAACACAACACAGCTTCATTTAGACCCAAATACCATGGCTAAGCACAGCGCTGGTGGCAGTTCTTTGTGACCCTTATAAAGAAATGCTTACAACCTTGTGTCCTATTACTGAAGGTCTCCTCTGCAGAAACAGGGAATAATAAAAGAAAGCTTTTTATCCACAACATCTCTGCTGCTGAGCAGAGAAATCATAGGATGGCTTGGGCTGGAAGGGACCTTAGAGACCGTGTAGTTCCAACCCCCCTGCTCTAGCCAGGAATATCTTCCGGTAGACCAGGTTACCCCATCCAGCCTTGCCTTTGAACACTTCCAGAGATGGGGCATCCACCCACCAGCAGTCTTAAAGCACACAGGCATATACAGAATTACAAAAATAAACATTTTCTCTAACTTGACTCTTCAGATACGCTTAAAAGATTTTGGGTTATGAATAAACCCTGTATTTATAGAAGAAGTAGAAAACTGCTCAAAGGTCTTTCTGGAGAGAGACCAGACGCGGGGGGAGGATCACAAAGAGCAGAGTCAGTAATTTGTACGGAACAGGCGAGTTGGATGGCAGTGACTTCCTTCCCTAGCGCTGACCGCTGGATGCCCACGAGCTGCAGGAGGGCCGTGCCAAACGCTGACAGATGATCCGCACTGACCCTCCCCAGGAGCTGCGGCCCGTCCCGTGAGTGGCCGCGCTCCTTCTCCCGCGTTTCCCCGGGGGCCGGGCGGGCGCGGCGGGAGGAGGGACGGAGGGAGGGAGGCCCGGCCCCGCCTCGCCGCTGCCCCCGGGCCGGAGGATGTTCTGCCTGAAAGGTGAGGGTGCTGCGCGGGAGGGAGCGCTCGGCCTGGGGCACGGCGCGTGGGTTTGTGCTCCTTGTGTTGCAGCCATTCCCATGTTGCAGCGATCCTGCGGGAAGGTGCCGGGCAGCCCGGCAGACAAAAGGCTGGCGCGGGGCGAGGGCAGGAGCGCGGCCGGCGCTCCGTGTGTGCAGCGTCGCTCCTGGTGACACGGCGCCAGAGGCGGATTTGCCTTCGTGTGGTTTTTCCCCTGTACGGATGAGATGTCGTGGAGCACCCGGAGGAGAGCAGAGAGGTGGTTGGTCGTGCTGTGTTGCTGCAGGTGCTGGATGGAAACTCTGCTGCTCTGCTGGTGATGCTTCCTCTCGTTCAGAGATGGGGCACTCCGTCGGAATAACAAGAGTTTTTACGTCCAATGAGATAGTCTTATGTCATCTTTTTAACTGAACTTCTAGAGATAGTCTTATTTCATCTTTTTAATTGAACTTCTGAAGCACGTGGTTCAGAAACTAGAAGACTAGGAAAAGCTTACTGCTTTTGTTTCACGCCCATGTTTCTGTTTTTATTAAAAATTGATATTACTGCTGCTTTTCTTACTGAAGTAAGGTGAAAGCTGACACCGGAGAGCCTTGTAAGGAAGGGTTTAGGAGTTTTTATAAGAAAACATTTCCCTGGGAAAGAATAACAATTACGTTAATTACTTAAGTGCTTATCAGTGCTTGCTCAGAGTGTTTTTCTAAGCTAGTTAAGGGACATGGTTTAGTGGTGGAGTTGGCAGTGCTGAGTTAATAGTTGGATTCCATGACCTGAGAGGTCTTTTCCAAACTAAATGGTTCTTGAATCTATAAAGTATTGACTACTTTTACTCTACTAATAGCTTCTGTTTATGCAAAGTTCCCGCTAAAGGATCTTGGTAGAACCATAAATTTAAAAAGACAATAAAAATAGTTCTTTTCCTGCAAATTTCAGAGTAACCCAATTTGCTATGTTGTGTTTTATCTGAAATGAAATGAAATGAAATGGTTCTTTTTAGTTCTTTTCCTGCAAATTTCACAGTGGTGATCCTAGAGCAAACCTTAACGAATTGCACAACACAATTTGCTGTGTTGTGTTTTATCTGAAAGGAAATCGTTCTTTTGTACAAAAAACCTGCACAGTTTAGAATTTTTAACTCCCAGCAAGAAGTTTTCAATTCAGAACAATTCAGCAGATCACTGGAATTACAAAGCAATAAAAGATGAAACTTTTGCTGCAGCGTTAATGTTACAGGACTGAAATTGTTTAAATGAAGAATATGATAAGTGAAAGGTTTTCAGACCTGTTGAGGCAGCTAAAAAGATGGAGACTTCTGTAATCTAGATCACCCGGCTAAAAATGAACCAAAGAGTGAAGTTTTCAGAGATTGTCCTATGTGCAACAAATGAGCTTGTACAAAAGCAAAATATTTTTGCCTTGCATAATCAAATTTAATTGCACTAACTTTTTTCTTTTAAATCCTAAGTTGAATGCATAGGAAAAGACTTTTCAGCATTTTCAGGTTTTATGTGTGAATAAGTTGCTAGTTCCAAGATATGAAAGCGCATCTAAGGGCTTTTCTTGTGAAAGCAGTGAAGGTACTGGATAGTTGTGCTGCATAGCAGTCTGCTTTGGCACATGTTTGATAGCTTGATGTAGATTTCTCCTTAACCTTCAGAAGCAGCAGGTCCTGTGTATTACATTATTATGTACTGAAAATCATGATCTTGAAATAATCAGCTGGAGTGTTACTACTGATAGCCTCAACATGCAAAGGAGAAATGTTGTGACACATCCTTCCTTTTTACTGGCTGGATGGTAGCCTGTGTAGGGAGGTCACTTAAACAGCGGGGCACATCTGCCTTTCAGGTGCTGCTGGCTTGTTTGGGCTCAGGGAGAAGCAGTGTGGTTGTTCGGGCTCTGCCCTGGCTGCCAGCTCCCAGTGTTTGCTCAGTCTGATTTGTCAAGCACACTCAATCTGATCAATAAATCCCAGGTCTGAGTCAGTGTTGTCTGTGGGTGTGCGTGGCATGGGTGATGAAAACTCGGCCTCCATGAGCTCTAGCAGTCTGCTGCCTCTGATTCTTTCTTTTTGCAGGGGAAAATAGGTGCTCAGAGCTGGGTGTCTCTGCCCACACATGGCGGGTGAGCCAGTGTCTCCTGCTCGCAGGCTGGCCCTCACAAGGCACCAGTCTGTGGGCAGCTCTCCAGCACAGCCTTCAGGTGCCCCCATCTCCTGAAACATACACTGGAGTTTGAGCTAAGTTAGGTACCTGCAGCAGAGGCAATCTGGGTGCTAGTTATTGATCTCTGGGATTGAAGGAGTACAGATGGAATATTTAAATAAATTTCCTTGGTAAAGAATTAATTCCTAGAAATGTCATGAGCAGTTCATTGGCATGTGGTGAAAAATGAGCTCACGTTTCTGTGATACTTGCCTGGAGTTTCTCTTCATAGCTTTTGTAGAGGGAGAAAGAATAATGCCAAGAAATGCTGTGAAGTAGGCATGTGTGCTTACTGCTTTGCCTGCACTTAGCCAGTATTTTCCATCCTTGCTTGTCTTACAGCTGTGCATTTCAGAGGGAAGTCTTTTATACTAATAATAGCAAGAAGTTATGATAGAAGCTATCCATGAAAAATCCCAGGCATGTGCCACTTGCTCTCTGGAGAAGAGTTCCATGCTATAAATGTAGATTTTTTTTTTTAACTTTTTTTTTTTTATTTTTTTTTTTGTAAAAGATCACAGGGCTGCTCACCAGTTGTCTCATGTGTTGTGTATATGTAAGGACATTCCTTGGATTCCTTTCTTGGCAATTTTCTCGTGAAATATCCAATGTTTGAAATCAGAAACAGATTTTCTCTGTCTTTAAATAAATGTGTTTTCCAAGTTGACCTAGACAAGAAAAGATTTGTACTAGTTGGTTTCTTTTTTCTTTCTGTTTAAAGTTTTACTTTTTTGTGTGTATAACAGCTGGACAAAATGAGGAAAGGGACTTAATTTAAATGAAGGAATCTGTCAAAGTGAAGATTCCTGACAGAATTAAACGAGTTTAATTTAAGCCTAGATTGGTCTTGTGGCATTTGTTCCTCTGTATTTATTTCAGTTTTTTAACTTCTGTTTCAGTTATGCATAATCACAATGGGATCCATTCTTATTGTAATTGTTTTTTATATCATATGCATTCTTTTATTAGAGTGAGTAACTTAGAGGACACTTACAATCTGCAGTTCTTTGATGAATAAAAGCAGTTTGAACAAACACAGAACAAGTACAGACTGACATTTAAGTATCAAGCGTATGACTATAAGTTAAAAAACCCCCTTCTTCTCAGTTCTCAGTTACACCTGTGTGAACCTTGGACATGCCAGGATGGCTCTGTCAGCGCCACCACCAAGAGCTCTGTCTGACACGTTGTGTTCTCATGCTGTGGGGCAAAAAAAAAATCATTAGCAGCTATGTATGTATTTACATAGCTGCTAGTGAGATTTTACTGTTTAAGACTGCATAAAGTTTGAAGGTTTTGTTCATTAAATGACAGCTTTATTAATTCACACTGAAGGAAGGATAGGAGTGGAGGTGGGAAAGGGTATGTCCATGGCTGAGTGTGGGTAACAGCATCTGGTATAGGACCAGCCTTTTTCTGTCAGGCAACAGTGAACGGGAATGGCTCCTAACTGTGCCTGGAAGTATGGAATGAAACGGAATGTAACAAAAGGAAGATTATAGGTGTGGATAATAACATTCTTGCTGAAGTTAGTCCATGCTCAGAAGTACTGAATATATACTTCTGCTTTTAAGTATCATTCAAGTCCTTCACCTGTGGCTACAGTCCTATTGTCTAATGTAGTTGAATACCACCAAACACTTTTTCTGCCTGGATTAATTTACAGTCTAAATGCATTGGAAGAGGGCAGCATATATAAAACAAAGTGAATTTTCAGAGGTAGTGGAATGCCTGGGTGGCAGAGCTGCAGCTGTGCATGTGGTGCCCACCCTGCTTGTTTCTTGGCTCTGTTTGTAGCAGAGATGGAAACTCCAGGGAGTATTTGTGCCAGGCTGACCCACTGGGGGAGAGTGGAGTACCCCAAATCTTGCTTCTGCAATTCAGAGGTTGCCTGTAAATACATTTAATCACCACATTGTGGAAGCTTGTTGTTCTTCTCCTTGGAGCTGTTTCATTTGACCGTCTCTGAGGAGACCACCAAATGGCGCGGGTACAGAGCCTGAGGAATGAATGCCTATTGTTTGCTGTGGTTTTGCTTGGCTTTTCTTGGTCATAGAACAGGGTGTGGGTGCCTATTTTTTCCGTTAAATTTTTAAGAAGGTCAGTGGCAGTGGGTGAAACAGGGCGAACATATTCAGGCATTACATAAAAATCTCTTCCGGCAGGTACACCAGCCTTTCCCAGGGCGCAGGGGCTCTCACCCTGAAGTGCTGTGGTGACAGTGCGAGCCAGCTAGATTTCAGCTGTGAAATCAGTTGGCGTTAAAAGCTCTCCATCAGTAAATCTTCAGGCGATGATTGGAAATGTGGAGGTCAGGGCAGATTGCTATATGTGCCTAGCCCTCAGTACTTGAATTCAACTTGTGCTTTTCAAACACTGCGCAGTATAAACACACACAGACAAAAATACTTGATGTTTGCAGTCCATTTGTTGACTCAGGTGGTAGTCTTTAAGACTATGAAAATTGATTCCTCTACTGTCACAGCTTTATAATTAAGACACTTTTCCTTCATGTGTGCATTTAATGCACACTCTGCCTTTCTGCTCCGCATCTGGGTCTTTATTGCAGGCTGCAGCAGGAGCCATTTGCACAATTCACACAGCACTGTAGTCCTGAGGAGGGCTTGTTGGTAATTGAATCATAAGCAGAAAGATTATCAGCTGTTTTCCTTGACCTGCTTTTAAGCAATATCTGTTAAGCCTCTCCATTGTCTGAAGGGCTGCAGTACCATGAAGTTGGCCTTTGCTGTGCAAAGCAATAATAGAGGGCAGTGAATTTCTGTCAAATTGCAGCAAGAAGCCAGCACTTAAAATTAAGCAGTAAAACGCGTGCAGGCTAGAGAACATTAAACTAGATGCACAAGTAGCATGCGCAACCAATTGGATTCATAAGCACTGAAAGAATTCCATGCTGAAGTGGTCTTTGAGACAGCCTACACATACTCGAAATCTGTTAATATCTTCATGAATTTTTCAGTGCTTTAAGCATAGTAATGATTGCACGTTGTGTAAGTATTGTGTTACTAGATTTGTATTCTCTCTGCATTCTTCTATATTGGTTTTCTCCCCTAGCCCCATCCCCCCTGGCAGCATTTTTGCAGAAGGCTGCTGTTACTTCCAGGGAAATGCCATAAACCTTTGTCAAATGGAAGACCTGTTCTCTGTGAAAGCACTTTGCCTGGTATTAAGAAATGGAAATTTTGTTAATTCTTTTATTCAGAGTCCTGTCACAGCTGTGATCTTGTCTGTGGTTAATGGCTGGCAAAACAGTCTATAATTATCTCAGGCATCTCTTTCTAATACTATCCCAGTCATCCAGAGCATCCCACTTTTTTCTAGCTATATTTAAAAAAAAAATTCAGAAAATGTTTTTGGCATTTGAAGTTCTTTTACAATTTATCTGGATTTTTAGACTTTAAAATATTTTAAACTTAATTGCTGGTCATATACAGAGGGATTATCAAAGCACAGCTTATTTAGTCTAGCTGGTAGCTTGGGAGGTAAATACCACAAGGAGGGAGGAAACCTGTTGAAGTCCAAGGAGAGTATTGGCACAAGATAAATGGTTATGACTGTTCTGAATTAATTGAAGTCAGACATTAAAAGGTTCTAAACCATCTGAGGAGGGAAGTTGTGAAACAGACATCCAAACAGGATAATGTGGACAAAGAATGTTTTTAAGATTGTTCTTGATAAAGCTGTGGAGAGTTTCAAGTCAGAGTTTCTGGAGCTGCTAAGGGAAGTTTGTGACAGAGGGCTACATGGAAACTTGGGGACAGGATTTGTGTTGTAGTTGTCCCATGCTGAAGTGTTTCTATTGGTCCTCCTGTGAAGACGAGGAAGAATCATCCCTTTAAATATGTAATTGCATCTTCTGAAGTTTCTCTTTGTTCTGCTTCACTGGAGGCTGGCTACAGGAAGAGGCTGGGTGAGGAGCAGTGTGTGATTCAGGTTCTCATGATATCAAACCATCTCACAGATGTGCCCTGCTCACCCTGTTCCTTCCTTTAGACTCAGACCGACAGGTACTGCTGAAATTTCCCCAAAAGCTCAGCCTGGTCGGGATTGGTGGACTTTTCCTGTTCCTTTTCTAGTGCCAGGTCTGCTACACTCTCCTTAGAAGTTTTACCTTACAGATCTACTTTCAAAGTCTCCAGACCCTGCTGACACCTTTCAATTTTCTCTTGCTCTTTTCCTGTGACGCACTGTTTTCATGTACGTAGAGAGATACTGCTCTGTCTCACTTCAGGCTGCTTGTTATAAGGTCTTTCTTGGCCTGTAAAACCTTTAAATCCAGAGACATGTTGAAAATCTGCTCTTTGCAGTATATCATCCTGTCCCCTTTCTGTTTCTGACTTTTAATCCATCTCCACTTCAATTGAAACCCATAAATAATGGTGAAACAGAAATACAAGCCAGGAATTTTAGCTACATCCCATAGTTACGGAGTAATACGTGTGGTGCTCAAGCAGAGGCATCTCCAGCATCAGCAGATCCTGCTTTTCAGGAGAGTATTGTGCTTTGTTCTCTGCACCTCTGCATCTCATCCATGAAGTTTTGGATTATTTTCTGTGACTTCTAGCCTAAAGGGAATTGCTGCATCTTTAACATGCTTATGTGGGATAAAAAAGTGTGATGCTTAAGTAATGAGGAGAACCCAGCTTTTTCTTCCCTTCATTATTAAGGCCAACAACTTGCCAACTCTTGCCTGAAGGCTCAATTTGCAGGGAAACTTGTGTTAAAATAGGAGAAAATCTTTCCACTATCTGAATGCACAAGTAGACTTCTTTAGTCATTCAGGTTTTATTGTTCTAGTTTCATACCTCAGATGAATCTGAGATCACAAGGAGGTTTTTGTAGTTGTGAGCAACCAGGAGCCATCATTTGTGCATTACCTTCTGGAGAGGTGCCCTTCCTCATGCAAAGCATCGTGGAAAACCAAAGATGGCAACAAGGGTTGGTGTTAACTTCTTTCCTTGCAGCCAGAGTGCTGGAGTAAATGTGGTGGAAAATGCAAAGCTGGTTCCTGCCTAATGGATATTTGGAAGACAGTTTTTGATTATTTTCAAAAGAATATTTTCTTTTTTTGTCCTCAGTCTTCAGTGTGTCTGTGTCTATTGTTGTGAGTCGGTTCTGAAGCAGTATTGCTGATTAGGGCAGTGGTCGAGGAGATTGCTGTGGTGAGAGGTGTCCCACTCTGTCAGGTCACACAGCCTGTAGCTCCTCTCTAAAAATCTTGAAGGGTTTTTCATGTTGTTGTCCCTTGCTGAGGTTGGTCTCGTCTTACTGCTTCTCGTCTTAAGAGATCGTTTTCAAGTTAGTTAAAAATAATTCTACTTTTCTGCTAAAATTTTTCAACCTGTTCTTGAATTCTCATGCTAAGTTGTGTGATGAGACTTTACTCTCATTAAAAGAAAAAAAAGTCTAATGCATAATACATATAAAGGTTGAGTGATGCTTTTTAAGAACAGAAAGGTTTATAATCTGTTCACAACCCTTTCAGTGAAGAAATTTTTCCTAATATCTAATCTAAACCTCCCCTGGTGCAACTTGAGGGCATTTCCTCTTGTCCTGTCACTTGTTGCCTGGGAGAAGAGGCCAACCCCCACCTGGCTACACCTTGCTTTCAGGGAGCTCTAGAGAGCAGTACGTTCTCCCCTGAGCCTCCTTTTCTCTAGGCTAAACACCCCCAGCTCCCTCAGCTGCTCCTCATGACTTGTGCTCCAGACCATTCACCAGCTTTGTTGCTCTTCTCTGGACACAGTCCAGCACCTCAGTGACTTTACTGTAGTGAGGACTCGAGGTGTGGCCTCATCAGTGAGTACAGGGGGAAAGTCACTGCCCTGGACCTGCTGGTGACACTATTGCTGATAACGGGCCAGGATGCCCCTGGCTGCCTTGGCCACCCAGGCACACACTGAATCATGTTCAGACACTGTTGACCAGCGCTTCCAGGTCCTTCTTTGCCCGGTGGCTTTCCAGCTGGTCTCTCCCCTGCTGCCTGGGGCTGTTGTGACCCAATGACCAGACCTGGCACTTGGTGATGTTGAACCTCACAGCTGTCCTTGTACTGCTGATGTAGCCTGTCCAGATCCCTGTGCAGGAGCCTTTCCTGCCCTTCAGCAGATGAACAGACCCGCCCAACTTGGTCTCTGCAAACTGACTGAGGGTGCTCTTGGTCCCCTGGATCATTGATAAAGATATTAAACATGACTGGCCCCAACACTGATCCCTGGGGAGCACCACTAGCAGCCCGCTGCCAGCTGGATGTAACTCCATTCACCACCACCCTCTGGGCACAGCCATCCAGCCAAGTTTCTACCCAGCCAGCTCTGCACCCCGCCAAGCTATGGGCTGCCCATTTCACCAGGAAAATGCTGTGGGAAATTCTCAAAGGCTTTACTAAAGTCCAAAGAGACAACATTTACAGCCTCTCCCTCACCTTACACTGAGCTTAAAAGTAGTTCTTTATGCGATACTTACTGAAACACTGACCATGCAAAACCAAAATGTTTTAGAAATACTCACTAAAAATAATAAATTATCTCAATACAAATTTGCATTAGCTTTACCATTTTTGTTGTTTTAATTTTGAAAGCCTTCCTGACTCTCCATGGTGCACCTGGAGTCCTTCCTGGCAACATGCATGTCCAGGAGGTGGCACTGTGTTTTGGACAGCAGCGGTGGTGTACATGAACAGAAGGCAGCTCCTCAGACCATTTCCTCCTGAAGGAGGAGGGCGAGCAGACTGCAGCCTTCTGACTGAAGGCTGCTTTCTAACAGTGGCTTTTATCAAGTAGTGTAGGTTACTTTGGGTTTTGATTTGAAAACCCCACTGCATGTGAACTCTTCCAGTGAGCTGTGCCAGTGGCACAGAGGTTGCTGGTGCTCTGTATCGGGAAGGTGCTTCCCTCTTTGGGCTTTTAAATCCAGTAAAAAGAATTGTGCGAGATAACAGGTGTGGGGAGATGACTTCTTTCTCTTCCTGTTACCATGGTAATAAGTTTAATGAGCAGACCTGAACTGGGTAAGCCTACCCAGCCCTGTCTGCATTGCCATTTAATATGAACTGTAAAATAAGCTGGTAGAATGTGGCTCCTTTGCTCACATAGTGTGTGGGTGTACCAGTGTTGTCAACACATCCATTGTGGCCCCAGACTGGAAACTGCCTTCTCTCCCAGCTTCTGGCAGCAGCATCTTTTGCTCTGTGTTTTCAGAAGGATCAGAGATGTGTGGGACTCAACTACTAGAGCAAGGCAGCAAGAATAGCTTGTTTTAACTATCAACAGTAGTATCTAATGGCTTCTGTTCCACTAACAGCCCTATCTTCTGCCCCAAACATGTGTCCCCCCCTTCCCAAAGGTTGTCCAGTTCATAGAATGCACTTTCTTTTTATATGGAAGCAGAACTAAACCAGAAAGACATAGGAAGGCTTTTCTGAGTTACCTGCTGCTTATATGGCTGGCTTTAATTACTTTCTCATTTAAATATTGCAAAGCAGTGATCAAGAGCTACTATCAAACATACAGTGTTGCTTGTTGCTCTTAAGAAGGTCTTCTAATTGAAAGTAGAGATTAATAATTAGAACATAGAAGTGTATTTTAAAATATTTTAGGACTGCCAGTAATGCAATACGAAGTATGTTTTTCTTGTCTTGTGTCTTATGTGCTGTATGTCAAAATACTGATTGAATTAAAAATAATTACAGAGGGCTATTACATAACAGCAAAGGAAAAATTAAATTAAGATATGAAAGAGAGGGTAATGGGTATGTTCAGAGTTGATGGAGCAGAGGAAGTACCGGCACGCAGATTCCTAATGATCCTTGTACGTCATGTTTGGTTTTATTGTTGGTGGTTTTTTGTTGTGTTTCATAGGTGCCTGCTATACAATGGTTTGCAGATTCAGTGTCCTTGCAGAGGGCTGAGCACCCCTAGGGATAACACCTTGATACCACACCAGGTACTGTGTGGGTACCTGGAATTAAGCTAGTCAAATGCCCCATCATTCAGGGATTTGCCTCCAGTTTGTTGGGTACACGGTTGTCAGTGACACTTGCTGTAGCTTTCTACAAAGCATATTTGCTTTTTAGGACTGCTTTTGGCTGCCATGCCAGTCAAACTCTTTAAGCTGGACATGACTTTCTACTTGCATCCTTAAAAAAAACAAAAAGAGCTAAAAGCTCATAGATGCTGCGTTATCACAAGCGTATGATAAAAATACATCTATGAAAATGGCAGGGGACAGAGCTTATGCTGGAGAATGTGAATATGGTCAAATGGAGAGAGGTTTTTGGAACATCACAAAGCTTTGTGTGCATCTCTGGCACCCTGGGTCCCTTTCATCTCCCTTGCACCCTGATGTCTGTCAGTATTGTACAAGCTCCTCGAATGCTGGGCTTGCTTTAAACACTGTAAAGCTGATACCTCCTGCCTGCTTCCTGTTTGAGAGAGTCATATTCATTAAAAAACAGATTTACAATACCTCAAGGTGGGGTTTCTTTCCTCTTTGTTTTGAAATCCTTTAGCTTTTGTCTGCTGTGTTTGTGTTTAAGGAGCATGAGTTAAGACTTCACACACACTATGTATAAGGAAAGAGCATGCACAGGCCAGAAGAGCAGGACATCTCATGTCCAGTCTGCCCATGTTAAGTTCCAAAGGATGCTGGGGTGCTCCACCATGATGGACATGTCCTGATTCTTGCTGTATCCATCTGTAAAAGGAGGATGCTTCTCTTTGAGAGTGTTATTTTAAAGTTTAGTTGATACTGAATGGTCCAATGAAATATGTTTAATATATGTTTTTTTCCCGTTTGTTTTAAAAGTAACTATTTAAGTACAATTTAAAAGCTCCAGCTGCTCATCCAGAAAGCCCAGAACACATCAATTCATCACTGCTAAAAATAGAATCCATGTCTAATTAGGGCAGAGTGTGTCCCCGTGGATTTCTATGAGCTGTCTTTAATTTCCAGTTTGGCTGCTGGGAATTAACTTCATTTGATGGTTTCGTTGTGCAAGGTGTCCATAAAAGTGCTGTTACTTCATGACACGGTGCATATTACCTTCTATCCAGAGGATCTACAAATCATACATAAAGACTGATGATACAATTCCTTATGTAGCATATTTATAAAGATTACCTTAATGCCAGAGTAGGGCTGACATGACAATCCTCTGTGATTCCATATCCTCTAAGTTCCCAATAGATGTATCCTATATATTTTTAAAACTCCTATGTGTAATATTCAGTATCATTGCTGTTCTCAGAGCTCAGGACCATATATGCTTGTCTAATAAAAGGGGTAATGTTTTCTTTGGTTGTTTTTTATTTATAATTTTGTTTGTTGTAATCCCTGAGTTAGTGTTTTGTGAGTCTGTCAAACTCTTAATGATCCTTTTTGTTTAACCAAACATTTCCAGTATAATGCAATATTGATTGCATTTTCTGTAATTATTCCTAATTATTCAAGCTCTCTCTAATAGAGCCCCGAGTGTGAGGAGTTGCTTTAGCAAAAATGAAACATGCTGATTAATATGCACATATAACAGCCTTCTCAGAGCATTCATACTAGCATTACTAATAGTTCAATTTTTAAAAGGCATGAAAAAGAATAATAAAGGAAATAAAATGTTACTTTTGGGAAATCTTCATATAAATGATAGCTCAAGGCTGAGAAAAATGAACAGACTCACTTTTGTGAGTTTGAAAAAAAAATAAAGCTGTGCTACAGCTGCAGTAGACTACGTGAAAATTAATCAAAAGTTTTGTGATAAAATTTTGACTTTATCAAACTTAGGTTCTTGCTTCATATAGATACAGCATAAAGAAATTGGGTTCTTTTATAGGATTTTTGGGGGAAGAGGAAGAGGCAATGTACACAGTGTCTTTCTCACGTGATAATGGTACATCTTGGCAGCTCTTTATGCTTTTATATTTGCTAATAGCTGAGAGCTTAACCATCACCAAACCATTTATCATTTATGTTACCAAGGCCTTCCAGGCTTGAACAGATTTATTCTTCAAGTAAAAAATTTGTGGGGACATTAATGCCTACCATATGGTAAATATACTTGTTAAACTGGATTTCAGCCATGATCCCATTATTGTGCATCAGCCTTACTTCGTGAGCATGCATTGGAAACATGGATAATTGAGTATGTCTGTACTCTAGAGAAGTGCATGGTAAATGTCATAGGGACTCCAGGGCAATATGTTATCCTGTGTCATCTTGATAAGTGTTTGGGAGCATGGGAGTCTGCTGAACACTGAATTGTTGGTGTTCCCTGTCTTCTTGCTCCTGTGTTTGTATTGCATGTTACCTAATACTGGCTTGGTGTGCAGCTCAAAAGTGAATTTTTATGTGTAGAGATAGAAAGACTGCTTGCAAACATCAGCCCGTATCCTTTAGAAAATTTAATTTGATATTGTGATTTTGAGTTGTTAAAAAAAAAAAAGCCATAACTGAAATCCACCTGTATTCTTATGTAATAAAAGACACTGTTCCTGTCTGCAGGAAAAGTAAATACAAGTTCCAGTGTACAATAGCCTGGTGATGCTCTGAAGTTTCGTGCCTCACCTCTTTGGCAGTGACTCTTCCCAGGACCCTGATAATCACATGGAACTGAATATCTAGCAGGCATGGTGGCTAGACAAGCTGGTTGCAGAGGTACTGTCCCATTAGGGAGGCAGTAACAGGACCTCCTTATGAGCTGGTTCAGTGACAGCACTCTTGGGGTTCCATTCCACCCAGGAGGACTGTCTAGACATTCATTTATTCTGGCAGACACAAGTATCAGTGTGGTTGATGAGTGAATTGAGCTCTGCTAATGTTAATCATGGTTTGTCTTTCTCATAGACTGATGAGTAAATGCACTTGGCTTTGTAAATTTGTATTTGCCTCAAAGGCCTGTTTGCCAGCAAGTTTCTGCTATCTGTACGGACAAGCCAGTGGTACCAACAGCTATTGCCCTTGCTACTGGCCCATTTTCCCCTTTCCATCCATATTTTTGCAGATATTTGAAATTGTTGTCAAAAAATGTAAAACTGCAGGCAGGGCTTGTTTCATCCCTGTTTATTAAAGGTATCTGGCACAGTTTGATATAAGACCTGTTTTCATCTATTTTCAAGTTTGCTGAGATTCAGGCATGTGAGATGTGTATGAAAGGTTTTATCTGAAAACTGTTTGTTCGGACTGCTGTGCAAAGTAACAGATGTTGAACGAAAAAACCCAAACAAGCAACCTCTGCCCACCAAACTAGCCAGTTTTTCATAAACTCTCTCTATACTTTGCCAGCACTGTTGAGTCAGCGTTGCAGACAGTTTGTGCTGGATGGTGCTGTGTTTTATGTGTCTGGAGGCTGATGCCACGCTGGTGCAGTGCCTGCGGGCAGCTGGTGTGTACACCCTGCTCCCAGGCTGCGCCGCCAGCGCGGGCGGCAGCAGGAGATGCGTGTGTGTGTCGGGGGGGAAGAGGAGATGTGCATCTGTGTCGTTGTTGTCAAACAGTGGGCTTGGTTTGTTTTTTCTTCCTGACCAAAAGTTTATTGTAGCTCTCAACCAAGCAGCACACAAAGCCTTTTTAAATATGTGTAAATACTTATATTTTGCTGTTGTTCTCCTATATATAGAGCAGCCACTTCCATGAATGGTATGGGCTGCAACCAAAGCATTTATAAAGAACAGTTAAGAAAGCAGACTAAGAGTTGTTCTTTGTTGTACTTTACTCAGGGTTTTGATATCTTCCCCTTTTAAAAAACAAATATTCTCCTATGTAATCTTTCAAACAACATAAAACTTAAAATTTGCTGAAGACAGCAGTTCATGCAGAGTGCTCTCTTCATGTGACATTTTCCTTGGTGTCCCAATCTGACTGTATATTACAGCCAAGTCAAAAGCCTAGGAAGGGCACTCTTCCTGAAACCCAGAGAAGGAAGTTGTTGGAGATTAGGGTTGACCCTGTTAGCAGCATGGAAGCTTGCATAGTAGTGCAGTATTTGGGAGAGGTGCCATGGACTAGTGACTTGTGGATGAGGCTAAAGAACTGAGAATACCTCGACTTTAATCCTAGCTTTTCCACTGTGTAGGCAGGTTACTAAATCCCTTTGAGACTATGTCTTCATCTGTAAGTAGGAATAATAGCTACTCTCTAGAGGCATTGTGAGGATGGATGTATTTATGCAAGCCGACAACTGCTTATGCTTTGTGTTCAGCATCAACCCAGTTGTAGTCTAACCTGGGAGATACCATCTTCTTCTGGTATCAGTCATTATGGTTATAACTTTGAAAGGGAGCTTCTTGAATAAAATCCAGATACTGAAATCATGACACTTTGCTCTTTTTTCTTTAGTCTCTATGTTTTTTCCTTCTTTTGCATTCTAGAAGAAGGTACATGTTCTTGTTCTTGGCAGGTTCCTGCCCTGTTGAGGTTCTGTAGCTGCCAGTGTCACAGTGGCAATTATAGTAACTTAGCTTTAAATAAGCTCCTTGGATGTGGCCATCTGTGTGTGGCTGTAGTACCTGTTGTTCGGAGAGTGGTGAATAATCAGGGATAAGGCTTAAGAGAAGCCACAGACTGGAGAGGAAGCAGAAAGGGAGTAGGCCAAGGTCTGTGGCAGGTGACTGGGTTTCCCAGCTCTCTGCAGCCTCTCTTTTCCTGATTGTTGCTGTGAGCTGCGGGCGGGAGGAGTGCTGAAACAGGGCAGCCAGTAGCTACAGTGGGCTGATTAACCAGGTGCTTGTCTGTTGTTGTTGTTTTCCTTCTTTTTCAAGGACTTACGGAATCCTATTCCAAACAGTTTTGGGGATATCCAAATAGCTTAGCTTGCCTAAGTGCAAAGGAGGACAAAATCTTTCCCTCCACAGCCTTTTGAATGCGTCTGCTCAAGGGTTATAAGCAGGCCACTCCCTTCTGCTGGGAACTGGCCATTGGGGACAGCAGGGACATCCTTGAGAGCAGCATCTCACAATGATTGCCTATGTGCACTGCCTGCCCGCCGACCCGATGGTCGGGTGCCTCGGCAGGAGCAAGTGGCAGCCCAGCTGCAACGATGAGGAGGAGGAGGAACTCATCCCGCTGTATTCCAGCAAAATGGGCAACGCTCACACCAGGCTGCCTGGGCGCCTCAAGAAAAAGTTTCTGAGCAAAGACGACAACTCTTTTTGGCCAAGTAAGATCAATTCCTGTTCCTTAGCTATACTAGTTCCTTAGTATTGTGTTGTCATTATTGAGGAAATAAATAAAACAAACATTATCAAGTAAAATACTCTTATTTCTCTTATTTACAATGATTGAATTGGGAACAGTTTTCTTACAAAAATGATACATTTCCCCTTCAGGACAGCGTATGTAAATATTGTATCTGATGGGGCTGCTAAGTTGATACAGGATGGTACTGTATTGTGCATGTGATATGTCTGTGTTTGAGAGGTCTTGAGCACTCGCTTTCAGTTCAATAATGCTCCTTTTCAGCAAAATGATTGTTTTAGATGAGTGGAGCTGTTGACGTAGCACTCTAATTGAAACCCATAGGAACAATCACTGGATGAAAAGGCCAGGAAAAATAAGAAAAAGGTCTAACAGACTCAAAAGGTACTTAATGCAGTTGATGAGTACTTATTTTAAAAAACAGTGGCTTTTGAATAACCTTTGGTCTAAGGTTATTTTCCTTCTGAATGTGAGAAGAAAGAATTCCTGAATTGTGATGGCTCTCCTTTTTTAATCTGAATAGTTTCAAGTTTCACTGGCAAATACAGATGGGAAAGAAGGAGAGGACAGACAATGGTAATGTTCAGCTGTTTTGTTTTTAGCCTTAATGCTTGCCTTCCCTTCTTTTCCGGCCACCTAAGCAAAGGCACCCAGCTGTTTGTGGAATGGTTGCTCAGAAAAGTCTATTTAAGGGTGATGGGGGAGAAATTTCACAAGACAAAGAAGGCTTTTCCTGCAAGAGGCAGCTGGCTGGCTATGTTGTGCCAGGTCTTTTGGGGGGGAAAAAAAAAAAAAAGGGAAAAAAAGAGGTGCATGAATATATATTTACAACTGTATTGATTTTTCTTTTCCTCATTAGTCTCACACCGACTCGCTGACAATGGCTCATTATTACCAGGAATTGAAAAATCCCCATCTTGCCACATGATGCTAACACTGATTAGCAAAACCACCTGTATTTTGTTTTCTGAATTACCATTATTCTCCATTCATTACTAAGCAAGCTTCATTTGATGTCCCCTCCTGTAGGAGGAGTGTGATTTACTATGTGATTGTTTCAGGCCTTTTTCAAGGGGAAGTAATTTTTTATACTGCATGGAAAGAAAAATCCACATCTTCTGCTGAATTTCTGTATTTTTGAGCACAGGGTCAATTCTGGTTCATTCAGAGGGAAAATGAAAATTCTTCCTTTATGTAAAACTGTATAGTCACTGTCAGATCTAGGGAAGCCCTGAAGAGGTTAGGGACTAGGAAGCAGCTTCCAGGGATGCTCTTAGGGAGGATGATATGGCCCTTCTTGTTCCAGACAGCCTGGAGGGTATGTATGTGTATTTTGGGATTTGTGTCTCTTGCTGAATGATAGGTTGGTTCATTCCTATGAAGTTGTGATGCTGACTGTCAGAGCTGGTTCTCGTAGTGCCCTTGGAGGTGTTGCTCAGAGCATTGTGAGCGACCACTCTGTTTGAATCTGCTTCTCCTGAGTGTGGAAATGGGATTGAGGAGCATGGGTAAAGTACTCAGAAATCCCGGTTCCCTCAGTGCAGCCTGCCTCCTTTTTTCTCTTTGTGCTGTCCATAGGGAAAGCGCTCCCTTCTCTCTAAAATGCACCTGAATTGAAATTACAAAACTTGTCAGAAGATAATTGGAAATTGTGTGCCTGTGTGTAATTTTGTTGATTTATTCTGCAACACTTCTATAAGCCATTGAATTATTTGACTTGTGATCTAACAAAGCTATTAAATGCAATTTTTGGACCTTAGCAAAGAACTTTCACATGTTTCAGACCTAATTTATTGCTGTATTCCTTATGCTGAGTTTTGCTAATATCTGGCATGACCCCGTACATTTTATCTGTTTTTTTTCTGAATTCCAAATCATCTGAATGATGATTGAGCGGTTTCCAATGAATTTTTTTCAATTCCAATGAATTTTTTTCATTGAAACAGCTAATGACAAAAATTAGTCACCCTGTTTTCTGGCCAGACTTTTCCGAGGAGAACCTCTAGTGCTTCAGTGGTGGTGTGCCACCACAGTACAAGTGTGTACATGTGGGACACCAGCTCTGCCTCACGGCCTCCTTTCTTACTCCTTCCTGGTCCATAGAAACAAAAGAATAGCAGAGTAATTAAGCCATCAGTTAAAAGTGTTAAGGGTGGAACAGGTCCTATTTCTCTTTGACATAGGGAGACTGTCACTTTAAACTCTGTTAATGTTTATTTTAAGGAACAAAAGTGTTTAAGAGTGGAAGTGCTTTCTGGGACCAGGTCAAGTGATAACTGCAGAGCACAGCAGGGGATTATTGGCTGGGCTTTATCTCTGTTGATAAAGGCCTCCCTTTGGGGTCCTTATCCAGCATCATGAGAACTGCACTTGGAGAGGTTTCACAGTGCTGATACACTCCACAGAAAATGCTCCCATAGTGTTTCCCCCCTATAAAAACATAATACAGTCTAATTATTTGAACTTCCTCATGGGCTGGGGAGGCGGATCTCAGTAGTTTGCAGCAGTAGTCCTTGTGCTCCTGCTACCAAATAATCAATAATCAAAATACTTGTGGTGTGATGTGGCAGCCGTAATAATCAGGTTACCATTTTAAAAACCTGAGGGGTTTTTTTAAACTGTATCAATTATTCTGATGAAACTGTTAAATTAGTCACATTGTGAAGTGAAAGTTCTGATTACCAGCTCCGACTTGTTCCAGCATCTGTGATGCTGTTCTTCTGCTGTTCTTTGCTGCCAGATTGAGTGCAAATAGACAACATAGGATTAAAATCAGCCAGAGTGCAGTAGTACATCCTTTAACAGCCTGTCTGCCTGCCAGAAAAGCAGTATTACAGTGGTGTCAGGGCTGTCACCGTCACATGTTCATTCACAATTACAGACAACCTCCAGTGGAGCTGAGTGTTTGCTAACTGGTTTTCCTGCAGCAAAGTTTAACTGAGATACTCCACTCACCAAGTTTGGCAGAAATGTCAGGGGCCTGGTTTACTTTGGTTTAAATGCCTGCTGAATTGAAACATGAGGCAGTGAGGCACTGCTGGCAGTGACTGCTGCTGGGGGAGGCTGTCACCTCCTCCTGCTTAGAGCATTGCCTGCCTCTTGTAGGTCCCATTGGCACTTGATACTTTATCAAATTTGCAAAGTTTAAAGGTGTGATATGCTCTCTCTGGCATTTTGTGATGATAAAGTTTTGATAAAGATTTTGGGAGTTTCTTTTACAGATGCAGGAACAAGCCAGTGGCAATATCAGATTACTTTTAATATTTGTTAAACAATCGCTTCCGTTATTGGGATTTTTTTCTCAGTGTTTTGTTGCCTCATGAAAGAATGCTTTCTTCTTTTTTGTTCATATCTGTAAAGCTGAGACCTGTCTGTGTGATTTGTGTTTTGTGAAAAACATAAAATTTGAAATAACTAAATCTATTTATAAATTAATAGAATGTTGTGAACCAAGTGGATATTTTATTATCCACTGCTTGCTATGGCTTTTTCCCAGGTTTCTCTTCCAATAGCTATGAGATTTAAATTTCCCAATGTAAGGATGTTATACTAAAAAAAAAAGATGCCAGAATCGTTGCAAATCCTTGGGACGATTCATTCTTTGCTTTCTCATTGAGCAGTGTGAAACAAAAGCTGAATTGCTTTCCATCTCTGCAAATTCTGGGCCATACAGAGCACTGAGCAAGCCTTTGTGGCCTTTCGTGCCCTAAGTGACACAAGGACTCAGTCTATGTGGTGAATGGCTGGGACAGCTACTTACAGAGCCTTGTGCAAGTGACTGGCCACCCTCATTCCCAGTTTTATCTGCTGTGTCCAGCTCTTACCATAACAGGTGACATATCAGATTGCACGAGATAAAGCCAGGAACTGTTTTGTTTTGAAAAGAAAAAGTAAATTGGATATCTTTTTTCATTGTTGCATGTCTAAAAAATGAGGGATTTCCCCTCTCCCTATCCCCTTTACTCTATGAGTTTTTAATGTCTTGTCTTAAGGCTGAGGTTTTTAGAGGTTTTGTTCATTTGGCTAAAACAAGCCGTGGTGATGTTGCAAAGCAGGGGAACTTCTGCATTTGGACAAAATTACTTCAGGTCTTGGAATAAATAACAGCTCTTCTGGTGTGTGTTTCTATATGTGCATTTCTTATTTGCTTTGCTGTACATTCTCTGCATGTTCCATAGGAAACAAGCCTCCCTGCCTGTGCTTTTCTGGATGGGCTGTGGAGCTCCAGTGCTTGGTCTCCTATGTCTTCCCATGCATTAAATGCAAGAGTCATGTGGATGAAGGGAGGGATGAAGAAGAGCTTGGAATATGATAGGTCAAAAGATGTTAATGTTGGGTTGTTGTAAAACACTTAAGTGAATCACTGACATGAATATGAAGGTCTTCCTAGTTTCCTTGCAGAAAGAAAACACTTGGCTAGCCTGACTGCTCGCTGTTAGGTGTGAACCTGAGCTTGCTGTTGCAAGGAGGTGCAGGTGGTGGACATTTCATTCCTCTCCGCCTGTGGGCAGAGAAGAAGCCACGTGTGGTGGAGCATAAGGAAGAGGTGGTGAGGTTTTGGTATGGAGCTCATTAACACTGCTCAAATACATCTGGAGGAGTGTGAAAAAATAGAGAA
Organism: Hylia prasina; assembly: GCA_013397195.1. Taxonomy (NCBI): domain Eukaryota; kingdom Metazoa; phylum Chordata; class Aves; order Passeriformes; family Sylviidae; genus Hylia; species Hylia prasina. Next base: position 3,156,303 of record VYXD01013817.1, on the reverse strand, counting down.
TTCAGAGACATCTTTTGTGCAGTGTTTTTTGCGATTGGGGCAAGGGAGCGACTGCTATAGTGAAGGAGGTAGAGCAGCCTAAGTGCAAGTCCACATGTGAAACAAGTAGGATTGGAAACCCTGTGGCTGAGGATGGTGGTTAATGGTACACTGAGTAGGTTCTTCAGTGCTTAATTTGATGAAAGCTTCTGAGGTTAATGGATGCTGGCTGGGTACAGGATGTTTGCAGGTCTTACTGCAAGTTGCTTGTGAAGTCAAGAAATGGTTTCGAGTGCTGTCAGAAAATCAGATCAGATTATAGCAGAAACATGGTCAGGAGAATGTGAAACTCCACAGAAAGGGCAGCCTCTGTTGTTTCCCTGCCCTAATCCAATGACCCATCATTGACAAATGCCTGTGTTGCTTGATTTTCAAGATTTTCAAACCTCTGCTTGGACACAGTTGTAGGTCAGCTCTGCTTTTTTCACCCATCCAGAGCCACCTGCTCCATCCTTACTGTGGTACTTAAAAGGTGCTCACTCTCTGAAATACATCACTTCTCCATTCTCAGTTGCTTGTGCAGACATTTTGGAGGTAAAGCAAACTTGCACTTTGCTGGCTTTGGAGCTGGTAGCATATAAATCTGGTTTATTCATAACTTGTAGTGTTAATGAAAAAAGACACGTTTAAAATAATCCCAAATGCCAACAGGCTTAGTGACATTTAAGCATGAGTGATGCTGTCAGTCCATCTGCAAACAAAAGGGGTATGTCTTAATTTGTCTAATTACTCTCTAACATGCAGGCCAGCTGCTGCTGTGAACAAAAGCAGTTGATCACACCATTTTATTAATTGCATATTAATTGCTACATTCATGTTAACCATATGGGAGACAGTGGAGTAGAGTGAAGGCTACTTAGTGATGGAAAAGAAAAAATGAACTGGCAGAGTGGTGTCTGCAGAGGACAAATCTTAGAATGATAGGGTGCTTGGAGCTTCTTGATGCGATCTGATTTTTACAATAAATCTGGGGTTTTTTCACCCATCTAAATTACTGTATTTAAAAGTGAGAGGGATTTGAGTAGAAAGGACTGTATCTTGCATGGTGACTGCATATTTGTGAAAATACTACTGTGCAAGTAGGTATTGAATTTGTTTGGTAATTTGCAGAGGGCAGCCTAGCTGGCGTGTGGCTGTCTGCCTTTGCCTGCCTGCTGTGCCGATGGATGCACCTGCGCTGCCTGGAATCACATCTTCTAGGAGCAAGGCTGAAAGATTCAAGAGGAGTACAAAACTTGCTGAGTATTATATTTTATGCAATTTGCTCCAAGTATGTAGTCTTTTTAGATAATGATAGTAAGTCTTGAATAGAACTAGATTTCTTAGGAGTGAAAAATAAAACCCCTGATATAGGTGGATTAACTGGTGTAAAGTAACATACAGCAGAAAGCAAACGGTAGTGGCCTGGCCCACTGCATTTATCTGGCATCAGATTGCCTACTATGATACTTAATTTACCTACTTTAATTTGTCTTCTTGAAAGTGAGACTTGAGAAAAATAAGCTCCACTTCTTTTTTCTTCCTCTTTTTGCTGTGTGGAGGCAGCAGCCGCTCTCAGCAGATGCACAGCAGTTCTGTTGGGCAGCAGGTGCAGGCTGGAGTAGACATGAAGTGATTTCTGTCCTGTTGCCCCCAGACTGACATTATCACGGTCTGTAGAGCATCTCCTTCAGCAGGGCTGTGGGGTTTCTGTCTCCTGCCTCCGAGCAGCACTGTCCCGCAGGCGGGTATGTGCAGTAGGGACAAATTATATGATACGTGCAAAGAAAGCTTACTGGACTGAGTCCTAAAAAAGTCCTCAAGGTCTACCTTGAGTTTATTTTCTCTGCCTTCCCCTTCATTTCTCTTCAGAAAGGAGAGCAAAGACCCATGTTACAATCTAAGCCAAAAGGGCAGCAGGTTGGGTAGACGAAAGGCCCAAGGGCAGCTCTTTGCTTTCTTAAAAAGGAAGCAATGAGTTAATGGCAGATCAAATAGAAATATATGTACTGTGAAAGGAAGTGCAGGACTGGACCTGGAATCTACAGTGATTTGGAGAACTCAGTCTTGTCAGTCGATTAAATATTTTTGCTTGGCTTTTCTAAAATGAATATTTCAATGTTAAAAGCTTTGTCCCACCTCATTGCCAACAGATGGCATTTTGCTTGCATTCCTATCTCTCTCAGAAGAGCTGGGATTGACAGAGAGTGGCTAGTTACAAAGAAAGGGAGAGGGTCAGAGCCATTGTTTTAATTAACATATTGTTCCAAAAACCTCCCTAAAAAGCATTTTTCAAACTGTATTGGAAGGCACAAAAGCAGACACAAAGAGTCACACAGTTAAGAGATTGCTAATATGCATTTGAGAGGTAGATTGGATCTGATCTATTCTATTTGGTTTGCAGTGCAAACCAAACAATAATGGTGACATTCTTATGCCTAAGCAGAAATTGGGGCAGAGGGGTTGTTGTGGTTTTTTTTTTTAATAAGGAAAATGCTTTAGGTGGCTCATTGCAGTTATGTCTCAGTTGGTGCTGTAACACATGGCAGTGTGGAGTCTGAATTATAGAGATAAAGCATGATTGGAAAGGCACAGCTTGAATTTTGGAGTGCAAGCAGTGCCTGCCATGACAGCAGTTACAGAAACAGCGCCTGATGTGAGCTGACCAGTTTTGACTTGAGTCATTGGAAGAGAATACACGTGAAACCCCAGGATGCCACCTCTCCAGTCCCAGCATAAGGGTACTTAATCAGCCTCCCCATGTCTATTCTACTGGGCAGGCAGGCTGGGGCCTGACAATTACTAATTTAAAGGCAGAATTCCCCAATGCACTGCTTGTGGCTGTTAGGCTGCAGCTGCTGGCATTTGCTGGGAAACTGTATTGCAGTGTACTGGGGACTGACCAGATCACCAGTGAGGCCTGATCCTAGCAGCTGAGCATGAACTGATGTCGCTGGAGAAGATTAAAAAAACTTGTGAATGCTGTGGTTGAATGACAAGTTACCTGTCTGTGATGGCTTGTCCATGGCAATGCTCAGCTAGCCGCTCTGTGTGGGGTCAGTGGCCATGTGCTGCTCATCCCAAAGGTCTCATTCCCTGTCTGACTGGGTTTGAGCCACAATGACTATGGAGCACCTTCTCCTCCTCTGATTTAGTGCTGTTATTTGTTCATTGTTCTTCATGTGTTTTGACAAGGAATTTAAGAACAGTGACGTTTCCCACACAAGGGTTGTGGAGACTGCAACACATTTGTCATTGCCCAAAGGCATCAACAGAAGTTTATAAAACCATTTCTGTGCTGGTTTGTGATGTGTTCCTGGAAGGGCTAATTAAACTTGGAGCTGGGTAGCATCTCCAAAGCAGGTTTGTCACACCTGACTGAATGATCCCTCACAGTTGCTCTCAGTGTCTTTTAACCAACCTGGCCCTCCTGTTTGTCAGACATTTGCCACAAACATCATGCTATGGTTAGACCAGGAACAGTGGGCTGCTGTTTGGGGGGAGCAAGCAGGTCCCCAGGCAGATACTGGTGGCGATGTTAGGGTAAATAATTAATAACATCAAAGGAAAAGACCTTTATGTCCTGTAGCTGAAGGTGAGCAGTTTTTTTCCTGGGTATGATGCTAACCAGCTCCTTTTCAAAGCTATAAGAATGTAATGTTTTAATTTATTTGTTCCTGGAGCTGGGTGTGTGCTCTGTACAGAATATTAGACCTTGTGGATATGTCAGGTGCTTCTAATGGCTGCAGTTTCAAGTATGTTCTTCAAACCAGCTGTGGTTGAAAAACAAAGATGTAAATTGAGTTTTGGTGTGCATCAGCTTAGACAATTCGTTGCATGATGGCAAAGCAGGAATCCTGTTAGGTGGTGCTTGTGTCTAACTGAGGTGACTTGGGGTTGAAGTTTTTTAATGCTGCATCAAAGCATCCTAAACAGGCGCCAAAGTCAAGCCTACTTGTGTCACTATCCATTAGGATGGGAAAAAGAAAGAGCCTTTTCATGCACATTGCATACCAATTTTGGGAAGATACTGCTGTGGTTTTATTGACTGGTTTTCCTGAAGGTTTATTCGTATTCACCATGATCTCCTACTTCCTTTACGTTTAAGTGGAATCTTGTGCTCCAGGGGTCAGCCCTGCCCTGGAGCTGGTGTAAAATTTCACACCTGATTCTTCCAGACTTCTAATACCATGCTTGTTCTCTTTTCTGACTAACTAATAATGAAAAATGCTCTCCTGTTTCAATTCTGTAATAGCCCATATATCAGTAATTAACAGTCTTCTGAACCAAATCTGTACCCCAAGGCTGAATTTGGAATGTTGTGCACAGTGTTAAAATGCAGCTGCTGGGATACAAAGTAGTTTTATCAATTACCTTGGGGTGGCAGGTTTGTTTGCTTATTAGTGGTTAACTACTGATATTTCTTTTCCTTGTTCTTACTGTTGTCTTAACAGCTACTAGAAAGTTTCAGGAATGAAACTTACTCAGCTTATTTTCTGTGGGGGAAAATCCATGGTATTTCTATGCAGAAAATTATTTTTAGGGTCTGCGTAGTTGTCTCTGTATTTATTTGTGTATTGTCTCCAGTGAAGTGTTGGAAAGCTGGTGTAGTGCACCTCCTGTTAGTGGGATGATACATTCAGAAGCTCTTCCAAAAATAAATTGGTAGTTTTAGTTTAAGTGCCGATCTGAATTGTGGATGCATGCTTGCATTTCAGTTGTCTTCAAGTGAGAGTTCACCACTGGGAGCCAGTCAGTCTGAAGATGTGATGTCAGGTTACACTGCCTGTGGTCTGTTCAGAGCTGGAGTGATGGTGATGGTGCTATAGCTGCCCACTTTCAAAGGTTTTCAGATACAAATTATGAAACTAATCAGAGAAATAATTTTAAATCTAGCCTCAGCTGTCTCAAGTTTTATATTTACACTTCTTCAACTTTTGCTTCAGCTCTTGCAACAAAATGCAAATTTTTCTGCAGTTAATGTTTTGTGCTTAGTGGGGAAACCAAAGATACCACAAGAGACATTTTTGCAATCAAGAATGGTATCTTTCATTTTAAATAGTGTATGTTAAACCCCTTGCTGTGTTACAGCTTTTCTGTTTGGTTGGTTTTATGAAGCACACAAGGATTAACACAGCAAGGAATAACTAGTTTTTCTAAAACAAGAAAAAAAGAAAAAATATAGGTATCTGCAGTGGGGATCCTGAGAAAAGCAAGGGATCTTTCTGTCTGGCAGGAAATGGAGGCAGAAATTGAAGACTGAAAGCAGGAGGGAGAGAATCTGCATTTTTAAATATTTTATATTTAAATCTGCATTTTGATGAAGAAGACTGTGATTCTTGTTGTTTGCCTATTGCCACATATTTATTTATAGAAACCATTGCAACAATACTAAAATGCACAATAGACAATGTGCTCAGTAGTGCTTTCTGGAGATGCTTGGTGGCAAGGCACCTTTATTACTTTAGTATCACTTAAACTCTTAGATGCATTTTGCTAGCTAGCCAAAGAAACACAACTAGTATTCAGTAGCTAGTGCTGATCCACCATGGCATGTTGTAAGGTTTGGGCCGCTAGATTGTGCATGATTAATAAACAGATCTCTGAAACTTTTAATCAAACCAGTAATAATAAAATTGTAGGTTTGTATTCACATTATAAATTTGTATAAAGTTACATCAATTAACAATATTAGTCCTTTCATTTGGTTTTATTGAGGACTTCTGATAAGAAGATGCTGACCACACAAATATAATCTTAAAAATAGTTTTCAAAATCCCTTAGTATTCGACCATGTCTGAGATCCATATGCCCATGGCCAGCCAAAGACATTCTGTGGTACAGATGTTGGTGCAGGTGTTTCCCTACAGGTTGCTGAATCCTTCAATAACATAATTATTAGGTCCCTGTTACAGGAATTTGATGCCTTACTTTAGAGACTTTTATTTCAGGGCAGATTGTGTGTTTAATTGAAACACACCCAGGTTTCTAGATTTTGTCAAAAATCTTAGGGCTTTAGGAGCAATAGCAAATGTCCATTTATTATTTGTGAGCCTTTGCTTTTACTCATCATTTTAGTATTGTGTTGTGCAGATGACATTTTTCTGTTAAAGTTTTTGAAAGTTTCTAATGAAAAAACCTTTTTTTTCAGGTTGCTGTGGAAGACAGTAAATGGGTGCTTGATTTTGGCATGAGCAGTTGTATGATTCTATGCAGGCTGGTATTTTTCAAGGAGCTTAACTTTTTTCATTTATAGGCTGTAAAAGTTCTTAGGAAACTGGAGAATGTACTTGCCTAATTTTAAGAGAGTGTGCCTCCAAGCTTAAATGAGACCCACCCAGAATTTATTGTGAGTCAGCAGAAAGACAGAAAAAAAAAAGAAGAATTTGTAACCCCTTATACCAGGATAATCCATATATAAATAACAGTATGCCAGAGAGCAGAGTTGGGCAGGGAGGCTAAGATAGGCTACAAAAATTCTTTCTATGACCTTTAAATATGTGAAATGAGTAGGGACCATGTCTCCTTTAGGATAGCCATAAGGAGAATGCAGACAGATTAGTTGAAGATGTCTGTTGGATATTAGTGTGGATGCCCAAGAGCACAGCTGCCAAAGATGGAATTACAGGGAGATTGTTTGGGACAGAAGTTCAGAAATGGAATTGTTGCAGTCTGGTTTTCTTGGTTTTGCTCCTCATCCTACAAGATGATTCTAATGAGAAGACTTGCAAACTTGTCTGCCTGATACTTTTTCCATCACTAATTCAGAAGAAAAGGATTTTCTCTGTTGTGCATTATTAGGGCAAGAAAGAGTCAAGATTTTGTGGACTAATTTACTTGTCCCAGCCAGTGTTAATGAGTTCTTTAGGATAAGCCATAGCACAGGAGCATTCTGATGGATTTGGAATTTAAATTGAAAATATTTCCTGGTGACATCCTAAAAGGGAATGAGAAAAGTTCTCTGGGAGCTGAAGTTGTCTTAACTGGGGTCCAGAAATGGCCAAAGGAAAAAGGATTGTGCCCTGCAATTTAAAATAAAACAAAATTGCGCATTCACAAAACGTTTTCTGTTCTCTTGACTGCCATTACTGTGTGGGGAGATGCTCTAACCAAAAGAAACTGCTGCTTTGTCTGCCGGCAGCCCTACCCAAATGCTGCCTTTTCTCTCTGCCGATGTGTTTGCATGATAGAGGATCCTGTGGAAAGATGTTTTGAATTGTTAAAGGAATGAATTAGCTTTATTGTGCTGTGACCTAAATAGGATCATCAGATCAATCAGTCTGCTGCTTTTCTGTCCTCTCTGGCTTAGGTTGTGTTGCTTCTCCTCATCTTGCTCTCTCTTCCCTCTGCCCCGCCGGGCAGCCCCTTTCCCAGAGCCTGCAGGCGTAATCCTTTAGGATCTTGGATAAAGAAGGGCACAGCCGGGTACCCTCTTTTCAAGCAATACCTGCCCTGTAATAGCCTGCACAGGCTCAGCCCTGCTCCTGCACTGGGGCATGGGTCTTTCTTGGTGTGTTGTTGTGGTGTCTTTAGGATAAAACACATTTTCTTCTTTGTTCCCTCTCCCCTGTGCATTCTCCTCCTCCTCTTCCTCCTGATCGCAGGTTTAATGAGTTGTAATTTCTCGGTAGCCGGGGCAGTATCGTGCTTCACCAGGGCTGAGGTTGCCTTGAAAGAGGCCATTCATTGTGAACGAGGGGAGCTGGAGACCGGAGGGCCGCTGAATGCGGTGCCGCCTGGGACGGCCTTTGTGGAGGGAGCACTTTTGTTCTCCTCAAAGACGCCGGGAGAGGATCTCAGGGAGGGAGAAACCCATTCTGACCGTGAATTACTGACTCCTGTGCTCTGCAAGGAGTCCATTTAGGCACCAGCAAATGGTTGACAGCATAGGTGAAGGTGGCCAGAATGGGCGCAAAGCTTGGGCATGAGTTTTGAAAATACTTGAGGCGTTTGGCCTTTCTGATGTTTTTTCATGATGGAAGTCTCACCTAGAAGTTAACGTACAGCTTTCAAAGCTGGGTAGTCTTCGTCTGAGGCAGGCAGGAGCCTTGTGGCCTGCAACAAGGGGTTTAATAGCCCTCCTCAGTTTCAGTCTTTCCCAGCAGATGCCTGGTGCTCTGTTCAGCCTGGGGACGGCATGCCTGGGGGCCACTTCCATAGCTGCAGCCCTCTGGACACCGCAGCTGCTTGGAGTGGGTGGGCGGGGGTGGCAGAGAGCAATCCCGAGCATGTCCTACACAGACACATTCCTGCAGATGTGCTGGAAACAACTGCCCTTCAACAGTTTCTTCCCTGCGCGCTGCTGTAGGATGGCACAGTGGAAACTTATTTAGAGCAACCGAGTGTCTGTAAAAGCAAAGGCATCGATTTAATTGTTTTGAGTACATCTGCTTCCCAGCATTTCCAGATTCCCTTTTGTGCATTCAACAGAGACTCACTGGAAGAGCTCTCACAATGCAGTCAGTTCCCAGCTCAGTTGGGCAGCTTTATGTTGTCTTTCCTCTTAAAATGTCATAAATGCTACACAGTTGTTTAATGGAGGATTTTTTTCCCGTTGTCCAGATAAAGCCTGGACAAAGCTTGCTAAGGCCTGCAACTTGAAGTTTAGAGATGATGTTAGATGAGGTTTGAGATGATGGTACAGTTAAGTAGTTTGATGCATCATTCCCTTAATGAACTTGATCTATCCTGTGTTGGGCTTACCTCTCCTTCATGAAAATAAAGTGGTAACATTTGTTTTCATTTGTGGGAGGGAGCTGGAAAGAATTGCTTTAGCTAGTCTTCTGTTTTATTTGGGTTTTTTTAAAAACTTAAATACTTCCTAAATTTTGTACTGCGTATATGCATGGGCTGGTGATTAGGAAGAGAATGCTGATTCTCACTGATTCCAGTGTCTCTGTGGACAGCTGCTCCTGGGGCGGCTGCGGGGCAGCTGCTCTGGCTGTGGTTAGGAGTGACCCAAGAACGTCACTTTTCAACATTTGCCTTTTTATAAAGCTTCAGCTTTTTCAGTGGATTTTGTGCATTGGTGCTAAGGTTCAGGGCGCTGAGTTGTGAATGGGGGCTAGACACAAGAGCTTCCCCAGGGGCTGGCTGGAAATATTTTCGTGGAAGTTGAATATTTCCAGATTGTTTCACAGGCGCCGATGTTTTATGCTGCTATGAATGTGGAGGGGTGGCTGTCCCAGATGGCTGTCGTGGAGCAGGTCAGCTGGAAAGCCCCTCTAAAGAGGGGACAGAGCAGGGAGGGGAGTGAAGGAATGGCTACAGCGTTTCAGGCATGCCATATGCAAGCAGCCAGTCCTCTTCTGCATATATGTGGCCTCTACTAGAAAATTCGAATCAGTTTAAGCACTCAGGGATTAAAAACAATTATAGTTGAACTAAAAAAAGGGTTTTGCTAATGAGTTCATTGCACAGTTGTGATTTTGAGGATGCTGTTTGACACTGTAACTTGCACCTCTCAGTTTCTTTGGCCCAGTCCCTGACTTTTCAGGAAGATTCTTCTGAGCCAAACTTTGGGACCAGTTCTATTCAGCATGAAGTGAAAATTAGTATTTACTGAACATCTTCTCCATGTTTCCTGTATTCCTTGTGATATTCCTGATTCCTCTCTATTTCTGTGATTCTTGTGTGGCAGTGAGTGTGATCCCTGCTTCTAAGGATGTGGTAACTCAGGCGGTGGGTTAATATTAACTTGTCTAAGGTGGAGTAGCAAGTGTGTCACAGAGCAAGGTCTGCCCAGTCTGCTACTTGTCTGAGTCATTTGCATAAAAAGAACTGATATCACAGTGTGCACACCTACTGTTCCTCCTGGATTTATCTATCTTTAAAAGTCTATTCTATCAAGTTAATTTTAGGTAGGTTTTTGGGTTTTTTTTTTCTTGTTGGTTGGTGGGGATATTTGTGAGTTTGCTGGGTTGGCAATGTTTGAGGCTGAAGTCCTTTATTTATTTGCGTAGTGGCTACAATATAAATTTTCTCAAAGTGCCCCATCTTTTCCTTCTTGTCTCAGGGTAGGGAGGCTAAATGCAGAGGAACGCAGGCATTTCATGCTTTAAGTTCTCAGAGAATTGCTGTTACATTACAGTTTCTCGAGACAGGAAAAGCGTTTACGAAAAGCTGGGTTGAGACAACGTGGTGAATTTTATGGAAGTCAGTGGGTTGGTCTCAGGTGGGGAAGAGGTTTTGTTTGTCGTTGGACTAGTGCAGACTCTCAGAGCTGCAGATAGGAGTAGCCAGACGGTGTTTCCTTTGGGGTAGTCCCTCATGATAGCCATTTTTGATGTTTGACCTCTTTAGCAGCATGACCTGAGGGTAGGTGGAACCAAGGTCGGGGTGGGGAGGGGGATGAAAGGCAGACATCAGTTTAGGTATTGTTTGTTGCTGGGTTTGAACGTCTGCCTCCGTGCTGAGATCAGGATAGAGGACAGTGGTCAAGTGCTTGTTCTCAGGCGGGAGAAATGCTGCAGGATAGGTTGAGGACCCACTGACAAAAAGCACACTGCACTGGGCTCACATTGTAGCTTGGGATGAAATGAAAAGGATTCCAAGCCGCCCATAGTACCCAGGATCATGTTGATTCACAGTGGCTTGACCATGAAAAGGTAACAAAGTCTTTCTTCCCAGAGCTTGCAAGGCTCTTTTGAGATTCTATAAAGATATTTGGAAAAGACTGTCTCACTTCCAGCAGCCCAGACTCCATCATTTTATAGCTTGAAAGTGTCTCCTTTCCCTGTGCTCCCCTTATTACATGCTAATGAAGAGGCACATGTAGGAAGAGGCACTTCCTACATCCTAAAAAAGATCGACACCAGACTAGAAAAAGACCATCTCCTTGGCTTGCTTTCAGATGGCAATGTAGCTGGAGTTAAAAATGGAGTCCGTCTAAACTCACTTCCCAGTGTGTGTCCAGCAAGTATGCATTTTATTATTTGTGGATGTATAGGTAATGGCAAACATCTGACGGGTATTGCTGTGTATTTAATTCAAAACCAGCACTAAATAGTTACCTTGTTATCAGTTTGATACCAGAGTCTTTTTTTTTGTGTAAGGTACTTAATGGAAATCAATGGAAAAAGCAGAGCTGCCTTCCTTGCCATTGCTGCCATGGCACCATGGTCTTCTGTCCCTTTGGCAGAGCTGAGCCAGTCAAAATGCCTCTTGGAGCAGCTGCTGGAGAGATCTGCTGCTCATGGTAGTTTTGATGTCAAGCCCATGTTGCAATTGCAAAATCTCTGGATTTGGAAAATATTGATAAAATGTTGATGATACTGTGTTCAGACAACGATGAGCAGATTTAGTTTACATTCTGTTCTTTGCAGTGCTGACTCTCAACTGTTTGGTGAAACTTAAGAGGTTCCTGTGGAGCATCTGCTTTTTACATGCTGTACTCCAGCGGCTGGATCCTGCTGCAGCTTTGGGGTCAGCCTGAGCCCCCCGCTGCTGGCATTTTTCTTTTTCCTGAGGAAAAAAATCCTTTTCATTGTTAACCCGAGGGGGTTTCCTAAGCTTGCTTTGTGAGGGAGGGCTTGCTTCTTGAGCCTGAACATTGTGCGAAGGGTATGCCCTGCTGAGCACATTCATTTGATGCTTACAATTTTCTCTTTAACTTCTGCAAAATTGCAGTTCATTCATAGGAGGGATGGCTGTGGACCTCTGTACAGATAAATTTTTTGAGACATGAGGACATAATGCGCATCTCAAAAAGCTGGGCCATTTCATCTCCATGCACAAGTTGTGTTTGATGAATAACAGAATCTGTATTAGCCAGAAATAACTCGATTTTGTTTTCCATGTATCTGGTCTGAGATGACGCTAATAAGAATTAACTCGGAGTGTAACTGAATAGAATTCAATATGTAAAATTAGAGTGCTGATGTCTCAGGCAGTGGCAGCGACTACGGGGGGAGCAGTGGGACTGGAAGGGGAGGCAATGCAGAGTCGAGATTGCGTGTTGCAGCCTGCCAAGGGGCGTCTCTGGATCCTTAGTAAAGTGGGAGCAAGAGGGTGGGAAAAAAAAAAAAGAAAGGGTGGTGGGAGGAGATGGGGGAAGGATGGGAGCGGTGGGAAAGCAGAGCATGCTGATTAGCACGAAAATGCAATACTCATTTGCAACTGGAAGGAGGCCGGGGCTGCCCGGCCCCCCCGGCGGCGGCGGCTCCGGGGAGGTGCGGCAGGAGGGGGCGGGGGCAGGGAAGGTGCCGGGATCTCCTGCGGCTCCCCCGGCACAGCCGGCTGGAGACATGGGAAGGAGAGCGAGCACCTGCCAACTCGGGACTTTCTGGAGCAGCCAAACTTGGAGAGCAGAGGAAAGGAGGAGAACAAGAGCGGAGTAACTGCTGTGGGCAGAAGAAAGCCTTTTTCGTCCTGCGCAAAAGGGAACGACAGCTTTTTTCTCCTGTTTTGCTTGTTGGCAGTGGCTGTTTTCAACCCACAGGGTTACATGCGAGGAGGAAAAATTCAGGCTAAAGAATTGTAAATTATTTCGTCTGTCAGAGATATTAGACGTATTTAAAGTGATTTCAGGGGAAAAAAAAAACTGCAGAGGGGAGAAACGTGGAGAAGAGAAATTTGGTGTGCAGTGTGAACAGGTTCAGTCTGGCAGTCACCTTTCTGGAGCTCCTCCTTTCTATGGGATTTCAACTCCGGAATCGCAGTTCAGCACCTTGAAAATGGTGGTTTTCATCAACACAAAGCTTAAATCTCTCATGAAACTTTTCAAGAGAAAGTGTAAGTATAGCTCTGTGCACTCACTGTCCTTTCAGGAGTCAGCCCAGTTCTGAAGGAAAGTGCAGGTCCGTTCGGCTTCACTTCTGCTTTCTGCAGCCTCTTTTTAAGCTTATCTCACTCTTTTTTTAATCGTTTATCATTGCGGAGTGTGTGGAGGCAGCCTTGTGAAGGTCTTTAGGACCTCTGCTTTGGGACACTGTGGCTTTGGAAGTGCTTTGTCACGGTGATTTTGAAGGAGCCAAAGTTCTTGGTGTGAAATGGGCAACTCGGTGACAAGGCAGGGCGTGCCGGTGTGTCGTGGTGTCCTGATGGTTTGTCAGATATCTGTCTCTACATATGCAGCTATAGGCTTGTATTGCTGAAGTAGCTGCATAAAGTTTGATCTTCTTTTAAGTTATGAAGGAGAGACAAATCACACTAGAGAGAGTAGTTGGCAAATGTGCACACCACTTCTCTCGACTAGGTTTGATGACCATTATTGCTCTGACGAGCAGTAAACCTTAATTTTGATGTGGCGGGACTGCATCCAGACAGTGGCTTGGCGGCAGGTGATTCCCTCCTCCTCTTTCTCCAGCCTTACCCCACTCCCCATCCGCCGGTTCAGCCAGGGAACGGCGTGGGTGCCTGTCATTGACTTTAGGTGTCACGTTTTGTGTTAGATGGGGGTGATTGGTGCTGTAACCAGGTAGGTGATGACTTCTCTGGTTTTTGTGATTCAGGTTTGACTGCTGGATAGCAAGAACGGGCAGAGTGGGCATAGGCTGAACGGGTATCTGCCTTGTTGCAACCCATATGTCTTGGGAGGGGGATGTGGGATGCAGGACCAAGCCACAGACATGAGGACACCCACTGAAAGTCTTTAAAAACATTTTCGAGGTCTGAAATTAATCTAAAATATGTGAGGGGAGGCAGATAAGAACCTCACTCTCTACCTCAAGTCCTGTTAGGAAAGAACAGGCATTGAGCATTTGGCTGTAGCTATGTTTTGAAGTGAGAGGCATAGCTTATTTTCCTTAGAAATGCCAGTTGTTTCCATCTGAAATGATCCTAGCAGATGCACAGTAGCGTTAAGGAAAGGGTAATTTTTCAGATGACAGGAGGCTGTTGCATCCTTTCTGCTTCTCAGTTTTACATTCCTCCTCTGCTACTGCAAGGGCATCAGACAAACCACAAAGTGATGCTGCAGACAGTGCAGCAGCAAAGGCAGAAAAGGGAAGATGCAGAGCTGACAGCAACGCTGGGGGCAATGGAGCTGTGGCAGCAGGGCAGGTGCTTGGAAGGCAGCACATCTGTAGTGGCTTTTAATGCTTTGGAGAGTGAAAAAGCAAGGATGTGCAGCATGCTGGCTGAAGGCCAAAGGGTGCCTGGGAGACCATAAAATATGACCCCCAACTGTCCTTTCTCTGTTTACAGCAGGGTGGAGGGATAAGGCTGTGCAACTGTAGAAATTTTTATTGATGATAAACTTGAAACAAAAGGCAATGACTGTCTCTTGGGAAGCATAGATGATAAGCAAATCTTGGCAGTATGTGCTTTGGCTATTTCATTGCTAGACTGTGTGTAGGGAATTTTGAACTTGAACAAGGTCTGTGTTTTATTTTCACATTTGTATTGACTGCGAAGAAGTGGCCACAGATAGCCCTCTTCAGTGCTGTTGTGCTCTGAGCAGCATTTGTCCATGGAGTTGCTTTTGTTTATATCTCATATCCACTCACTTGCTTCATTGGAATCTTGTTTCTGGTGTGATGAAGCAAGAGGTCAGACAAGGTTGTTTCCCAATACAAATGAGCCTGTTGTCATCTCTCATGAAGGCTGTCATATTCCCAGGGGCACCTTTGAGCCAAGCTATTCTCCACTGCACTGCACCTGCCATGATCAGGGAGTGGAAAACTGATTCCTTTGGGAAGAGTGGGAGCTAAAGGGAGGAGAGAACAGAGTTTCAAGTTTAGAGTAAATAAAACAGCAAGTATAAAAATGGGAAGAGCTACAGGTGTTTCCTATAGAACATAATGTTAGAGTAGAAACGAAAGAAAGGGTTTTTTAACTGTCATGGAAGTGAGGTTCTAAGGAGTATTTTGTTGGGTCTACAGTGGCAAACAGTGCTTCTTTCATTTTAGATGGTGTGGCAAACTTACACATGGGGATTTTGTGATAGACCTATCTGCAATGACATCTAATTTTCTTAATTTTGTGTCTCTCTGCAGCTGTTTCCAACCTAGATGAAGAGAGCAGATGGACTGTGCACTACACTGCTCCATGGCACCAGCAGGAAAATGTCTTCCTACCCTCCTCAAGACCACCTTGTGTGGAGGACCTGCACAGACAAGCCAAGCTGAACCTCAAGTCAGTGCTGAGAGGTAAGATGCTGCTACTGATAAGAACATGTCCTAAAACTACAGTACTTTCTGCCAGTCTTTGCAAACATACCCAAATTACAGGCTTTGGAAGAAGTTTACTTGTTTTTCTGTACTGCATGTAGAACATTAATGGGATTTTCCCACTCAGGTGAAGGGACAGGGGAGAATTACTTTGCTATGAAGAGACAAGTAAATGTGTTATCTGACAGAGCACTCTGAAATAGGAAAGCGTCTCTTGGCCATTTCCATTTAGTCTTTGGAGTGTTTCCAAAATGGTACCTTCAATTTCAGTAAGTCCTGAGTTAGTCCATTTGTGGAGTAAAAAACACATCAGAGGTGTTTCATTTGCTGATTTCTTCTGTTGTTGTACAGTGTCATTTCCAGGATTGTGGCTGCTTGTGAGAAGCTGGAAAAGGTGCTGGGGGCAGAAAAGGGGAAATGGGGGAGCAGGGCACTCAAAAGGACTCTTCCAGTAATAAAAGTGCTTTATTGCCCAAGTGTTCAGCATATTTTTATGGCCCAGTTTTTACCCTTACTACCTTCACTGGGCTGTACCTGTGCAGTCTGTCTTGGAGGGCATTGTGTTGTGTCAGTGCAGCCATGAGAACAAAGACATGCAACCAGCAAGGAGGCCTGCAGAATGTCTGTCCCTGAGCCAGACATAAAGTTTGAAATAACAGTATAATGTTCGTGGTCTGGAAACAGTTAACCTAGATTTTTCTTTACACTGCCTGTTTAACAAAGGGGGTTACCCTGCAAAGAGCCAACTTGTTCAAGTCCCTTTTTGTTTCAGCAGGAGCTACAGGTACTTGATACCTTGCAAAGTTAATCTGATTGAAAAGAATATTGTATTTTTTATTTGATTAACATGACATTTCTGCGTTTTAGACTTGAAGAAAGCTTGATTTTGTATGTCTCAATAGAGAAGTGTTTGACCACTGTATTTTAGTTCTCTTGCCATTTCCCCAGTAAATTGATTTTCACTGTCTCTTACGGTGCTTTTTGTTATCATTTAATAGGGAAGTCTTGACAGCCAGTGTTATTGTCTCCTGCATGGCTCAGCAGATAGCCTGTGTGCCCTCTATACTTATTACTAGATTAATACATTTGTGCAGTTCCTTAGCCTTGAAACATTTATTGTTCTCTTGCAGGCACACTTAACAGTCCCTTACAAAATAAAAATAATTGCCTGCTTTAGATTAAAAAGAATATGGATTGTTGCTAGCTTTTTGTGAACATTACCACTCATTCTAATATTTTTTCCTGTTCTCTGTTTTGGACTGTTATTTAAAAAAAAACCAACTACACAGGCTGAAATGCACTGCTTTTCTTGAGTTTTATCAGAAATGTATCTACTGCAGTTTCATGTTCTATTTAAACAAATTTATATCTAATATATTTGTGTGAAACCAAGTAATATATGCTGCTTCCCCCTGTTACACACCTGAAGTTGTTTTGGTCTGGTGGGATTTTTCTCTGGAGGTGGCGCTCATTATAAAAAAGAAGCTATTCATTGCTATTACAATTTGCTAGTTAGCCATTTGTGTTAAATAAACTGGTTTGTGTACATGATGTAGGACTGCTTGGTAATGAAGTGAGTTTCAGTTTCATGCTTTCAGGGCAGTAACTGAGAGACAAAAGTGTGATGATACCTTCACCAGACCTCCTACTGCTGACTTAGTGGACACAACTCTGTTACCTATTTATTTGTTTAGCCTCAAGCTCCTTCCTTGAGCTTCTTTTTTTTTTCCCCCTAAGTGCAGCTTTAAAATAACTCCTTGCTGTTGCCTGGAATGGTCTTGAGAGACTACAGCATGAGCAGTGTAGTAAGAGAGGCACTGACTAAAGTTAAAGTTTTATCCGTTTCACTGTGCTGCTGCTTCAACCAGCAGTGTGAAATCAGGAAGGCAGTGGTGCTTCTGATCATACTTGGAGATTTGAGTTAAAAGTTCTGTATCCAGAGCAGAGTTTCATTCCATGTGAAAGCATTGTTGGAATTGTGATATAATTTTGACAACTGCTGAACTGCTTTTCCACCTGTTTCTTTAGAAAAGACAAAGGTTTCTAAAGCTTCTTAATAGGTAGAAAGGACTTACATGACCATAACACAGAGGAGCTTGAAGTAGTCTTCTGAGAAGCACCATTGGGCTAGCATGGGGACTTCAGTTCTGCATCTCTTGGCCTCTTGATAAAGTTTGCAGTTTGCCATCCCTTTGGTGTTTCAGATTCTTTGGTTGAGGTAAATCATGGAGCAGTATGGCAGCTGTATGTGACCCAACATGCTGTATGGGTGGTGGGGAAAGAAAAACACCAGATGACAAAATGCACTGTATCCTGTGCAGAAACTGGGATCAATCACCTTGGTCTCCAAAAAATGGGAACAACAAAGGGAAACTGGATAGAAGTAGAACTGAAGCAGATATAATTTTTGCTTTATGCTAAGTCAGAAATGAAGCAGTAGACATATACAGCAGTGGAGAAATATGAGGGGCAAAGATATTTAAATGCCCCCTGTCAATTTTTGGGGCTATGAAATAATTTAAGGTTTTTAAGAATAGGTCAGACAAGCACTACTCAAGAATCATTTGTGTATATTTAGTCCTGTCTTGAGAGGAGGTTGGGAAGGAAGAAAGAACCTCTGGTGGTCACCTTGAACCTGATAATGAGGTCCTGAGGACTAAGTTAGCAGCTATTGTTCAGACCATCAAAAGACATGTTTGAAAGTTTTCCAGTCCTATTCTTGTTCACATTATGAGAGCTGATGTTGTTATGATGAGAGCAGATATACATAGCAGCTATAGCAGCTTGATTGAAGACTATTAATTTGTTTTTAACACCTGGCTCCCCTGTGAATGGATAAGGAAGTATAAAACTTATAAAACTTAACAAATAGTAGAGCACATTTAAACCACCTGTCAAAGTATCAAATGTATAAAATCTTTCAAAATAATTCAAGCAAAGTATTTCTATCAAGGTATTTTCACCCATCTAATAGTAACCAGATGGAATCCTGGCTAACTTTTAAGACAGTGCAAGGGCAAACTGTTTGTTCTGGTATGATTTTTAACAGCAAATTCTTTACAGTATGGGTCTAATTAAAAAAAAATCTGGTGAAATAAATAAGAAGCCATCTGTTATTTAGAATAAACTTTTAAGTACCACTCAAGAAGCAGAAGCCAGTATTGCTAGTTAAATTGATTTAAGAATAAAAGGTTAAGAAATATTAAAATAAATAATATCTAATGTATCTTGGGGGAAGTAAGTACACCGTATGCTGATCTACACTTCTTCAGGAAGCAGTGTTGTGTTTCGGAGGAGAAAAAGATCTCATTAATTTTTGTGCAGTTGATATACTGATATTTACCTTGTATATCATATGTTGGTGTGTCCCCTTTTTATGAGCACTATGGAAATGGATGCAGTGTGTGATAGTAGATGTTGCATAGGGAGATATTTTAGGTTTTTTACCTATGAACTAGGCTTTTATCCTTTTGAAAGTAAGGGGAAATGCTGTGCTTTTCCTTTATGAAGCTACTTTCAAGTATAAGTAGTGAGATCGTGAATTCAAATGTGTTCATAACTGAGGCAAAGCTATTTATCGTTTAGGCATGCAGGTGCTCTGCTGCCCTCTGAAGTTTTAAAAAGCAGTATTGTCTAGTAATCTGAATGAGAAAATGAAGCATATGGAACCTGGAAAGATGCATAGTCTATCTGTTCTTGAGAACTGAAGTTGCTTTCTATAACCTCTATTAAAATTTAAAGTTGTTATTGACTAAAACTGGTGGCTTGATATATTAAACCCAGGCTGTGTTACTTCATTTTAAATTAAAGGTCTCAGTGGCTTAATATGATGGCTAGGGAAGAAGAGTAACTTCAGGTGCACCTCACAGTCATGGTACCATTGCAATTTGATTTAAATGTTTAGAAAGTGATGCAGTTCTTGGGATGTGGTGTTAGATAAAATATTTCTTCTTAGTGTTTTGTTTGCACTGGATAAAGTGGACCCTCGTTTTTTGTGGGGAAGGAGCCAGGACCTCATAGTGCCTGCTGAAGCAGATGGAGTGACATGGCCCATGCAAGATGCATGTTTTCTTACCCTGGGAGCCCAGCTGCTCTGGCTGGCCTTTCCTGAAAACCTGTCCTATATGGCCTCTTCCTAATATTTTCATGGTCACTTCATGAAAGGTATTTCCCAAAATGCAGATATTCAGGTAAAAACAGAACAGTGTTAACCACTGAGGAGTCTTAACGTGACTCTGTGCTTTGTGTCATTGTTGTGTCCTAGAAGTCATGAAAACAGGAGATGAAGACAGCAGATGGGAAGGAAGAGCTGAGGCTCTGCATGGGGCCAGGATCCTCAAATCAATCCTGTTCCCTTGCTGTGTGCTCTGCTCCAAGGCTGGAGGACTACTAAGCTTGGCTAGTCTCATGTTGTTAATGTCTGCTGAGCATCTGGACTAGCACTGAGAGTCTGGTCTGGGCAGTAGCAGAGCTGTGAGTTTGATGTTGTTCAGAGTGGCATTACTTAAGGCAGGCTGTTGTCTGTGCTGAAGGGCCCAGTGCCACATACTGCAATGTTTCCTACAGTGTTCTTGGTCCATAAGGCCAAGAGGTTCAGTGGGTGTTCAGCCAGAGTCACTGTAAAACAGCTCCCAGCCCTGACACAGTGCATTGACAGATGTGGCTCGTTGCATGGACCTATTTGAAGAACCAGTGTCTGAGGAGGTCTCTGAAGTACAGTGATCTTCAGCAGGGAGCACAGATAGAACATCTGTAGTACATAGCAGTGACACAAATATTTGGCAGTAAAAGTAAATTGAGAGTAATCCTCATTTTGTGAAGTGTGTTACTCTAAAATTGACAAGCAATAAGGCATGAAGCATGAAGATGGGGAGGAGACACAGCACTGTTTTAAGCTTTGCTTAACTGCTTGGAGTGTATGGTGAGTGTGCCTGTTTACCTTCTGAGAGGGTTTGCAGCATCACCAGTGTGCTACAAGTGGGGGTCCAATGTCCTAAAAGAAAACCCTTAAGTTAAATCTGGAATGCGTCGGCCTCACATAATCTTGCGAACTATGATGAGGTGAAGGAAGAGAAAAAATAATTCTTACCATGTGCTTGAACTCTTAGTTTCTACTTTTTTTGAACTATTCTAAATTCTCCCTCAAATGTGGATATATGTCAGTTGCAGTGATGGGAACCAGAGCAGGGCATGTGTAGTTGAATTTCCAAGGGGCACCTGTCTTCCAGTTCCTGCAGTTAGCAATGTAGAGCACTTTTGATTTAAAAAAAATAAGTGTGGGGGTGCCATCTCCACTGTAGTGTATTGTCATTTTTTCATGAATTGGGAGACAACAGGCATAAAGGGCAGGGATGGAATAAATGTATTAATGTTAAAGGTCCAACAGAGCCAGACTGAAATGATACCAGGCTGTTAGGAGATATCCAGCTCCTGAGGAGTGTTGTGGACACTCTCTGCGCTGTTGAAGTTGCACATGAGGGGCAGTGTCTTGTCACACTGCTAGTCACTGCCCAGACTGGTTGTCCTTTCCAGCAGATAACAAGGTGTCAGATATGTACTGAGGAAGGTGTTGCTGTAAATAGTGGGAACACTCCACATGCTGACTTTCATATCCCTTTTCAGTCTATAACTGCTGAAATTTCTGCACAACTGCCTGTACTTTGTTCCCTCCCCCCAGGATAATTGTGTTGATTCAAGCTACGTACATAATATAGGGCTCGTTGTTCCAATGTCTGCGATGATTCATTTATTATCTCATCTTCAGAAGAGCTGGATTTGGCTGACTCTAGCTTCTGTTTAGCTTTGTTGGCCAAATTCAAGGAATGTATTTAAGCAGCAGTGATTGAAACACTTGATTTGTTTTCCAGAAGACATCTGGTTAGCATTGTCAAATAAAACAGGATTTAAGTAGTTAGTCATAAAGCCTCTATTATGTCTTGCTACAAGACCCTCCAGACAGGTATGTGTTTAGCCTTTGTTTTCTCAGTGCATCTGCCAGATCACTGTTCAGATGAGCAATATTAGGGTCAGACCTACTAGTCCATAATCCTGCTGAGAAGATTATGGACTTAAAATAATCTTATGTTTCATTAAAGAGCTGCAAAATAGGGGGAAACCACTTCGTATTGACTATAGCTCTGGTTCAGGTTCAGAGAGATGTCAAGATGTGAACTTCCTACCAATTGGAAACCTTAATGAAGTAAAAGGCCATTAAAGGCTAGGAGTAGACCATATGTTCCTGAAAGGCCTTGGAGTTATAAAATCAAAAAATAGAAATCAACCTATATTTCCTTATTTTAGTTTCAGTTGTCAAGTTACTATTAGAGCTTCTGCTCATGTATCCTGCTTTTTTACTGTTACTGAATTAATTCACTGTACATCTGTTGATGGTTTTGGCCAAGTTCCATACTCCAACCGCCCTTTGTAATAAAGAATTTCAGAAAGCAAATACTCAAATGAAACAAAACAGAATTTGACCAAGAGGCTACACTGCATGTGTTTGAAGGCTGGTTTTGTGCTGCAAAACTGAGCTACTCGGAAGCATCTAGGTTGCCTATTTTTAGGTTTTGTTTATATAGTGCAGTTCTATGTGTAAAAACATAAAGAGTGGTTATATGTAGATTGATTGCATGATATATATGAGCAGTGAAAGCAATTCCAGTGAAAGGGTTTAAAGAAGATAAAATTTGTTTCAAAATAATATTTTTTTTTCTTAAACTAGATAAATTTGGTTTTTTAGGAAGCTATACCTGAAGGATTATTGAGCCCATTTCAGATCCATGCCTTTAGTAGAAAGAATAAATTGAAACTGTTAACTGTCTGTAGCATTGTTATTTAAATGCCAGGTAAAGCAACTTCCATCGCAAGGAATATTGAACTTTCAGTTGATTTCCTTTTTGCTTTTCTTCCTCTCTTAGATTTAGGATGTTATGTGCTTGTTGGCAGCATTTGAGTTAGCTTTGCATTTAAAATGTTCTAGGAGAAAAAACAGTGAAAAATACCCTTGTATTTTTACATTAGCTGTGCTCAGTTATCTAAGAAACAACAAATATTCATAAAAATGTTAAAGAAAAAGCAGGGAGTGTTATTTTAATGCAAGCATCAAAGATAGAAAAGGAAGCAAATACACTGTTATACTTAAGACATCTTGTCACCACTAAATGCAGTCGTGTATAGCACTTGCAGAAATTTAAATTAACTTGAGACAAACGGTGATAATTATTTTGAGCACTCCCTAGTGACAGCTTGTTAACAAATATAATTTGTCATGGCAATTGCATTTTGGTGCCATTAGAAAGGTTTTCTGTATCACTAAATCATGCGGGTCACCTGGGGAATTAAAGGTTGGTATTAAATGTATTTGTTTTTTAAAAGCTCCAAGGAAAGAAGGGAGTGATCAACATGTTTGCATTTACTTGACCCTGTTAACTGTATTTTGGCATTTAAGAATTCCTTTTAATTCGGATCCTTCTTAAACACTTCCATCTGATTTAGACCCTTGAAAATAAATCTGTGCAATTGCTTTCCTTTAATGTTGCACTTCCATGCCCCATCCTTGTGCTGCTCTAGGTGTCTGCACAGCTGAGCCCTGAAGCTGCTTGGAAGGGTGGGCTTCCCTTCCAAGTTAGGACTGGCCTCCAGTTACTGTGGCAGGACATGCTTTCCAACATTTGTGGGGGGAAAAATAGACCTAGTGTAAAATACATTTGTTCACTTTCAGTAAGACTTCTTTGAAGTACCCATGCAACATACTTCTCTATCACAGTCCAGCAGCCCTGTGTTAGGATTACTTTAATCCCCTTGGAGCCCAAGACATCTTTGTTCTGGGTAGTTCTGGACAGCATCTGTCCTTAAAAGATACCTGTGTGGCTGGGCGTGGCTACTTATTCATGAGAGACAATATGCAAAATAATCGTTTAGAAAGTCTAATGGACCTTTCAAGTACTTACTCATAAAGTAAGACAGCTTTGAAGAAAACAACTAAGTTTTGCTGCTGGTTTTTTTGTTTGTTTTGCCACTTGCCACTTTAAATGGTGCTTGTGGAAGAAAAACCTTGGTACCTGTGTTCACTGTCTCTGGGCTTGTCTTGGGCTTTTCTGTATGTACTGATAAAAGATACAGAAATATCAGTATAAAAACTGCATTTTGGGGCAAGGGGTAGGAATAATAAGGAAGTTGGCTGGATTGACAAAGGCTAGTACTAGTATAAAACTGCATTTTGAGGCATGGGGTAGGAATAATAAGGAAGTTGGCTGGATTGACAAAGGCTAGTACTAGTATAAAACTGCATTTTGAGGCATGGGATAGGAATAATAAGGAAGTTGGCTGGATTGACAAAGGCTGTTACTAGCCAAAGCACCTAGATTGAGCTGTTGAGCAGAAGTTTTTTCAGCTGGGTGGCAACAGTACTCCATCTGTTGAAATCCCTGACCCATTTAACTGTGAGTCTGAACAAAATGGTGCACTGAGTATATCACAGCTAAAGTTCATGAACTTGCTTTGCAGTCAGCATTGGTTACAGTTCAGTTGTTACACAAGTGCATCATTGCTGTGGCTTTACAACATATTTTAAGGCTTTGATATAGAAGCAGTCTCTGTGATAGTCAAGTTCTGCAGATGATATGGGGATTTATACATTTAAAGAAAATGGGACATGATCCAAGCTGAGTGAATTTTTGGGAGGAATGTAAAGTGGTAGCGAGGCAAGCTGTCTGCTGCATATTTAGATCCAGGGACAAAAATAGGTGCTGTGTTGGGAGTTAAATTGAGCTGCTTTTTTTGAAGTCGTATTTAACTTGAGATATTTGTGAGAAATAGATTGCCTTTGTACAGCTGAGCTTTTATATAGCCCGTCTCATCTACACACAGAGAACTGTGCATTCTTAACCCCAGTTTGCAAATGAGGGAACCATAAAGGGGCACAGAGTGAAAGGTAGTAATTTCAGTTAGATTTACTAACCAAAGAAACCTTTGAACTAGGGTGTCTGTTTTAATTATGGTCCCAGGCATAATCATTCTCAACAAGCTCTTTATCTTGAAAAGTTACCTCCCTGAAATTCCCCAGTTAACTGCATAGTCAAGCATTACCTTGGTTTTATCCACGTTTCACCACAGTGCTGTGAGCAGGCAGAGAGGCAGCCATGCCCTTTGAAGATGTCCTGGTTCGGTGCTCAGAGAGTGTTTCGGTACTTGGCACCAGACAATAGGACAGTCCCAAACAAAGCACAGCTCTGGCTTGTTACAGGTGAGGAGCTTTTGCTTAGTGTTCCCAGTACACCATTAAGAAGCTGCAGATCCAGCCTGTGTTCGCCTCATCTGTAAAGAACTTAAATTTACATCTAAATGCAGAATACCTTTAATTTGCAAAAGCACATCATCCGTAGAAGCAAAGGTGTTGATGTCCCTTCTCTTGCCCCTCATGAGGAGGGCCTTTACTGGTGTGGTGATGGTGTGAGTTAAGGCATCTCCAGTTCTTCCTTAGTTGGATTTATCCTGAGACACCTTTCTGCGTGTTCATATGCTGCAGGCAAGTGTGTATGTACCTGTTTGGACTCTGAATTTAGGAGCCACATACATGAAATTTAGATAATGCCCTGTCTGTCTGCAGGACGTAGGTCCTTGACTGGATCTAACCCAAAGTGATTTGCTGGGATGCAGCAACACCAGCTCAGAAATCCAGGTCTTCAACACCCACACCTGTCTGTCACAAGTCCACAAGATCTTAGGTGTCTTAACTCAACTGGAAAAACAAATTCAAAGTCTCTATCAAGTAAATTATATGCAGTTACTTACCAGTGATGAAAGCAGTTTCATTTAAAACCAAAAGCAGTGATGCTTTGATTATTAAAGTGCCGTGTCACCTATAAAGTAAGAGATACTTTTAAACAGTTTGCATTTACGAGACAAATATATACTATACTAAAGTCTGTCTGGTTTTAGATGAAATTTTGAAAAGCTACTTGTAAGACAGTGTTTGTAGTTGTGACTTAGGGAGGAACATGGTTTGGAGATATTTACAGAAGAAGTTAACTACAATGTTTGCAGACTGAAAAAAAAAAGATTTCTGACCCTGGGGAGTAGAGTGGTTTTCCAGTGATATGTGTAGTGAATGGATAAATGTATTTTAATATACTAGTCAGCAGATTTATTTCTGTAGTTGACAGTTTAGCTGACTTGAGCAGTTAATAGCCTCTCTGTAGTAAAAAAAAAAAAAAAAAAAAAAAAAAAAAANAAAGAAAGAAAAAAAAGAAAAATAGAAAAATACAAGTTACATCATGAAAGGCCCTGCCACAAAGTCACCCAGACTTCAGCTGAGATAGTTTTTCAAGCATGCAGATGAAGCTGTCAGCTCATTGCATGTCCCTTCTTGCTGACAAGGAGACAGCAAGAGGTGCAATAAAAGTAAGTGGTGTGTGTGCTGGTCGTTCCCCTTTCTACCTTTGTACCTGGGAGTTCTTGTTTCAGCAGCTCTGGGCAGGTCTGCCAGGCAGGCAGTGCATCTGCGCCTGGTCTGACTTACATTTTCTCTTTGGATTTTAGCAATTAGTCTTGAGTTCCAGGTCCTGTTCTTGCATACAGGTCAAATTCAGATGTTTCCTAGATACGATTTTCTTGTCTTTTCATTGCTTGACCTGTGCAATAGGATGGGTAGTTATTCCAAGCTAATTGGAGCTCTTTAGATGTCTGAATAACTTTAATGCCAAGTTTCTAAGTTTATACTAGTGGGTATCATGGTGGTTTAATTCCTTAACCAGTACCTTTGCTGATTACTAATATATATTTAGAAATGTGGATTTTAATTTTTTAATATTAGACTCTTCAATATATGCTTGTGAGAGAGTGTGCGTGGGTGTGTACATGTGGATGTAGACAGCTACAGAGTTTAAGTGTTGATCCTGCAACAGTCATGTGAGTGGTGTTTGCTTACAGGAGTAATCTGAGTAATCTCATTAGGGCTAATTTAGTGAGTGATGGGTGCACTTTCAGGCCTGAGACTGGTCCAGGGTGGTGGCATAAAGCTGTGACTCTGTGCTCTTGCTGGTCCTTTGCCTTAGGGAAAGGTCTCAGGCTCAGATGGGCTCTGGTGCTGGAAACCAGCACCTGAAGGCTTTCTCCCTGCAGACAGATATATAGATACGGGGCACACTAATACTGGCAGGCAAAATAATTGTTTCATGAAGAAGCTTGTTAAAAATAACACTTAGTCTTGCACAGTTCATTTACAATAAGAAAAAAATAAAGGACAGCTTCTGAAAATAACTGAATCCATGTCCCTCTGACCAGTTCTGCTTCTGACAGGGTAATACATTTTCCTTCATATAAACTTCAAGGTACTGCAATAAGTTTTACAGGTAGGAAGCTCAGCAGGTAGAAAATGTTACCAAAGTTGGTCAAAGGAGAGGAAAAGAGCCAGTGCATCCGGTCCCCTCTCAGAAAACCAAACCTTCCATCTGTCGTGGCACGGTGCGGCGTGTAGGTCTGACAAGGTAAACATTAATCCTGCTTTACCATGGTAATACCATGTCAGACGAATTACTGAGGTATC
This sequence comes from Hylia prasina, assembly GCA_013397195.1. NCBI lineage: Eukaryota > Metazoa > Chordata > Aves > Passeriformes > Sylviidae > Hylia > Hylia prasina. The sequence continues at coordinate 3,129,630 of VYXD01013817.1, read as the reverse complement.
AGTGCTGTGCCTTCTGTTCACTCCTGTGATTTATGGCTTAAATTATCATGAGAGAATATGGTTTCAGTTGTTGGAAAAGCAGTAAATTGCCTCTGTGTTTGAGACTCGTTACTGTGTGTTACTGACTCAGGGGCATATACAAGTTCCTTGTGTGAAATAGAGAGATCTGGGCTGAGAGGCCTCAGAGGTGGTTTCATACACTTGCCCTGACATTCTGTCACAAAGGCTGTAAGCTTTTGTATGGAGAGGTTGAGTTATTCACAGCAGTGCTGAATTCAGTGCTGGTGGCTCAAAACTCTGGTGCACGTGGCTGGTTGAGCCTTTGCTCTCAGTTTGCTGCTGCAGGTACCTGTCTGTTCCCCAGCTTATTTAGCAGGAGGGAAGAGAGCAGATATGGATGATGCACAGGACATGTCTCCAGCACACTTCTGTCTAATGGCAAGATTTAGCAAAGGCAGCAATACTGCAATCCTGAGCAAATATATGAGTGTCTGGGTATATAGAAGACTTGAGCAGGATTGTATTAGGCACTGACAGCTTTGACATATTTGCTTTGGTTGTGTCTCCTGAAGCCTGTTCTAATAACTGTGGAAATGATGAGGAGGCCCTTAAAAGGGCTTTGACTGCATTTCCCATGCACTTTCTTCACACTTAACTAAAACCACCCTCTGAACAGCAAAACACAAGGAAAAATTTCAGGAAAAATTTCATTTCTTAGGAAAAGTTTCACTTGTACCACATAAGTGGGAATAAATTATATTCTAATGACAGTAATTTTTAAGAGTGCTTCTAATACAGAGGAGGTTCTGAAATTGTGTCACTAGTACAGAAGGAAAACGATAACTAATCTATGGTTTAAGCTAGCCAGAAAAGCACTTGCAGGGACTGACAATGTCCCTGTGCACTGAGCCCCAGAAGCAGTCAGGAGATGAAGAGGAGGTAACTTCAAAGTCTTGAGTTATGGCACTACCCAGTGCAGCCACCAATTGCAATTGCCAAGGCAGTAACACTTTCCTGATTTTCCTGGAATGAATGTTTGTGGGAGCAAAATTGGTTCATCTGGGGCATAATCATATTGTTGCACATTTCGGATCAGATTCATATGAAAATTACGACTTGGAGCTTGTCTGCAGCATGTGCTGTAGATTTGGGCTGTCAAGCACATCCTCAGGAGTGGATGTTTGTGTCCTGCCTGATGCAGTGTCCTGGGGTTTGGCCTGGCAGTTCTTTGGTGGAAATATGGAAACACTGTGCACAGTTTTGTATGTTGTATGAGGTGGGAAATGACCGCCAAGAGTGTGTATGTCCCTGGTGCTAATGTATCATCATTCATGAAAATGGAGATTTTTAATAACTGGAACTGGATGGATCTTTCAGTAACCTTGTCATTTTCAGTACAGACATCTCTGAAATAACGTGCATAACTGTAAGAACTTTTTCACTTAGTGTATAGTGAATGCTCTACTCTGTTTGGGGTTGTCAGACTGGGACAACATACTGCTCCTCTGGGAAGAAGTTAGTCTTTCCAAGAGTAAGTATCTGGAGTATTTCCTAAAGCTATTTCTAGCTTCTTCGTAGGTATTTTTTTACAAAAATAAAACCTCTGTATCTGAAAATTATGAACCTGATTGCTGACAGAAAGCCATGTGCACCTCTAATAAAAGTAAGAAGATGGAGGGGAGGAGCCTCCAGCTAGAACAGTTTTTAAACAGCAATTGCCACCCATGGTTTGGCAGAGACAGTACCTTCAGTCAGGTGCAATGTTTGAGCTTGTGTTGTGCTTGGAGGCTGTTGCAAAATGAAGGATATCTGCCTAAAGCCTCTGGTGAGGTTTGCTGGCCTTGGGTGCCATCCACAGTGTGTTTCCTGCTGTGCTGCAATATATACAGTTACAGTACGTATATAGAAAAGCTGTTCTTGGGGACAAACCACCTTTTTTTGGGGTTTGGCAGCTTTTGGCAGTTTTGGCTTCATCAGCAATGCTGCTGCAATAACTTCTGAAGCTACCTGGATTTTGTATTATGGACACTGGGAGGTTGTGAGCTTGATAGGCTGACAGGTTGTTACTGACAGTCCGCTTGAACTTGTGATGGACTTGAGACCTTCAGCATTGATTTCCTGAAGTTTTTGGAGCTTTTCTGGGCTTCATGAAGGGCACTATTCATCATCTTCACCTTCTCAGTTAGGAAAATAAATCAGGTCAAACAGTTAATACCAGAGCATTCATCTAGCATGCTTCAGAAGAGCCTGTTGCCTCTGGAAGAGTCCTGTGAAAACTGTGACTCCATGGGAGGCCCACACTGGAGCAGGCTCCTGGCAGGCCCTGGGAATCCATGGACAGGGAAGCCCAAGCAAGAGCAGATTTAGTGACAGGGCTTCTGACCCTGCGGGGGACCCACACTGAAGCAGACTGTTCCTGAAGGACCTCACCCATGGGAGAACCACTGCTGGAGCAGTTTGTGAAAAATTGTAGCCCGTGGGAAGGTCTCATGTTGGAGAGCTTTTAGAGGACTGTCTCCCATAGAAGGAACTCCATACTGAAGCAGGGGAATGACCTTCCTGAGGACTAAGTAGCAGTAGGAACAACATGATGAACTGACCATAACCCCCATTCCCCATCTCCCTGCACTGCTGAATGGGGAGGAGGTAGAGAATTGAAAATAAAGTTAAGTCTGGGAGTGAGAGGAGGAGTGGGTGGAGTGTATTTTTTAGGATTTGCTTTACTTGTCATTATCGTACTCCTGTTTTGACTGGTAATAAATTCAACTAAGTCCCTAAATCACGACTGTTTTGCCTGTGGTTTTAACTGGTGAATGATCTGTCCCTGTCCTTTTCTGAGCTCATGAGCCTTTTGTTACGTTTTCTCTCTCCTGCCCACCTCTCTTCAGAGGAAGAGAGTGATAGAGCAGCTTTGGTGGGCATCTGGCATCTAGCCCAGGTCAAACCACCAGAGATGTTTTTTTCTGGGGGGCGTGCAATGATGTCTGATGTCACAGAGTTGCAGGAGTGGCCAGCAAAGACCCTAAGCCTTAGTCCAAAAATGGGAGGAAAAATATCTGCATTCTTATGCACTCCTTAGGTTGTATTCGTGTTTGTTTGCAGTGATTAATGATCCCTCTGAAGGGTACTAGTTGCAGTGTCTAAGTTGACAACTTAGCATGTTAACCCGTGCTACAAGTTGATGCAAGTCTTTGGGCTATCCTGTTCTGCCACAATCTGCTTATCCTGTTCATTTGTAGCTCAAACCAGCAACCACCCCATCAGGGTGCTCACATCTGCGAGTGTTGTGTGCTGGATCTGGCTGGGTGCAGTACCAAATTTGGAATGGTAGTGGAGGAATTTTCTTTGCTGTGGTTGCTGACAGTCATTTTTCACCCCCCCTCCTGAAGTACAGCAACAGTTTGCCAGATGTGCACAATGTCAGCATGCTCACACGTGTGGAATGGGTAAACAGGGTTACCGGCCCTCTGTTCCTGAGATACAGCCATTGATTTGGATTTCTAAACCCACACTGCCACTTTTGGTCCTTGAATTGAGAGAGAAGGAGGGGTTCCTGCCATGCTGCCCTTCTTGACGCCGTAGGGATACATAGGCCAGGACATGTTTGGCACTGACGGAAATGGCTGGTTGTCAGTGTAAGCTTTCCTCCTCAGTGTTTATGTGCAGATACAGGGCAGGCCTTACTAACTAAATCCTCAGAGTTCTGTGGTTGCTGTAGGTCAGTTAACCTGTCAGCACAAGTCCTCCACACCTTGATCTCAGAAGCATCTGAGCATAACAGAGAACATGTATGCTGGAGTTGTGCATTGTAACTCCACCTAATCATTTGCCAGGCAAAAGCCTCTCTAAAACCTTGCCCTTGGTATAAGCATTGCATTTTTTCTATTTTAAGGAGTATTCAGAAGATCAAGGTAGGCAGGCAGATGAGATAATCACAGAAAGACCTTCTCCAGCAAGTGATGATAAAAGCTTTTTGTGTTGTGATAATGCCTGCATATTGTGCAGAAATTTCAGTTCCTTAAATGGAACTGAAACCAAGTACTTAATTTTCTTGCTTTCATCATCTTTCAACAGATTCAGATATCTGTCTTTGGAAACGTAAAGCTAACTGGTCTGCTGCATCTTGAACATTTAATTTTTCCTTATGCTCTGGCGTCTGTTATTCTTTAGCACAATCACACTGAATATCAATTAGGAGGCAGGAAGGTGATTGTGGAAAACTTGGTGGGGGATGCGATGCTGACTGGAATTGTGGCTGTTGTGAGTGGAGATGCATGTTTGCTCTGAGTTCTTTCTGAACTTTAGAAACTCTGTAGTATTAAACTACATGTGCTGTGCAGCAACACAACTTTCTGAGGTCCTTGTGATTTACATTCTTCTCTCCAAAATCAAGTAAATGGTCTCTTCCACGGACAGGAAGACAAGACAAATGGTCAGTGCCAAAGTTACTCAGCAGATGGTGCTTGAGTAGTGAGCAACATCATCATCATTTCAAGTGTAAGGCATATAATAGATGTCTACCGGCCTGGCAAATGAGACCCCTGGAGTTACTCACACGCATCCGTCTCCCATCCTGCAAGATGCTGCCATCTGTCAAGACACCGAGCCAGGCCTCAAATAAATAAAGAAATCTATTTCCCCCTTCTTGCCATCGCCTGGGTTAATACGCTCTGTGGGCTTACGTTATGTCACACATGTGAGGGAGGAGGAAATATAGATACAAATACGAGGAACACGCCCTTGGGCTCTGTCACTTGGGGCAGACAATGTTAATGCACGGTAAACATTTTCAGAAAAACATTCAGTACTTAAACGCCATTGAACACCAAGTAATGGCTCTTGCCATGATTTAACCTCCTGTTTCTCTCTCTTTTGGCAGAGTGTGACAAGCTGCGGCGGGATGGCTACCGGAGCTCGCAGTATTACTCTCAGGGCCCCACCTTCTCCTCGTCCTCCAGTGCACTCTGTGGAAGTTACCAGGATGATTATGAAGAAATTGAACAAAAGGTAATGCTGGGGGACAAAGCTCTGGAAAAAATATTTGCCTGGTGCAGTTTAATTGCCTGCCATAACACTGTTCAAATAAGGCAGGATTTTTAGAGGATCACAAAGATGTTTATTTCTTTGTGTTGCAGTGACAGTAGTTCATCTGACTTCCATGGTCTCTTAAAACTCCCAATTCTACCCATGCAGTAATATAAAGTTCCCAGTGGCATGTTCAGAGTGTGAAAGCAGGGAGGGATTTGGTAATGTTCTGGAGGGAAGAGCTTATTCAGCAGCTATCAGCATACTTGGATAGGTGCACACTTTGAATTGCTAATACAGGTGGTTATTCAGTTAGGTAGGAGCTTTGTCCTAGTGCATCACAACTGTTTGGTAAAGGCATCCAGAAAATGAAGATTGTCCACTCAGTTGGGTTTACTGCCTTTCTTACAGTTTACTTCATGATTTTCGTGCTTGTATCCCCACATCTCAAATCCCAGTGTGCTTAGCTTAGAATCTGGAAATAAATTAAATAAAGAGAAGGAAGAGCTGATCACAAGTTTTAAGAAAGTTATGAAGCCATATTGCTTTATACATCAATTTATATAAATTTCAATTACAGAACTAGTAAGCTTTGTTATTGTTCAGAAGAAGAAAAATTCTGCATTCTCTGTTGTCTTTATCCTGTTGTGCCTGTGGGTGCTGAAGGAAAAGCTGACTTTGGTGTAGTGGTCTAGGATTGTTACTGCTGGGGAGGATGGCAAGATCCACTGGAGCATGCCTGTCTAAAGCTGAAATGCCAGAGCTCCTGGCATTTTCAAGATAGATATTCTAGAATACTTTGCCAAAAGCAGCTCTTGCTTTGAGAGTGGGAGAGTTGATTGTAACACAGTTTAATTTCTTTGAATTGTTACTAAGCCATATGTCCCTCTGTAGTGTGGACCAAATAACTCTAATGAGCTAAATGTGCAGACCCTCAGAGTGCACTTTAAAGAGTGCAGTGTTTTCAGTTTTATCCTCTATGGGTTTTAGTCACATAATAAAGGGTGTTGTGGATTATGTAGAGTCCCTTGTCCAGGTGGTGATTGCATTTATCTGTATTGGCAGAGAATGTCAGAGCATCTTGTTTAGCAGTGTGTGGTATGTACTGGCAGTGATCCGAGAATGTAAAGCACATTCATACCGTGGAATGCGTTATGATGGTAATTTGCAAAACCTTGCTGAAATCAATGGAATTATGATTTCCACTGAGGAAAGTATTAATACCTGGTTTGTTGCTATTAATGTACCGCACATAAATGCATACATATATGTCATCGACTTGTCCTGGCCAGTGCTGTGCAGCATGTAACCATCTGCCCATGTAAAAGTAATGTAACATTTAAAAAAATATAAATACACTTTCCTTTAAACAATTTGCATGAAAGTATATAAGCATGGGTGAGGATTCTTGGAGACTAACAGCTGTTATCCTTTCTTGGTTAAGGGTTTTTTGAGCGTTAACATAATGTGTTACTAACAATTTCTGTGCATTCTGGAGAAAATTAATGCAACTAAGTATACTTTAAATATAGGGTAGCATTTCCATTTCAAATTGGAATAGGTTCCTTTAAATATTATAGCTGAAAGGTTGATTCTGAGCTGTGGAGAAAGATAGCTGCCAAACTGACAATCTTGGCTGTTACTGATTATCTCAGAACCTTAGCCTTAACCCTGTCACTCTTATTTCCAGCTCACAAAGACATAAATTTCTTGTAAACTGTAGCATGATTCTCCATTCATATTGTGTAACTTTCTTTTGTGGAATTTCTTGACCAGTATCTCTGTTTAATTGTGTTTTTTTTTTTTTTTTTTTTTAAGTGCTGTAAATGTTTAATCTTTCTTTAAATTAATGTTTACCACAACAGATTTCTGAACTTGAATTATTATCCTACTGGTAAAGTGCCAAGTAATTCTAATAAGTCTTATGCCTTGAGGGAATCATATTTCATCTGTCAGGACAGTTCTTCCCTAACTGTGGAACTGGGGTCACCAAAAGTCCTGTGATTCAAAATGTGAACTCCTTACCACTAGATGAAAGCCTTATAGCTTTGTTGTCTATTCAAAGCAGAAAAGCCAACATTTAAATTCTGTGCATGCAGTATTTATTTAATAGTTGAAATTTGAGAACAGCAAAATAATGATGGGTGGATGAATACCTATTTATTGTTCATAAACATTTTAGTTGATACAATTGCCAACTTGCAGAGTGGCAAGTGGGTGATCTCACAAAGGAAACTAGCTTTCCCTGTTATTTTTAATCTGGTTCTAAAAATAAAAACCATAGCCAAATATTTTGCTTGTCGATCTGCAATGGAGACAGTATGAAACCGTGGCTAGGTGTCGAACCACAAGCATTTTCAGGTTTTGTGGGGGTGGGTGTCTGTCAGCAGAGGGTAATCATCACACCATCAAGCACGTTGGTTCAGCATCTTAGGAGATGTCTAAGATAAGCCAAACATACACTGTTCCAAAGGAAAACCACTAAGGAAAAGCAGGCCCAACTCAAAAACAAATAAACAAAATTAGAAAACATAGAAAGCTGGAGTCTCTGAGTGGAAGTTGATATAAAGTTAAGTGTATGAATCTGTCCTTTTACTTGTAATGTAGATTCTTACAAGTTAGATTAATGGAGCACAGGCCAAGCGCCAGTGTAGTACTGATCCTAATTGAGTTTGTTGGTGATTAAATTGGTTTACCTGGGTTTTACAACTCAATACTGTGACCAGTCTTCTACTTTCTTGTATCTTACATGCTGCTGGTGGTGACACAACGTGGGAGCTATTCCTGTCCTTCAGTATTACTCTATTTTACCAATTTAAAAGATGTTTTGAAATGTCACATTCAAACTCCAGTTCTCCTTATGTTCTGAAATGTATGCATGTGTATATTAACTGTATTTGTCTTTTGTGTGTTTTTTTTCTTACTCCTTTTTCTTTCCCTTTTTACCACTCATTCTCTTTGTTTCTTTTTGTCTCACTCAACAGTCTAGTCTGTTAGACTGCATCTCTCAGTCTTGCATTAGCGCCTGCTGTAACTTGGTTCCCTGGAACAACAAGGTACTTTGCCCACAAGTGGGACCATCCAGCTGCCATATCTGCAGCTTGATGTTACCAGTAGCATTTAGCATATATGCAATCTTACTCTGCTCTTTGTCTTCAGTCATTACCTGCTGCTTTCTTCTGCTTAGAAATAAAAGCAATTTTAAAAAGAAGAGTCCCATACAAGGTTTGTTTCTTTTATGTTCCTCTGTACTCCTTTTTGTCTGCAGTGCAGTATCCGGTATTTACTTGTTTCACAGAATTTTTTATTCCCTTTTTTGTCTATTAACATTTGCCTCCTTTGAAACCCCTCCCCCAATGGACACTGTGTTTTATTTATTTGGCTGCTTCATTGGTTTTTAATTAGTCAAGAAAAAACTCGGCTAATTTGGAGGAATGTGTATTTCTTGAATGATAAATGTGAACTACAGAAAATACCTGCTCCCAAGCATGCAGTATTGCACATATTGTTTCTTTATTCCATTTGTGAAAGTGTCTGTGCACCCAAAACTCATAGTGTTTTTCCCTAAGTCATGTCATTTGGCTTATGAACTTTGCTTTGATAATTATGCATTCGGTGAAAAAACACTTACTTCCCTTATTTTGGCCCGGGGGGGGGGGGGGGGG
>VYXD01013817.1:2973899-3120925 GCA_013397195.1 Hylia prasina | reverse complement strand
GGGGGGGGGGGGGGGGGCGGTTATGGGGAGAGGGTATATTTTTGCCATTGTGATCATCTGAATTGTAAGTTATCTCTCCAATATCTGCACAGAACAGTTTAGTGTCTTAAAACAAGTACACCAACTGTATTGATTTGAGGAAATCTAATGCAAAACTTGGTGTTAAGAGGAGGTAAAGTTGGGCACAGTTTTTGGAGGTGGGAATGCCTAAACAGCCCCCAGGCATGAGGTCTGGGAGAGTGAAGATACCTCTGGGTGGTGCCCTCAGGTAGCCTTCCTGCCCCTCTGCTGCAGTTGCATGGCACTGCCCTTGTAAGCAACATATACATTTTATACCACTTATAGGGGTTTGGGTTTTTTAAATACTGTGCCATTTACCGAGCTGAAACAGCAGCTCATAATACATGAAATGCCAAAGCATAAGTGAGTACAGAAAACCTTTGAACAAAGAAAAGAGGGTAATTCTTCACTCATTGCATACTCAGACTGCTGCTGCTGTGGGAATTGTGGATGCTGGAAGTTTACACGGGTTCAGAAAGCAACTGGGTACGTTCTTGAAGGGGGAAGACTCCATCCAATGCTGAGAGAATATTCAGGAAAAAGTGTCTGCTCTATGCATCCTCAGATTTAAATTTTACCTTGATATAATTCATTGGCCTTTAAGGCAGATTCTAGATAGGCTTTTAGAGCTCCAAACAGTACAGATCTTCTTGCATTTTTTATCCCATTACAACAGAGTAGAGGAAGAAGAAAAGAACATTTCTGCAGTGCTTGTTAAGATGATCATTTGCTTGGTAGTCAGTCATTTCACTTACAAAAAGTTCTTTCCCTACTGAAACAATAAAGGTTATGAAGTGAAGAATTTAGTAGGATCGCAGTGCTGGCTAGTGCAAATGGAGATGTGTGTATAGAAGTAATAAAATGGAATATTCTGCGAAAACTGTGGGAACTAGACTGGTGACCTTGGTCTAGAGGACACCAAATAGAGTCTAATGACTAATTCATCTAAAGTGTAAATTCATGTAAATTTATGATGTGGCAGTGTTCCATGAGACAGTGTGAAACCCCACGGGTTGAATTAGGCATGTGAAGTGCCATTCTCAGTTGGCTAGGTTTGGGTCTTGGGTTTCTTTTCCCTGTTATTGATTGTCTGGATCCCTTGGTGTTGGGAAAATGGCTCTTGAAGCCATCAAACCTAGTAAAACACTGGAGGCAGAAGTAGGATGTTGGCAAATATAATAGACAGCTGAACTCGTTTGTCTACTGTCTGGAAAAAACACTGATTGTTTTTTTTCCCTCTCTGTTTTGTTTTTCTGATAAATTATGATTTTCGAAGTGATTTTAGTAGACAGTAGGGTAAATGGTATGACCAGAAGTTTGAAGTCTTTTTGCTGAAAAGTAAAATTTGTATGGATTGAGTTTTCCTCCTGGAGGTTCCATCTTTTTTAAAATACTGTAGTATAAACCCCTGTTACATACAAAGGATTTAGAATAAACAGATTATTTAGGCAGAGAGTGCTACAGGATACATAGCATAAACTCATTTGTCATCTGGGACCTCTCAAATAGCATGAAAGTGCTGAGATAGTGAAACTCTTTTGTTGTATCTCAGCAGTTCAGTTGGCTGGGGGACAATATGTCAACAAGGCGTCAGAGAGGCTCCAGCTTACTAAGCTATACAGCTTGTCCATAGGATATTTATAGGCCATTTTCTTCCTGGATTCTTATTTTAACTCCCATTTGAAGGTTCATGGTTTGTCCCCCCTACTGCATGTTTGTGGGAACGCTGTAAGGTCCAAGGCTGCTGCTTTCACATCCCACCTTTACCCCTTACCATGTCCATGAAAAAGAATGAATTCCAACAAGTTTTCCTGTGGAGATGAGTGTAGCAATCCATTCCAGAGATCTGGGCATTTAAGACTAGCAGTAAAGTTATTATGGCTCAGAGATGCTTTAAAAATGGGACAAATACTTCTGTTATGAACATACAATCAGCTATGCCTCGTTCTACTTTGGTGTAACAAACCTGACTGGAGAAGACATTGCTGGCACACAGCAGGAATTCACTGTGTCTTCAGCGAGCTTCTCTGCTGTAAATCTGGGAATGTTTGCTAAAAATACGTAAATCTCATTTTCATCCTAATTATATAGGTGAATAATTTCTGTCTGAAGAGGGCTGAGAGATGAGTTGGCATTCCTCTATGTGTAGTAAACCTGTGTACAGCTTTGTCATGCCTATACCATTATCACTGAGAGTACTTTGGAAGAAAGGATATAAGCAGGAACAGTCACGTTTCTTCACGATCCTTGGAAAATGTACCTACAGTTGAAATGTGAACACTTATTCCTACACCCAAAACCACCTCCAGCTCTTCTACTGAATTATTCTGTAGGGGTGTGTGTGTGTGTCCTGTGGCAGGAGGTCATTCTCACTTGACACTGATTTGAACTCAACTGCACCATTGAGTTTTCAGTTGCTTCTCATTGATTATGTGCCCATATAACCTGACACATTTGTCTGTCTTACTCCATCTGTCCCCAATTTTCTCAACTTCCAATCCTGCAAAATTTCTGATTGATGTTCCACATTCTTTGAATAATTAGGATTCCCTTGTAGCAGATGCTTCACTTTTTTTGTTTGTATACTATAACAAAAAACCTGTTCTGCTTGTCTTGGGTAATTTCTTTGAAAAGGAAAGGATGGCTTTGTAACCAGTATCTCTGCCACTTGACATACTGGAGTAGCTAGCCCTTAGAGACTGCTGTATGACAGCTGAGACCTGGCACTGCAGTGCAGTCTGAAGGTGACACATACTGACACTGACAGTATCAAGCAAGCTGTGTATTTGGTTGCTGGTGCTCATCCTCACCCCAGACAAACTGCAAAACTATGCTTGAGGTGTCTCCCTTGGTCTCCTTGATTCAGGTGGAGAAAAGCTCATTGTAGAACTGGGAAAGCAGTATTTCTGTGCCTCAACCCTTGCTTACTCCTTCAAGTGCGTATACACACACCCTGCCATGTTCCTTACAAACCCTTTCTCTCTCAATGGCTTTTTAAACCTAACCTAGGGAGAAGCATGGCCTGGAGGCAGCTTTCCCTTCTTCAATGGCATTCCTGTCCCAAATTGCTCAAGTTAATGAAGGTGTTTATGAATTTGGGTAATTTGAAGTGGGAAGGTCCTTGTGTTTGTAAGTATGTATACATGTGCCCACACTGTATATGTATATAAAGTGTATGGACACACTCTCAAAAAAAGATAAGCACTCACATCATATTGTTACTTGGTTTTAGAGCCTTTTAGAAATGGCAGAGGCCTGAAAAAGTACTGGTGTCTTCCAAGAAGGGTGTATTGATAGAACTGCCAGGAATTTCACTGGGCTGAGCCCTTCCCTACCGAGCAGCATCTATCCCTTCCACAGCCTCTCTAGGAAAGAAATTCAAGGCTGTCAGAATTGATTATTTCCTTGAAAAAAAGCTCCCACATTTTGAAGTGTGGTTCCAGAATGATATTAGTAATAGTTTAATTGCCTGAAATGTTTTTTTAGTGATGCTTGAAGAGGTTTTACTTTTCTTTTACTTTTTGCTTGGAAGTTGCTTTTTTTTGTATTTTCTGTTTAATAAAATATTGGATTCTATCCTAAAGGATGTAGAGTCAAAGCATAACAGAACAAATAGATGGTTATTTATTTATAAACAGTGGGAACTCCTCATAGTAACAGGAAGAAAATTAAAATCAGAATTATAAACAGCAGTTGCAGCACAGTGTTCAGGCATGTCTTTTGTTTTGTCACTCAGTTTCAAGAGAAAACAGATCACTTAGACTGAACACCCACAATAATAAAAAATCCATCTGTTATAAATAGCTGTGATGTTTTCCTTCCATGCTTGTGTGCAGCAATGAGGGGGAAGAGGCAGTGGTCCAGTACTGACAACCCTGTTCTGAGTAGTATTGGACTTACCAAAGGGAGAGAGTAATAAAGACAAGAGGGAGGTAATTCTGGTCTGGTGGTGGGGAGGAAGATCCCGGAGCAAACTTCTGAAGCAGAGGAGTCAGCAGGCTGCAGAGAAATCTCTGCTCGTGCTGCAAATGCTATGCAACTCCTCTTCCATGTTCTTCTCTGCTCTTATTTTGTCTGGGGGCAGAAGGAGACTGGTTGCTTTTCCTCCAGGTTTTCCTTCTTCTCCTGCTTCTGGGATTTCCTGGAGTGCCTTGCTGGCAGGAGTAGGGAGGAGGGAAGGCTGCTTCTCTCAGGTTCACTTGGGTTTGTGACCACCTGCTAGAAGCCCCAGTGATGGACAAGTACTGTCCTGTCAGTGAAGAGCTGCTCTGTGGCTTTCTCTGTCATTACTGGCATACAAGCAAAGACCTTGTAATGAAAACAGATTTGCTCCCCAAAAGGAAATGGTTTTTTTGGCTTATAACTTTGGTGGAGGGATTTGCACAAGGTGTTGCCACCTCTTTTTCTTGTGCAGAAAGATTTTTGTTTTACTGGTTGGGTTTTTGTTTTGTTTTGTTTTTAGTAAAACACTTAATGGAATTGAGTGCTACTCAAAGTGTCACTTCGAGAAGAACTGACTTTTCAAATTACCACTCTGTGGCTAGTAGTAATATTAAGTGCTTTACCCCTGAAAAATGAGTAACCCCTTGGACTGTGGCATGAGTTTCTCCAAAGACCAAAGCAAAGTGACTTGCTTACCTCAGTGATCCATTGCTGATGACTCTGTGGAGTGTCCTGATTGGTTCTTTCACTGAGATGTACTAAAATCTGTCTTCTGATAACAGGATTCTTGCTGAGACCTTAGGGATTTGTACAGCCTAGTGCAGCTGGAGCAAAGCAGTGCTCAAATCTCATCTTCTGATAGGGTATGGGGAGGTGGGAGGGGAAGGGAAGGCAAACCTTGCTGCAGGGAGAGAGGGGTTAATCACAGGAGGAGCTATGTCAGTGTGTAAGATGTAATTAGTTACTGTGCTTTGCTATGTGCAATACCACTCTTTTCTCCTTCTTTGGTATATATTCCTTAGACTAATCAAATGTCTTGAAAAAATACAAACCAGATGTTTTGTTGTGCATTTTTCTTGTGTTTTTTAAAACTGCTCTTTATGTAGGTCAAAGTATGATATTTGTGAGGGTGTGTTTTGCTCCACAAGCAATCAGTGCTGACTGCAGCAGCAACACCTTAGTAATACCTTAGTCCTACCTATTTTTTTCAGTAGTAAACTCACGTTGTTTGTATTTCTGTTTGTAGTGTCCTGTCTCTCCCCCTGAAGAAGAAAAGCTTATTACCATCAAAAGGCCTAAAAGTCCAGCTGCAAATGAGTTATCAGATATCAACACTCAAACCAACTGGACTAAGTCTCTCCCACTGCCAACACCAGAAGAGAAAATGCGACAACAAGCACAAGCCGTCCAAACAGATGTGGTTCCTATTAATGTGACTGGTAGGCTTTTAATTTCAGTAATTGCATTACGCTGATGAGGGAGGGCAGAAATGAAAGGGGATTGGTACAGTTGGTTAGTATTTGGACACTCAAATATTCAGTGCATGAATTTTGAATGACTTACCGCACCTTCCTATGAAAACCTTTTTGCGTTTAGTAGTCTAAATCTGAACTTAATTAGAAAATATCAAAATCCCTTTAAATTATCATGTATGGAGATAGTTAAAATATGTGGGCTTGAAACAGCATTAGATACTCACGCAGTGCAAGAAGAGGTGCACTGATAAATAGCAGTGTTTTTCTGTGGGCTGCACTGGGGATATGTAATTGAAGATGCAATGTTGATGATAGTCCAAGATTTTCTTCTAGAAACTTTATTTAAGGAAGGTTTCAGGAACTTCTCTGTTCCAAAGACTAAATGTTAGAAAAATAGGGAAAAAAAGCTCTAGGCTTTAATTTTTGTCAGCAACAAAAGGTGTCAAGGAGAGTAGGGTTAGAACAGCAAAAGTTAATGAGGCTGCATCTTTGAGCAATACTCTAGGTAAGACACTCCGTTACATAAACATAGTCCACATCTTCTTGTTAGGAACTGTGTATTAAATCTTCATTTTATAAATGCTCTTTGATTTTACAGTTGCAGAACTCTCACTCCGTGGAAGTTAAATTACGTTAAACCTAATGCTGAACAGATACCTTGTGCTTAAAACACAATTTATGTCAAAGATGGAATTTTCACTTGAATTTAATAACCCCTTTTTTCCTGCACAGTATCAAGATTGTCTGTCTCTTATTAGTTAATTCAAATAACTGACTGCTTGCCTGCCAAAGCCAGAATGATATTCAATATCCAATTTATTTCAAATGCCATATGGCGTGCTCTGACTCTGTGCTTACTCTGACAATCAATAGCTTGCAACGTTTGGTTGTGTTTTGAAAGTAATTTATATTCTCTTTCTCTGCCTGAGGACCAATGCTTTTTTCACCTGTATTTTCATAAACTAGAATTTTGATAAGTATTATTTAATAGTATTTAAATATTCTAGTAGTATAGGAGCAGGACAGCTGTAACAACCATCAGCAAGCTCTGAGAAATCAATGAGAAATTATTTGTTAAATAGCAGAAAATATTTGAAGTAAACAGATGAAGACAATATGAAATTGTGAACACCCCACCTGTGGAAAACTAATGGAAGGAAAATACATGCAGTGCTGAAATGTTACTAGGCCAGTTGACATTATCTATGGAATTTAAGGTACAGATGCAAAAGGCCAAGTTATGGGAACAACAGATAATCTGACATAATCAATAAACTTGAGTAGAGCTTAGATACTGTGACAGCAGGAACACAGTATACTTAGAGAAACAGTAATCTGTTGTTTGATTTAATGACCCTGCATACTATAAAAGATATGGGGAAGTAAATAGATGGAAAGAAAAATGAGGTAAAGGGATGAAATAACTCACAGAATTAATTCAGCATCATGTGGAACATTACCTTGTTCAGATAAATTGTGTTGGTGACTTCAACCTGCATAATTTGATTGTGTAGCAAAGCAAATTGTTTAGTCAGGACTCGGAATATTTAGCAATTCTCAACTTTTGTGGTTGAAATGGTGCACATGCATAGTATATTTCACTTTGCACTTACTCCCTTATAAACCTGGTAATTGGAAGAGGTAGAAAGGGAGGGCATTAAAGGAAGACTGCTTGTTGCACCATGTGATCTGGTCTCCAGGATCCACCATTCCCTTTCCCTTGAAATAATTGTACTGCTGCTGTGAAACAAGGCAAGCATGTGAGCCACACACAACATACAGAAAAAGCTGCTGTCCTTGTTCCTCTTTAAAAAGTCACAATCTGCTCCCCTCCTCTGCTCTCCCACACACCGAGTAATTTTATTTTGTGAAGTTCCTTATGTTACTGCACAAGGCAGGAAAAAAACTGACAAGAAATCCGGTGCCGTTTGCTCAACATAACACGGAACAAACCATTGAGGATTTTTGTTTTAGTTTGGCTTTTTCCTTCACACACTCCTTTTCTTACTCTCCCAGAAGAGATATCAAAAAACTTCCATTTTACTACTCCTGGCATGAAATAAAAGGTTAACCTTTGAAGAGGCTGCAGGCAATTGATAACGTTTTCAGCAGTGCATTAGTGGTGATTCTGCTACAAAGGCCTCTCACGTGGCTGTGCAATAAATGCTCCATGAGTTCAGCTTCCAGGGCTCTTCGGTGAACAGATTGCAACTAATACAGTAGTCATAAAAATCTGTTGAATAGCCTGAAGGTGTAGGGGCATTGCATTAGGCTGACAAGCTGCTGGGTAGACATCTGGGTTTGGAAGCAGTTTTGGTCTCAGAGTGCCTGGGTTGAGCTTTATTCTGGAAGGGGTTGGACTGAATTTTTCAGTGGTGGCCAGTCTTTGCATTTGCATATCCTATGGGTTAAAAGATATGTATAATGGTGTCTGTTCTCATGGGTTTTCTGGAACTAACTTTCTTTGCAGATGGAGGAGTCTGGTAATGGTGGAGGTGATCAGTGCCAGGCTGGATCCTGCAAAATATTTAAGCATTTGCTTGTGTCCAGCTTGACTGACTTCAGTGAGATTTAAGTGCGCACTTAAATATTTTCTGTGAATCCAAGGAAACTGAGTAAAGAATATAGGGAATATCTAGATGATTTATTACAAATCTGTAAGAGAAGGAGAACAGTATTCTTAAATCTGTAAAATATATTTACCATTGACATCAATACTTTCTAAAATGAATAACATGGCAGTGAAGAAAGAAAAAAAGACGGAGACATTCTGATTTTGCTTGTTGGATTTCACTGAAGCTGCTATTTTGAAATGCTGCAGATTTGCATAGGGGCCTTGGTAACTAGAGCCATTAAAGATGTATTGGTTGAGTTAGCTTTTATTTGGAACAAGTTACTGTGGATCAGTTGACACAGAAATATTTCTCCATGGCCATCCTGTTTGTGCTGTCTGAGGCTTCATGTAAAAGACTCTCTCCTTGTTTGCACCCTCTCCTTACCACTTACGATTTACTCCAGTATTTAGTCAAAGCTACATTACAATTTTCTTGCAACTCACCATCTCAGGCATGAGTGTTGGCCTTTGAGTGGATAAAAATATGTTCAGAGATGCAAAACTTTCTCCTTCAAATCCGTTGGATTTGTATAATCTGGCTAGAATTATTTTTATCATCCTGCAGGACAGGATAACCTGATGTCCTGACTTTTGCCTCATACGGGTCCTAACAGCCTAATAGCAGTGCTGCCTGAGACAGTGGATAGTCTGTCTCAATATTTCAGGACTTCTGCTAAGCCAGTGGGATCCATAGCTCTCAGTTTTATAGTTCCCATGGGCCTCCCCTCCTCCCTTAGTCTGACTTCAGTCAGTCCAAAAGTTGGATGAAACTGGCATTTGGGAACTGCAAGGATTGCACTCAGCAGAAGTGCAGCCCGTGGTCAAGGCTCCGGTCAAACAGAGTCAGAGTCTTTATATTTACAACATGGTGAATGAAAATGCTACATTTTTTCCTTGCATTTTCACGAGTCCATATTTTAATATATAACTGTGTCTTTCACTGTTATAGAGGTAATGAGGTTTTCTCTGCTACTCGCACGACACACATCATACTGATGTGCAGTCAGCCAGGGGTAATTTTTGTGATGTATTAGTTACTGTGCATTAATCACTTTCTAGAGGTAAATAATTTGGTCATCAATTTAAAAAAAATTGAAATGTGTACAATGAAAAAATACAATGTACAGTGAAAAAAAACCCCATATACAATGTATATCAAGGTTTTTCTGCCTTTAAGTTTTAAATGGGTCATCTAAAGGACATTGAGCAGTGGTTTAAAATGCTTAAACTTCTAAAAAAGGAACTTATATGTGAGCTATGGGGGGTAGCTGTTAAATTTTTAGAAGTGATAGGGAATTAGCTCATGATCTATGTGGCAATCTTTATCTTACTACTAGTGAAATGGCCAAATTATAAACCTCTAAACAAAAGTGAATTCCTAAAGAAAAGCTGCTCTATAATAGTGGTTCTTCTGGGTCCCATTATGGTACAGCACATGGTCATCATAAGGCTTTGTCTGGCAAAGTGCACTTAGACTTTTTTTTTAGTTCTTGCCATTGTATATTTTTATAATCTTCTGTAAAGGTTCAATTTTAAGCAGCTTTCACTCTGAAATATTTATGAGTCCACAAGATCAGTTTGATCTCTGCATGCTCCGTAGTTCTTATTTGTATTCGTGTTAAAAGATCAACATGAGAAATGTGGTACACTTGACAGGTTCAGAGCAACTTGGAATGAAAAAGAAGGGCCTCATGCGAGTTAATGATGGAGCTGTGCAAAGGCATCATAATAGCTGTTGCCAATAGCAATGTCTGTTCCTGCATAAACCATTGTGATCTTTCATTTTCATGAGCAGATTTGCTTTTTCTGCAGCTCATTACTTAAAAACAAACTAACAAACCACAGAAAAACCTATGAAGGGCCAAATTAAAGCAAGGGTTGTCTTTGCTTGTGGAATTAGAGCTGCTCTCACCAAATATGAACTGGGCTCAGGAAGTCAGAATTCCTTTTAAAACATGCAATACTGTGTAATGGATATTTGTGTTTAAAGCCTTACTGTGACAGTGTGCTGTATCTTCCTTCAGTGTAAATCTTCATTATAGGACCAAGTTTAACACCATTTATTAATGCCTTTTTTCCCATTTCTACAACAAAACCAGTGGAAGAAAGTGCATGATGTCAGTGTGCTTGGAAGTAATGTTGCTTTGCTTGTTCTACCATGTATTAGGGGAGAATTTCGACCGCCAAGCCAGCATTCGGCGGTCTCTAATTTACACAGACACGGTGGTAAGACGGCCGAAGAAAGTCAAAAGGAGAAAGACTATTACAGGAATCCCTGACAACATACAAAAGGAGCTAGGTATGGCTCATCAGAACTGTATTCCATCCACTGTTCATTGTCACTGCTTATCATTACTCATTACATTAATAATCATCATTATTAATAACATTACCAGTGCTCATGAAACCAAATACAGTCTGATAGCCTATTTCAGTTCCAAATACGTGTGTGCCTCCTTGCCACCTCTTGCATTGGGAAGTTGGGACCTTTAATCTGTTGACTTCCATCTGTTAAAGGGAACAGGGTGTTTGGAAAATGGTGTACTGGTACAATGAAACTCTGCAGCGATGTAAGGTTTCTGGACTTTATTGCTTTCCTTCAGATTTGGTCATCTTCTCCAGGATGTTCACCAAAGCAAAACTAAAGTGGGCAGGTGTATTGGCTTGTGAGTAATTACCTGTGGAGTAAATCAATTCATGGATGCCTTCCTGAATCTGCTGAGGATTTCATCAAGAGTGAAAAACCTATTTTCCAGTTCAGTTTTGGCAACCCCTTAAGTATCAGTGTTACTTGATTGGCAGTAACTTGCCTGGGTTTATTAGCTATTCCATATATTCTAAAGGAAAGGTAACTTGGGTTTATTAAGAAGGAGGACTGCCTGAGGTAGTATAAATGTGACTGAACAGGTCACATTTACACTACCTCAGGCAGTCCTCCTTCACACTTTGTAGTAGATGTGAATTCAAAGCTGACAAAGCAATCTGAATATTGGCAGACCTTTCAGACACTTTTTGCAGAATTCTTTCATTTAAATTGTGTTATTTTAGTTTGTTTTTTAAAAAAAAAAATCAGTTTTTCCCAGATTATAACTTCACAGATAAAAGTATGCCCCCCCATGCACTTTTTTTCTCAGTAGAGGAAAAATACGTTTTAAAACAGTCTGACAGAACTTGATTTTGTTGCTTTACATGTGAAATCATCTCAGATATTGATGATTTCTGTAAGTTTTACTACCTTGCATGTTGCATCTGTTTATTTTTAACTGTGTTTTCAGTGCTTGGTTATTTTTCTGGATTTTTCAGAAACAGAAGCAAAAATCTTCTTGTAGCTAGTAGCTTGTCTGGTTGGGTTTGAAATGAGCTAGAGTGTCAGGCGTAGAGAAAGCCAAGAAACAGACAATTACGTGCAGAGAAGTTTGTGAGTGGAACTGTGCTCCTTCAGCATCTGTAATGAAACAGTGCCCTGCCATGGGAATCTTCTGCCTCAAGAAAGCATTTACAAAATGTAGAGGTTACATTTGTGACCACTTCAAAAAGATGTTTCATGCTTGAAAACATGAACTGTAGTTTTATTTGGTGGAGTAAACTGAGAGTGCAGTTGGCATCTATCCTAAAAAGAATTCTTCAGTTAATACCTTAAAAGAAATTTATGACTTTGGCCAATCTGTTCACTATGGGTGACAAGTTTTTTACCTTGATTTTCGTCTTTCATCTCTGTGCTGAGCACATTTCATGTTGCACTGCTTGAAGGTTTTCCTTGGCTTCTATTTTAAGTTGTGGACTGGCAGTATCCCACTGTAGGAGCTCTCTCTGGATGGTTCCCTGGCCCACAACCTGCAGGCACACAGGTCTTCAGCCACCTGCCCTAGGGCAGAAGTTGTCTGAGGAGCTCCATGATGCTTCCGTACTGGTTGTATCTCTTCCAGGGAGCAAATTGTATGCCAGGAGAACTCTGTGGTGGCAGAATCCATCCTCTTAGTGTATTGGTTGGTTTCCATTACAAGATATAAGGTGCACTTGAAAAGAGTGATAGTGTCTTCATGTTAATTGCTGGGGAAACCAGATATGCTGCAGGGAAGTGACTTAGCCAGCCACCGGGCTGCTGGCAAGGTTGGGAATAACTGCAAGTTTCCCCATCCCTGTTGAGTGCTCTTTCTGCCTTTTCTCCCCTGTCACTCCCCAAATATTTCTGTAGCAGTCTGTTCCCTATTTCTCTTACACTGTCCCAAAACAAATAATGAGTTGTTTTAAAACATTCCACAGTTCATTTGATCGGAACAAGTATCCGGACTAAACTCCAAATCAAGCAATTGCATTATGCCTATTGACATTCTCCCTGTGGTTTCAGCTGAATAAATCTCTTTGTTTCTCCCCTAAAGCATTGCTGTGAATGGCTATAATATTTACACAGAGATTAAAATCCCTTGGTACACCAGAGTTGCTGCGTGCAGGCTAAATAACCAACGTATACAGCAGATTCTTGTGACCTCTTGTTTATCCTTCAGAAGGAAACAGAAACTTGAGAGAACCTCAAAGCTTCAACCAGGCCTGGACTATTTTAATTTCTTGTGAGAGAGCCTGGAAGAACTTGTGTCAGGCCAAGCTGCTGGGGTTCTCCCCTGGCTGCTTTGGGTCCTTTGGAACAGAAGAGACCAAGCAGAAGAGAAAGCCTGCACTGGCTGCTGGCCTGAGCTCAGCAGATGTGGTGCCCTCACAGAACTTAGCCAGACATACTGAAAGGAAACCGTAACTGCACCCAAGTGCTCAAAGTATCTTTAAACATTCCTGCTTTTTAGCATTGAAATGCTGTTGTGTTTTCACAGGTGTCTTCCAGCAATGAACCAGTCTCTTTGTATAGACTAGAAAATACTACATAAAACATTCTGCATAAATAAAATGCAATGTGATAGATAGGATTCTGAGACACAGTAAGAATGTGAGGTGTCTACCAGTTTAGAGATGGCAGGTACTTTTTGAAGTCGTTTTTTAACTGCAGCACTCTGTCAGTATTACTTAGCAGAGTGACCACCAAAGTAACAGGAGAAGGCAAAGCATTCTTCTCTCTGCCAAACACAGCAATGAAAAAAAATTAGTTCTGCATACTTCTGAATGACCTTCCTAGTCCTACAGGACATAAATATTACCTACCTATTTAATGGGAGTCAGTGTTGGGTCAAGACTGCAGAAAGAGCGAGAAACTTTTAAGTTTTTACTTCAAGTGCTCTTGGTTTCTCTGCTCTATGTTGCCATTATCCATTGTCTCTAGATGTCGTCTTCACATGGTACCTTATATGCAAACCTGTATTCCCCCCTCAGACAATATGATTCCCAAACAGAAGTTTGGTAGACATGAGCAGCTCTCTGGAAGAACCTGTCATTGGCCTTGCTCATTTCTTGGCTCTTGGTTATCATCAGCTCCCATCACATGTTCCGACTCTCCAGATGAAGTAAAGGCAGCAAAATGCTTTCCACCTTTCCATGGTCCTTTCTTTGTGTCAGTGCTCTAGGGTCTGGCTCAGACTAACTTTCTTTTTGTGGAGGTTCCAAGTTACCTGGATGTGAGTGTTTCTCCAGAGCTCTGCACCACTGCAGCTCCAGACACCAGTGGGCAGCTTCTGGTGTCCCAGACTCCCTCCCTGTCTTGCAGGAGGAGCAGGTCTCAGACTATCAGTTCCACCACAGTTCCTAATAAACATATCCCACCAAAACAGGGGAGAGGAAAACATCTTCAGTTTTTCCACGTTTCTATTCCTCCTTCTTCTGACAGGCATTTTGATGGGTTTTTTTTATTACAACAGAAAGTTTCTGTCCTCTTGGCTTCCAAAAATGTCTTCTAATTTTATGCTTTGTTTGTACTTCCTTTGGATTATTTAAATCCTTTTTTACGTCTTACAGATGCAATCCATAGTCTTTTTGGCTCTGTGATTTTTTTGCCCTGTGTAGTTTTTTCCCCCCTTCTTGACCTAAGGGTTCAAAGGGTCAGAATGACCTCAGAGAGTTTTTTCAGCTTATTTTCCTACCTCACTTTTTCAGTAGCTCACTGTCACCTGTAGGATCTTGTGTCAGACATAGGGATGGGAATGACTGACATCTCAACTGTCCGTCCTTCATTTGCTTTCTTGCTGTGCAGCTCAGACCCCTGGTGGTACCAGTTGGTGTCTCAGGTATCATTTGGGACTGTTGAAGCTCTCCGTTGATGTGCCTGAGAGGAAGCAATTCCATCTCAACAACATGGGGGTAAATGAGTCCTTCTGATCTCTGGAAACACAGCTGTGCTGTTGAAAACGCCTCTTAATTGATAACTCTTCTCCAATTAGTTCCCTCCAGGGTGAGCAATCACTCAAGTTACAGGTCCCATGGGTATGAAGAGTCCCTGATACCCATTGGTCCTACAGGAATACCGCACAAATACCCAGCTGTTCCAGTCAAGTCATTCTGCACCTGCTTTGATTTGCAACTTTGCCAGTCTCGGAGAGAGTATCTCTGTTTCAGAGTTACTGTGCCTTTTGACTAACACTGGGTTTATAACTGTAGTTTTTCACCATTGTATGTTTCCATTAGTATCCATCTATAGCTCAGGTGTTAGGAAGCAGGTATAATCTGCTTTTTGATACTGGGAGGATGAAAAACACAGAAACCAAGAATATAAACTTCACCAGAGGCTGTTAGGTTAAAGAAATGAACAGAATCAAGAAAACTTGAATTCCCAATATTTGCATCAGAATTCTCCCTCTCAGGGTGGCAGTGATATGTACAAGTATTTAGAATAATGTTTAGCTGGCAGAACTGAAAAGTTTCACAGGATTCACTGCAATATTTTTTTTCCCTTCTGAGAGATTACGGATGCTTCATGGAGCACAGTGAAAATTCCTTAAAATTACTGTAAGCCCAATGTACTTGTCTGTTTCTTGTAGAGTGTCTGTTAAAATCATTCAGTTTGCAAGTGCTGGGGTAAAGAGAAGAATCTCTGGGGGTTTTTTGTAACACTAAATTGTGGTGCCTGCACGGTGACTTAGCCAGTTTACCAGGTTTGCAGGAGGATTGCTAGGTGGGGCATGAGGAGGCAGAGAGAGCAACATACCTTAGGAATGTGCCTGTGGCATAAGAGACAAGTGCTTACAATAGGAATGGTTTGTCAGAAGGTAAGAGACTACTTCTTTGTTCTCGTTCAAACAAGCATGTACTTTGTGACACCAGCACACACGCTGTTTATCTTTTCAAACTCTCAGTTTTCCACGCTCATTTCAATGCAGAGGACCTTTCATGTGATTCTCTGCAACGAGCTCCTGGTGCCGCCACATCAGCTGGAGCCACAGCAGGGCTGCTAGAAGCTATTACCTGGCCCCAGGGATTATATGCAGACACACTTTCTTCCCCATCAGATTTGTCAGATTTGTCATTTTCAGTGTCCCTGTCCTCTCTAATGAGCAACACCAGTGGCTATCAGAGTCCACAGAGTGGATGTTCTTTACTTGCTGCTGGAGCCTGCACTAAACATGCGTGATAGTGAAGAGATTTGCCCTAAGATATTTTCAGCATGGTAGGGTAATAAAGAAGAGAAGAGCATAGATACAGGTCTCCTGTGGTGGACATAGCACACAAGTCAGTGCTGCTGGACACAGGATAGTACAAAAGGCAGACAGGACAGTGGTTACTTTCAGCCACATTTATCATGCACCCAGTTTGCAGCTACTTCTGACTTCATAATGTTCAGCATTTGTAACCTGATGTCTGGTTCTGCAACATTTTTTGCTGCTGTCTGCTCACACATTGTCCCGGCAACTAGATGGACTTATGGATAGAATTGTTTAAAAGATCTGATTCTGTGTTGCAGATATCTTCTATCTTCTGACTGCTGTTTATTTAAGTAGGTATTTTCTGACAAACCCAGCATTATCAGTGTAGTAGTCAAAGGTTTGAGCTGTCCCCTAGAATGGGATTGTCTTCTAGCTGCAGTGTCAGCAAAGATTTTAGGGAGGTTTGAAAATCCTTGCTTTCCAGTATTACTCAGGAAGCGAGTGAGGGTTTTACAGTGCATTTGTAAATTGCAAATAAAATACTCCTCACTACCCTCCTCTGAATTTCACCAAAATCATAAACACCTCAACATTTTACCAGTATACCTGAGTCTTAAATGTTCCTCTGGTTCATTTTTTGAACCATTTTCCCTGCAGATTTCTGTTGTCCCTCTTCAGAAAACAGAACTATAAAAGGAGTAGATCCTCACGGCTCTACATGAGATTGCGCATACATGTAAAGCCAAAACCAAAGCTGAAAGAGTTTCAGAATATGCTGCATTTTTAAAAAAACCAAAAATTTTGAAACCTCAAAGTTATGTTCCTGTAATAGTAACACCAATGCAAAATTCCTTCCCTGACCATATTCCAAAGAATGGTTGAAGGATGTAGCCCCATAGTTTATATTTCTGAAGCTGGGCTGTCTTGCTCTCCATAATCCTGTGTTTATTTGGGCTTGAATCATTCTAACTAGAAGAGGCCTCGCACAAGAGTTTTGCCCTGATGGACTTCCCTGCAGTATTGGGGTTGTGAACGTTTACTGCTGTTGAGTCAATTTTTGCAGTTTCCCAGAGCATATTAGTCTGGACCGTAAATGACATCTCTTCTGGTAAACCCAGTGCATCCTGCAGCTGGTTGTTGATGCTGTCCTCTTAATGTGCTGCTCTGGCAGTGCTCTGGCTGGGGCAGCCAGCAGTGCCCAGTCTCTGCTGGGGTGTGTGTGCCAAGGGAAGGGGCAGGAGCTGCGGCACCAGACATTTTGGTATAGCCATCACTGGCCTTCTTTATTCAATGGCATCTTTTATTCAGTGCCATTAATTTTCTTTTTTCAGACATCACTGTGCATTTACCATGAACAGGATGTCCCAATATATGTGTTCTAATATTCCTTGTTTTGGAAGGAGAACGTGAAGTTGGCAAGTCCAGCATTGGTCCACTTTGCCATTTACCTTCTCTAGCAGTAACATTTTGAGCAGACATAATGCACCCATCTGCATTATACCACTTGTGAAAGAGGGTGCATTTAGCTTCCTTTGTGAATACAACAGACATACCACATATTGAAATGAAGTGCACTCAGCCACGGGTCAGTATGTGACAATATTAGATACTTGCTGTAGTGCTGACAGCTTCATTCTCCACCAGCAGCATCCTTTTGTCTCATCTGCATGTGTGTTTGTGTGCACGTGTGTGTTTCACAGTGGCAGAAGAAGAAAAATATGCCATCTCTTTGGTTATTTACATATCTTATCATGCAGATTTTTGTTACCAGATATTTTTAATTGACCAGCAGTTAAAATCAGTGATGTCATGGGTCCAGAAATATTTGTAATGTCTACTTCGATGTTTTTCTGTCTTAACCAAAGGGGTGCATTGATTCCATAGAAAAAATATACCTGGAAAGGAAGATTCTTTTTTTACTGTACAGTTCTTAATAACTGTATACAGAATATGCAAATCCCTTTCTTGGTTGGCTGCAGTAGTCCATCTGTTCTGACAGTATCTCATATTAGATTATCCAAGACATTTGCCAGCATCTGAGTATCTAGCTTTGCAGCAAACCTCTACCAGAAGCAGAAAGAGGCTGCATTTTTATGAAAGCAAGAGAATTTACACAAAGCAAGCTAACTAGGCTTCAAGCTGCTGAAAGACTACTTATACGCCTGAGGAAAAGAAGTAAACCATCTTTTTTGTGTGTGCTGCTTTAGCTGTAGCCTTTTCAGAGCCCTCTTTTCCTTACCCTAAATGCCTCTTCTGCCTGCCAAGAATTAGGATGATTAAATGGCCTTTAAGTGGTGTTTAAAGCTGCATGATGAGAATACCTATCCTCCCAATGCAGTTCCATATTGTAAATATGAAAGGAGAACATTCCTTTCAGGCATGCTACTTCATTGCTCCTGAGACTTGCCAAGGCAGAGACTTGAAATAACCATTTTTCCCCCCACAGTGACATACGTGTAGCATCCTTACCAGCATCTCCAGCAGCATGCCTGCCTCTCTCTTGCTATTTATACAGCAGTGCGACTGAATTTAAAAGCAACAGCCTCACACAGGCTAATTTTAAAGCAGTCCTGTTGTTCGTGATTTTAAAAGGCGACTACTAATAAAATTGTAAATTCTGAAGAACCCCAGAATCTTTTCTATCGATATATTTTGAACTAAAACTGATACTGCATTGTCTTCAAAGTTGGGGGTGGGGGGAGTTACACCAATACATGATTATTATGAAAAGTGGTTATTTTTTTATTTCCTGATGGTGCTGAGGATGAGACACAACCATCAATGCCAGCTGTTTCTTTTTCCCAATTCTTAGAGTTTTTTCTTTATGATAAATAGAAAGTAGTTGTATGGAGAAACATTATCTAATGGCTTTCTTTGCAGTGTTGGATAATGCTTATATGAATGCTTTTATAGCACATGTATTATTTGTGGTAAAACAATGGATGTTTCCGTGTGTTAGCATTCTTTCAGACAAACTGCAGGACTTGGAGAGCTATCTGTGTCTCCTGAAATGTTTTTTTCTGAAGTGTAATGCTTGTAAAAAGCAGATCCTTTTATTCATATTAGTATCCAGATTTCCTTCCCCTTTTCTTTATTGCATGAGGCATTAGCATGGGAACACACTTCACATTTCTCAGGCTTTTGTCTGTTCCTGCTGCGTTGCCTACTGGAAGTCAAACAGTACTACTTGGTTTCTGACACAACTGATTACTATCGAAATTATTACCATATCATAAACAGAGGATTTCATGTGTCGAATATGCAGCAGGAACGCAGACGATTCTGTAAGCAGAAGGTTCCTGGTAATAAGGAAAAAGGGAAGAGAAATGCAGAAAACAGATGATGCCTCTGCAAAATCCATTGTTGCAGATTCTTCTTCAGAAGGCGTAACCTGCAGGAGCATGGGGATCGAGCAGTTTGCTGGGTTGCTGTTTTTTTGAATGAGTGAGAAGATAAATGCGAATTTGCGCTTCAGGAAATAATTATTTTATTTTGACTCCAGCAGTTGGTACTGGCCAGAGTGATTTCCGAGGGCATTCGATGTATGTCCCGGATCACTGTTCCACGCTAGGGAGACTAGACAGCTACCGCTCTGCCATGCAGCGCTCTGAAACCAAGGACACCAGCTGCCAGACGGAGGAAGTTAAAGTTGTGCCCCCTTCAATGAGAAGAATACGAGCGCAGAAAGGACAAGGCATTGCAGCCCAGATGTCTCAGTTCTCCAGCTCATCCGGAAACATGTCAGTGATGAGTGATTCTGCTGCAGTTATATTTGCTTCTCGCCAAAACAACGACATAGGTTTCCACAGCTTGCCTCGGGTTGGTGCGAGAGTGTCTCTGCAGTCCCTAGACGAGACACAGAGCATGATGTCGAGGCAGACAGAAGACATTGCTGGCACTTTACCCCACCAGATAAGTAAATTGCAAGTGGATGATAGCGTTGTGCATCTGAGGAATAATCCCACGATGGGGACCCTGTCGAGGCCGAAGTCCCAGGAGGTGAGAAGCTGTGATAGCGAGAAGTCCTCAAGCCCAGCATGTGTGGTCTCTCCTCACGCCACTTACTCAACGAGCATCATACCCAATGCAACACTGTCATCCTCTTCGGAAGTTATCCTTATTCACGCTGCCCAGAGTGTTGGATCATTGGATAGTAAAATTTCCAGCTCCACTGCCTTTCCAAATCCAAGAGACAATCCTGCTGCCAGCAGTACAGTAAGTGGGAAAGAAGATCACCATTCTTCAAGTGGTAACTGGAGTGAGAGTAGCTCTACGCGTCACTCACAGACTTCAGATACCATCCCATCTAACACTGTCATGATGCTGTCTCTTGGTGACTCTGCTGTCTCTCTAAGCACTCCTGGGAATGCAGAGGCTGCGTCTCAGAGCGTGAGCTACAGCTGTAGGAACACGGATGCTTTAGGAAGCCCTTCCCAGGACAGCGATGGTCGGAGTGAATCCAGCTATTCTGGGGAGCGAGCGCAGGGAGCAGTGAGCAGCACAGAGCACTGGCTGTACAAGTCTTCAGACAACAGCGAGACCCCTTCGCGCAAGGTGGTTTGTGCGACACCAGGCTGTGCCACGCCCGGCAGCAACCTGAGCAGCAGCAGCCTGGAGAGGACGTCGGTCAGGGACGATTCTACTTCCCTGTATTCTGTGGACCATGATGGCTATTACAGCTCCATGCATGTGGACTCTGGACTGAAGTCAGACATGCTGTGCAACCGTACTAATGGTTTTGAGAACCCAAGAGACAGCGTGGTAAATGTCTTTGAAGGAAAGGAGAAGAAACATCAGGATGACCACTCAGGCCAAGGTGACAAATCCCTTGCAAGAAACATCTCATTGAAAAAGGCAAAGAAGCCACCTTTGCCGCCATCCAGAACAGACTCGCTCAGAAGGATGCCTAAGAAAAAAGCCCAATCCAATGGACAGGTACTTGATGAAACCCTCATTGCCACCCTCCAGCATTCTCTGCAGCTGAATCTCAAGTGCAAAAATGGCAGCTCCCCTTCCCAGAGCCCCTGCAGTGATTATGAGGATCCCTGGGTGTTGCGCTCCCGCAGCCAAAGCTCAGTCAGTGCGAGCAGCAGCATGATGTCCACCACTGCTCCAAACCTGTACTCCATCTGCACAGTCACTCCCTCCCAGAGTGAAACAAGTAGCATAAAGTCAGAGTATGCTGACCAGTGGGGTTACTATAGTGACTATGCTGCAGTGGCAGATGACCAGGTGAAATCTCCAGTGACCCATTCTGCCAGTACGTCATCTGCTCTCAGTGATTACAGCATCAGCCACTTCAGTGATGGCTCAAGGGCTTCTGTGCCACAAGTGCCCAGTGGACTGGCCAAACCAAAGAGTGCTTCTCCAGAAAAATCCCACCGAGTGACATCTCCATCGAGTGGGTACTCCAGCCAGTCCAATACACCCACTGCGCTTACTCCAGTGCCTGTACTTGTAAAGTCTGCATCATCAGGAAATGGGAAATCCAAGCTGAAACCTAAAGTGCCTGAAAGGAAGTCCTCTCTTCTGTCTTCGGTCTCCATGTCTTCGTCATCCACTTCTCTTTCTTCAAATACATCTACCGAAGGGAGTGTGAGTGTGAAGAAACTGGACCCTGCCCTGAGCCCTCCTGTGGATTCTGCTGCACCTCCTCCACCACCTCCTCTTCCAACATCTCCACATTGCTCTGAACTTTCTCCTCCTACTCCTCCTCCTCCTCCAGCAGAAGTCATGGATCTGTCACCATTGTCGGCCTCTCCCACATTCCCCCCTCCTCCGCCAGAAGCCAATGTAAATTCTACCTTTGCTCAGACTGTCCCGTGGTTTCCACAAGAAGCCTCCATCAGTTCATTCTCTTCCCCTGTTCACCCTCCTCCTTCTTGCCCCTTAGCTGTCCCACCACCAGCACCACCACTTGATGCCAAAATAACAAAAGGTGTAACAATATACCCACAGTATTCTTTCAAGAAACGCAACCAGGAGGATTCTTGCTACAGTCCAGTGAAACAGCCGCTCAACAAGCAAGATTCATCAAGACCTGTGATGCCATTAGTAACCACCAAAGCACTGCAAATGGTGCAGTTGAGGTCCGTGAAAAAATCAACAGAAGGCGAACCATCAACTGAATCTGCTTCTGAAACCGCCTCTCAGGAAAAGGGTTCTGCAAATTCATCATCACAGTCTTTGCTAAAGCCATCTCTTTCACTAAAACTCAGTACCAGCTCAGGCGATGAGGAAATGAAAACTCAAGGCACTTCATTTAAAAATGCAGTTCAAACACTGTCTCGGGGTTCTCCTCTGATTCTCTCTGATAACACACCTGCAGTTGACAGTGATCAAAAGCCTGTGAGCGCAGTAGGTCTAAAGAAATCTTCTGAAGCTGATGCTCTGGGTTCAGCCACTGACAGCACACCTGAGTCCTCAGTGCAGAGTGAAGACCTCCCTTGTGGCATGTCACTTCAGGGGTCACCAGCATCTCCTGACAAGACTCAGGTTGTATTGCCAAGCAAGAAGCCACCTCCTATTTCAAAGAAACCCAAACTGTTCCTTCTGGTACCACCTCCACAGTTAGACCTTACAGTGGAGAAAGCAGCTGAAGTGAGTGATACTGCCAGAAGCCCGACTAAGAGAGACGCTGTGCTTGCACACTCCGAGGAGGCGAGAAATTGTCTTACAGATGGACTCGGTTCTAGCGACATGGACTCTGGCAGCCTGGTTCCTGAGGGAGGAGCTGCTGGATTCACCTTCTCTGAGACAGTGGGAGCGAATGCCTTTGTGGTACAGCCTGCTGCATCACCAGTTCAAGAAGAGCCCAGGCAGGAGGAGCAGTCTGCTTTTGATGAAGGAAGCAGTTCAGGCAGCAGCCAAGACAGTGGCAGTAACACTGACGGGCACCTATCTCAAGAGAACGAAAGTGGTGAGTCTCTTTTCTTTGACTAATTCAGATGGAGCAGTAGCTATTTTGAAGAAGGCTGGGAGTGAGAATAGCCATACTAGCATTGAGGTGGAATTCTGTAGAGGGCAGAACCTCTTGTGATTGTTACAACTGAAAAAAAGAAAGTTGCAGGGATCCGATTAATACTTTATGACATTTCATACAATTCCTTTCTGACTTCTCATTGTTGCAGATACAGAAAGAAAATGATGCTTTACTTAACCATGCTAGTGTTAAATCACGCTCTGAAAACAGTTAATTTGTTAATACTGATTTTGCATTTTAGTGGAAATCTTACAAATTTTCTCTCGTTACTGTTCCTCCGCCTGTTATGTGTGAGCAAGTACAGGCATTTATTTTATGCACTGCAGTTCCCTAAGCAAGCATTGATCTGAGATCACAATAATGACAAGCGCTGCACTCAGTCCATTGGACACCTCTCCTTGGAGGCAGCAAGGGCTGGTTCCAGGACTGTGTGCCGTGGGGTTTGCAGGACAGACTGACTGTGTTTTTCGTTCTGTTTGCATAGTGGAGGTGTTTGAATCAGACACAGCCAGTAGCTCGTTCCTGCCAAGCAGTACTTATGGGGAAGAGACGGACGGAGTGGCAACACCGGCAAGACCAAGGACTACTGAGGATCTTTTTGCAGCCATTCACAGGTACTGCAGAAACTGCCCTTCCTCTACTGTCAGGTCCGGTAGGTCTCTAAGAAATAAATTTAACATTGTTTTATAAAACAGCCAATTACAACAGTCATGGCTTTACCAGGAGGCACGTATTTATCAACTTTCTACTAAAGCTATATGTGAAAAAGATGAGGAAAAGAACTTGCATTTTATTGTTTTATAAATGTATTTAATCCATTCTGAACTAAACCCAACCAGATTAAATGGATGTAGATTATATTATAAATACCTTGCCCTTTAAAATATCAAGTTACGTCTAGTATTTATTGTACTGTTCTCAATCTGCCATATTAACTCTACTGTTGCTTTTTCTGTGTACCTTTTTGTTTTCATTCTTGTTCTTCTCCATCTCTTTTTACTCTCTTCGCTGCTTATATGGTGCAGTTTGGGACAGAGGCTCAACGCTAATGCTTCATGGCAAGCGTGGCTGAAACTGGCAAGTAACACAACATGTCAGTCATATGGCAAAACATATGGCAAACGCTGGATTATAGTTTGCCATAATCCAGCCTGAGGTCGGGTGTTTTGTGTCAAACTGGTTCATGAGTGAAATGTGCGATACTGGCTCTATTGTTAATGACATTATTCATTTCCCTTGAAAATAAAATCATCCCGAATGGCAGCTAGATTTGTGTGCTGTTCACGTGAGGTGCTCAAAGAAGCAAGCCCCAGAAAGCCCCAAGGGCAGGAACGCCCAAAGGCAGAGCAGGGAGCGGCGCGGGCTCCCTGCGAGGAGCCGCCCCGGGCCGGGCTGGGCGTGGCGCCAGCGCCACCGCGTGGCTGCGCCGCGCACTGCAAACCGCAGCGGGGCCGCCTCCCTGCCAGGGGTGGGGGATTATCCCGGTGTTCAGTCAGTTTGCACATCTCTGCATCGGGAATGAGGGACGGGAGGAGAGCGGATGGGAGCTGGGAGGCCGCAGCATTTTGGATGCAAATGCTGTTTTTTTAAATTTATTTTTGAACCAAGCGCTTTCCAGACATTACAAAAATTACATGTGTATGATAGTGACTTTTTATAATTTACTGTTACGCCTTAGGACTTGGCCCGTATGAGCCATTCTGAAAATGGTCTGTTGCATTTATGTTGCATGGCACTCTCTGGAACTGTGTCAAATCTGGCTTTAGAACGAGATATTCTGGCCAGTAGCCATTCTCCTTTTTGTATGCAGAGAGTGGATTTCTGTGTTCATGCACATACCTGTAATTCATGAGTTTGTGGGGAAATAGACAGTGGAACTGGATGTGACATACTTAGAACTGCTTGACACATTTTTTTATTAAGACCCTCCTTTTGCTGGCTTTGGACTTGAACCACTTTCTTCCTTGGTTGCTAATTAACAAAAAAGGTTTTGGTTTTCCCCCACTGTTTCTAAGAGATATTACTTCACTAATTGGCACTCTTGAATATATTCTTTGGAGCAAGACAGGAAATTTAGTGGTATGTGCATTAAGGACAGAAAGAACAGTCCGAAGTTTTAAGTCATAGTTTTGTTTCAACATATATCCTATCTGTGTCTGAAAAGCCACCAAAACCAAATTCGGTTCTCAGCTGCAAGTTTCTTCCATAATTCATACATACTGAGAAAAGCTGGCTAGGTGCTGACAGCAAACTGACCACTCTCCACTGCATTCTCAGTCCTACCAGATCACTCCAGGCTGGGATAACAAAGTCTTTCCCTGCAGATCTTTGCAACTGATTTTTTTTTCAATTTAATTTGGCGTTTGGTAATAGTATAACCCCAGCATTGCAGTGTTTAAAGATATCCATAGGCAGCCAAAGCCCTAATGAAGGAAAATCTTTTCCCTGTAACAAATGCACACACATGTTCACATACAGATTCGCAGAGCATCCAAGCACCAAAATCATCTGCTGCCTGCAGCACTAAGGCACAGTTAAATCTAGATGAGGTTCCTACATTGGCTGCTCCTGAAGTCATAATTTTATCCCTTTGCTGTCTTCTGATGTCCATTCATCCTCAGGGTGAATGGACATTGGTATTACATTCTTACTCCAGAAGGACAGGTGGAGGCAGCAGCAGCTGCTGAAAATAACAGCTGGTACAGCTGCTTGTGGGGGTATCACAAGGGAGCAATGCATAAACTTCATCACTTGGGAGAGACAGGATCGCTCCAAAGTCTTGGCACAGCCTATAGCAATGTCTGTTGCTGCCACCTACTCAGCTGATGGATCCTGCTTCTTTGTTTTCAGGGGTTTCGTAATTATTAATAGGCTGCGATGCGTGAACACATTGGAGCTTGTCTTGGCAAAATCTCAAGGCTTTTAAAAAAGTACTAAAGATCACATTAAGTAGAAATCTGTTTTGCAATGGGAATGGTCTGGATTGAACACACGCTTGATAAAAATTAATTTGGAGTTTTATAGCATGATAATTCTATATCTCTGAGAAGTCTGTTGACTTGTTTTAAACTTCTGCCAAAATACCATATTTAAAATTAGGCTTTATACAATCTTTTCCAATTACTTCTTGCTCAGTCAGCAAAGAAACAAAGCAGCTGTGCTGCAGATATCATGCATGTACATTTCTTTAAGATTTCTAGTAATGTGAAAATCAGGAAATAAAAGTCTAGTTTCCACATATTCCCAGTTCCATGGTTNTTTTTTTTTTTTTGTGCTGTCTCTGCACTTCGCATTTAAATAGACAAACACTCCACTCTTTCATTTGGAAAGATAACTTTCTTGTCAGGAAGTTGGTCTCTCCTTCATTTAGTTGAAAGTCGCAATGACAGAGCACCAACATAACTGTGAATTTTGTCTGTGCATCTTGAGAGGAGCTGGAAAAGTTCTTTCTCTACTTGTTTAATATTTGGATTAGGGAGGGGCATTTTTAATCATTTAATCCAGAATTGTTGCATGTGTCTCCCTTTTTTCCATCTTCAGCAGCAGTGCATTGCTGTGTCTTTTTTCTGAAGAAAAGTGCACTGAAGTGCACCTCTAATTCTCCAGAGAGTGTCAAATGAAATTAGTAAAATGAAACAAAACAACCCGTATACTCTAGATGACATTTTGAATCAAGTCCCCAAATTAACAGAGAAACAGCATGGAGTATAAATCTCTATAGCACATTAGTCTAAGCAGTCGAATACTAACTGCAGAAAACCCGATTCACCAAATTTGTTAGAAGTGTTTCGAACATCACTGTTGCCAGTTTTAGTAGTTTCATTGTTCCAGATTTGCAGAAAAAGAGTAATAAACTTACCTTATACCTCCAATACTTGCTTTAGTGCCTGTACAGTTCTGGTGGTGTTCTTACTCATGCTTTAGATTTAGATCACTTCTCCCTTTTCCCTGTCTCTGCTTTAGCTTAATTCATTGTCATCCCTCTAAACTGCATTTATTTAGAGGAGGTAAAAAGTTTCATTTGTGTGTCAGCCTCTTTTTTTTTGTGTTTGTTTCGAACTCAGATCCAAAAGGAAAGTCCTTGGCCGTAAAGATTCTGAAGACGACCGTACCCGCAACCATTCTCCGTCGCCCCCCGTAACTCCCACTGGTGCTTCCCCAAATTTAGCTACCCTCAAACAAGCCGGATCTATTCAGAGGAGCGTTCGCAAGAGCAGCACCAGCAACGACAACTTCAAAGCCCTGCTGCTGAAGAAAGGGAGTCGCTGTGACACCAGTTCCCGTATGTCCGCAGCAGAGATGTTGAAGAACACGGACCCGCGGTTCCACCGGACAAAGACGGACGCCTCCGCTGACCTTCCCGACAGTCCTGCCAGCTGCTCGCCCAGCAAGAACAAACGGGCCCAGGAAGAGTGGGCCAAGAGTGAGGGCCTGATGCCGAGGAGCATGTCCTTCTCTGGCACGAGGTATGGCCGGTCACGGACACCCCCGTCTGCTGCCAGCAGCAAGTACAACGTCCGCAACCGCATCCAGAGCAGCCCCATGACTGTCATCAGTGAAGGAGATGGGGAAGTGGTGGAACAGTCCGAGGGCAGGGTCCGGAGGACTTTGGAACAGCAGCAAGAGGGGCAGCTTGATATGTTTAACAGTGATGAAATGGACATGAATGACTTTCCGTATGCTGAGGAGGCAGGCTGCAAGGAGACCTTGGATCCAGCGCATGTAGACTTAATGACTCAACCAGGTGCTTCAAGGGAGTATCTAAACTCTTCAGCTGAACAAAGTGAAAAGGCAGTGTGACAAAAGGCTTTCGATATTAGTCTAGAAAATCACAGGGACTAGATTCCAGAAGAAAGCCCAGACCAGGACAAGGTTACTTTGCTGAGCATTTATTCCACGAACTGCATGTGTATGTTTAAATGCTAAAGCGACAATGGTTCTGCATGGTTGGGTTGGGTTGGGGAGCACTTGCTTTGAATGAGTGGTCTGTGGCTTGAAGAAAGTTAACAGTTGAATTTTTTGTGTAAAGCCTTAGAAGTCCTCTTGTGGGGTGGGGAAGTTTTCTCAGAGTCTGTAGGGGTGTGAAGTTTTTCTTTTTCTTGAGACTGCAATGGTGCAAGCAAAATTTAGGAATAAGCCTGAAATGGGAAGGCTCCTGTGGTACAGGCAGGACATTTGGTTCAAAAGCATTGTAGTGATGCAGCATAGTGGTGCATTCATTAAGCAGAGGGAGGCACAATGAGGCCTATTCACCTCTGAGAGAAGGTAGCATGGTTGGTGCTGGGGTTCCATGGCTCCCTAGTAGGGTTCAATGGAGCGTGTCCTGCTCGAGCAGTGAGCTCACCAGGTTATGGATTGGTCCAGGGTACTGTACTTTTAATTCTTTTTCCTGACGGAAAACGAGCTGTGTAGTTAAGGTGGAAAAGGGAGCTGATTTTATAACACACTACTAGCTGCTATGCAGCCAGACACGTTCACTTGGTGAAACACACATTTCCAGGTGAAGTGCTTCCTTGACTGGAGTATTCCCTTAGAGAACTAGAAGAGCTGGATGTGTGGGTAGGGTGCAGGCAGATATCAGGAAAGTGGGAGATGAATGAAACAGTGTACTGCCAGAATTTGGAAGGGTTACTGTCATGGTTTAGGAATGGTATTCCCAAATTTAGTGCTCCCACCAAAACACTCCAAACCATGTACTGCTCACTCACTCCCCTCTCCTCTTACCTCTGAGGGTGGCTGAAGAGGAGAATTGGAGGCACAAAAGGTGGAGGTTGGGGGCTGATAAAAGAAAAATCTACTGGGAACAACAATGAATTAAGAAAATGGACAGTGACAGCAACAGTTCATAGAGTGCGCATGAAAGAGGTGAATGGCTCACGGGTGACTGCTCACCTGGTAATGTGTGACCTGCTGCCCCGCTTCCTTGTCCCCAGCAGTGTTGTGAGGTGGTGTAGAATAACCTCTGTGTCCTGGCCACAGCCCCTCCTGGCTACTGCAAACAATGAACCCTGTCCTGGCCGGAACCAGGACAGTAGTGTTTCTGAATTAGAAAGAGGAATTTGACTTGCACTACAAAGCTGTAGGTGGAGCCCGTCTTTCAAAACTGAAACTTGGCAGTTGTGTTTTGCCAGGAATCTGTCTTTCATTTGTCAAGATGGGGAGACTATTACTTTTCATCACTTGAAATACAGATACTTGCTAACTTTTGGTTACCAAAGAATAAGTTACAGTTACTTTCCTTTTTGATTTGCCTGCAGTATTGCTCTTCTTTTTTAACCTTAATAATTTAGTGAGGTTTGTTTTTATTGTATATTTTACAAATAATAAGAACATTTAACGGTTTTCCAATTGTAAAGAAGACCATTAATTAAAACTGAAATACTGGCTGGAGTTTTTGGTTCTTGGTAGGAATGAAGCTTTTAATTTTTAATAAGAATTTTGCATCATTTGATGGCATGCGCAGTTTTTGTATTGTTTGTAAATATTGAAAGTTGTTAAAATATCTTTTGATCTCCTTACTGTAGAATTTTTACATTTTTAGATTGCTTTTAAGAAGAAAAAGCACTCTTTGTAGATTATTTATTTTAGAGAAATATGCTTGTAATCTCTTTCTTCAATCCTTTACTTGTTAGTTATGTAAATTTCAGGGGCCTTCATTTAACTCTTCCCTTCAGGAGAAGGGAATAGTGCTGAAAATGCTGTGACTTTGCTTCAATAAAGAAAAAGCCTGCCAGTTGCCATATTGTCTTTTGAGTTGATTAAAATCTCCTTCAAAAGATGTGTCCCACAGCGTATGGCAACCCACAGAGCGCCATAATCCATGCATCCAGCTACTAATCTCCTGTTTTCGTTGCAGAATTTACTAATTCACTTTAGAGACCACTAAAGTGTACTCACACATCCATCCCATTTTGGTATCTCAAGTCTGAGACTAAAACAATTTAAATAATCCTAAGATTTTTCCAATGTTGTGTGAGTGTTTTTACTACTTCTCTCCTACTTGCAACCTGTCCCAGGAAACTAAAATTCTTGGAGAACCAGATTATAAGCAGAGTGAGTGAAAAGTGAAATGAACAAGTTGAATCCAGCTGCACTCAGTGGAACAAGGGTGGGATTAACTGGTGTGCAGCAAACTTTCTACCATTTTTATATGCTAACTACATTGAAACAACCATTGGATTTTTTAAATGAAAATAAAACCTAATTGGATCAAGTAGGTTGTTTCAGATATTATTAATACTGATCTGAGCTACATTCTGTTACAAAGAGATAGCAGTGGCAGAATGTTTTGTCCTAAACATCTTGTTAATGTTGCTTTGGTGTGTCTCACACTGCTGATCACATGAAACATGAAAGGACCAAGTCCTTTTCACAGCAGGTACTGTCCCTTTGAAAGCCATGCTAAATGCTAGTCAGTCCTCATGCCACCATCCTGACAGGATAATGTGTAATAAATAATACTCAGGCTTTGTTTTATTGTTTACAGATGGGAAAATCATCTAAGTGAAAAACGGATGCACTGGGAAAAATTGTAGCTCTGGTGCCTGCAGCTTCTGCAGCCTTTTGCATGCAGCCTTTTGCATTAAGTGCCTGTAGCAGGGAGCATTGCCAGCTTGTTCCTGGGTGATGGCCAGGTGATGCTGTGCCAGTTATTTTATGGGCTACGTGGGGTACTCTTTGGAAAGGCCTGCCTTAAATGCAAATCATCTTGTCAGTGCAGGTAGATGAGATTAAACTTGAATGTAGGACAGGCTGTATTTCTGGCCACAGGTAGCCTTGATGCTCCTCTAAAAGTTGAAAGTTCACATCTGGTGAACTTGGGCTGAAGCTCAGGCTTTGGCTAACATGCAGAAGGCAGTACTTACCCACCCCTTCTGATGTTGCTACATGGACTACATTTTACACAGTACAAGGTGTAGTGAAATACTTCAAGTATGCTGAAATATGTTTGATGGTGCTTATACTATTTACGTAGGTAGCTGATGTGACTTTCTTACAGAGGTGTCACGGTGTCATCTCCCCACAGGCACAACTGGTTAATTATTTTGTCACACAATTTCAATGTTACTTTCTTAGACAATAAGGTTCCTCCATAGGGAGGTTTTGCAGTTGAGGTTTTATTGGTCTACAGCTGTGGATTAAATTTAGCAAACCTCTTCTAAAGACATCCAGAGCAGAAGGAGAGGAGGACACATGCAAACTTGGCTGTGCTGAAGAAAAAAAAGCAGACTTGTCATCCTGATGCTTAATGCATCATACTGTCACAGGGCTTGTTTGGAGTTTACAGCTGGTCTACAGTTGGTCTCTAAAAGAAGAATCTTTATTGAATCTAGATGTGAGATTAATTTCTGGTTTCCATTTTAGTGGAAATGGTTTTCAGCTTCAGTCTTCTTCTAAATTCTGCCTTATATTAACTCATTTTGTGTTTTGTTCCTTTATGTTCAAAGTTCTGCTGTCAGATGCAGGCAGCCCCAATAACCCTGTGAATTAGAGCCCTCCAGTCACTCTGTTAATACATTCACAAGGCTCTGGGACATTTACAAGCCTTCACTACTACTT
This sequence comes from Hylia prasina, assembly GCA_013397195.1. NCBI lineage: Eukaryota > Metazoa > Chordata > Aves > Passeriformes > Sylviidae > Hylia > Hylia prasina. The sequence continues at coordinate 3,089,776 of VYXD01013817.1, read as the reverse complement.
GTATACTGGAGAGGAGAACTTACTACCTTAATTGAAATGATGGAGGTTATGCAAGGAGCAATAGTTTGGTAAGAGGAGGTTTGGAAGGCTACTGGATATCAGTTAAAAGAATTGGGAAAGAGGTAGATTTGGTGAGGACAGGATTTTGAGAAGCCATGACTGGGACGCTGGTTCCTGCATAAGGCTCGGCCTGAAAGAAGGCACTGGCAGAAAAGGTGAAGCAAGGAGATACTGAGAAGTACAGTGAGTGCACAGATTAAGGTATGGAGTGGGCAGGCTAGTGCAGATTTGAGATGATAAAGAGGTTTTAGCAAGTACAGAAGAGCGAAAAAGGCAAAGGAACAATGGAATAGCCACAGCAAGGAGGAAGAAAAGTTGTAGCCCATATGTTTCATCCTAATTCAAAGGGTGTAGAAAGCCAAAGTCAATCAAACATGGGGAAATAAAATCAAACCAAAACTCCTAACAGTTTAGAAGAGGAAAATAAGCAAAATTGGGTGAGCTTAGAGAAGCAGTAGTAGGCTGAAATGAGGACTGCTCTAAGAGACCTCAGGCAACACTGGGTAGGTGGCTCAAGCACAGCTCTTGGGAGGGTTCTATAGAACCACCGTGCCTGAAGTCTGGAAAGAATAAAGGAGATTGGGAAGATCAAAGCTCAAATTGATTTTGTCTAATTTCTACCAACAACTCTGTACCCAGCAGTTCCAATGGACTGGGTACAGGTCTCCAGACACCTGCACTGGGATAACTTGCTAAACCTTCAGTCATTTCCTGAAGCAAAGAGAGGCCACTCATGCATGCAGCACAGGGATGAATGTGTTCATACTACTGCAAGCAAACAGATCTTGTTTGGTATTCTTTGGATGCCACAAAGTTCTGGAAAAGTCATTTATAGCAGCAGTCAAACAAAACCGTTGCCACAGTACATTTGAGTGATTCAGAATGATGCATTGTTGGCTTTTATAGGAGAGACTTAAAAGGATGGACTTCAATGGTAAAACAAAGTGTTACGTAACTTACAGTGGCACTGAGGAATCATTTTATCTGTTTTGTTTAAAATAACTTCAGTACTCACAAAAGGGAACACAACAGCTTTATAATGCCCTTGTTAGTTTTCTGAGTTCCCCCCTTATACTTAATTTTCTGAATAACTTTCAGAAGAGATTTCTTGCATGGTTAAGACTAGAAAAGACTTCTGGCAAAATTGGTAACTTTCTTGGTTCTGAAGGGGTGTTAACAACTTAATTCAGAGTGCAGCATTAAAATCTTGCAACTACTCAGTGCTGGATTGTGACTGTGACTATACCGGTGTGAATTAATAAACGCTGAACAGGGTAAAATAGAGAAATGTTTGATAAAGATGTGCTGTGTCATATATTATCCTGAAAAACTGGGTAAAAGCATTGATAGTGCTTCCCCAGCAGAATGCTGGGTACATTTTATGTTGCAAATTTAGCTCTTTGCAGTTGGGTTCTTTCACATAATGTGCAGCCAACCTTTTAAGGGCCAATCAATGCTTCTCCCAACAATGCTAATGGAAAATGTAATTGATTTTTAGTTGGAAATTGTCTGTTAATAGTGAATCCAAATATATCAGCATGTGGGGAGGTATATAGAGAAGAAAGTCCAATCCCAGTGTACCTGAGTTACTTCTGTCTGTAGTACACTGGTCTATTTGTGCACCAACCTTCAGTATAAAACCAGATTTGTTGGCTACTGAAGGAAAAAAAATCTGTCAGGATGCATAAGGCAGCAGAAGTTTCTACATTTTCACTACGTCTGGAGAAACAGTACAAATTTGAGTTCTGTGTTTTGATGGTAAAAACTAATTTGTGAGGGAAAAAATATGTAAATCATGAAAACAAAACAAAAACCTCAAAAAAAAAAAAAAAGAATCCAAAACACCACGAGATTAAATCATGCAATGAGAAATACAAGAAACTAAATGAACTCTCTGCTATCTGAAGAGGAATGTGGCTCATGTGCATCTTGGTAGTACACTAATGTCTTCTTTAAAAGTCTGTTCAGTTTACTTTTTCCAGGCTGTTTCTAACAGTCTTGCCACACTGGGGTGCAGAAAATGGACACAGAAATTCCTGCCTTTGGGAGTAAAATTTGGGAAAACCCCCTGATCTCTAAGTCTGTTTAAAACAGGTGAAAGCATTACAATGACACGAGAATTCAGTGCCCAGTGCAGCATCACCATCTGAGAAGTTGCCTTAGTAAAAGATGGTCCCATCCTTTTTGCCTTAATCAGGGTGTTGTAATGTGCTGCCTGGAAGTGGTGATTTTGGAAATTGCTGTGCCAATTGGGAGCTGCACTGCAGTTCAGAGGGGTTAAAAAGCAAAGCCCAGGTTTATGTAGTCAGTACAGCAGTCACAGACTAGGGAATGATAATGATTTTAATATATTTACTTTTATAGAGACCTGATATGAAACAAAAGTACATTTCAGAAAGGAGATCCTAAGGAAAATGAGTGCACAGGGAGCATGTGGCTGTGAGCAGAGGTCATGCACAGAAGTCCAGGTTTGGGTCTAAGGTAGCTTAAGTCCATTTGCAAGCCATGGATAGACAGTATCAAACCACTGGTGATCCCAGATGAGGTTGGCATATTCTCATACACAGCACAATTGGATCTTTTAGGATGAAGATCAAACAAACTTAAATTCCACAGAAAGGTCTCTTGTGATGTGATACGCAGGGAAAAAAGTGTACCTCAATGTAATACTCAAGAGACAGCCCTTTATTTATTCCAACATAGAACACTAAGCCTGGTTTTTCCATTTACTGATACATTTTCTGCATTTCAAAATTTGTCAGAATTTAGGATTGTGGCATGTGGAAACATGGAAAGTAATTAATAGGTTATTTCTGAGTTTAAAAAACCAGATGCAGTACTCTGGTTTTAGACTGTTAAGTACAACCCAAGGCAAGTGAGCTGTGTAACAAAAGATTTTTTTTGAAGTGCTGCTTTGAAGTCCAGGACTGACTACAACAAATTAGTCATCAAATTCATGGGATGACCTTCTTGCATGATGTGACAACCTCGTGTGGAGCCATGTTGGATTTTGGGAACGAAGAATCTAAAAAATTACTTTCTGTGCCACAAACTTGCTCTCTCAAATGATCACCAGCGTCTGGTAAATTGTGACCTCTTTGAACTGAAAGTCCATGTTAGAAATTATCTAAAATACTTGCTGAGAAAAGAGGGAAGACAGTGTCTTGACAATAAACTGAAATGCCTTTTTCAAAAGTCACTCTGGTTGTTACTCTTGTTTGTTGGACTTTTTGTTCATTGGATAAACCAGATCTCATGTCATCTATTAATTCCTGTAGAGTGCCTTAGCAGAACTCTTTTCAACAGGTATTTCCTCATCCTGCTTGAAACATCTTGCAGGCATCAAGAGTCTTTCTTTGTGATACTGGTATGTCTTTTGGAAGGCCTGCCCAGAATAATAAATATGAAGGGAATCTAAGCTTGATTGTCCTTTTTGCCCTAGTTGTAGACAATGGGCTTCCCAAAGTTCATCTATCTAGGAAAATGCCATCAGGAGCACCAACTCCTGCTTCTGTGCCAGTCCTGCATACCTGACAGCACAGGGGCCTCCAGCCTTGTTGGCTCTTCAGTTGGTACAGACTGCCAAAACCTTTTTGCTAAACTCTGGATCCAGAGAGGAGTTTCCTACTCTCACCTTTTCCAACGTGACCTGCCAAACCTTTGACGTGCCTCTTGGCATGCCTGCTTCCCTTGACCCCAGCCCAGATGCCACCTCTTTATCCTGCTCCAGCAGAGCTCCAGAGGCTGATGCTGACCTCCAAGCTCTTGCTCAGTGTCCCATATCACACCCAGCTGCCACAAACAAGCAGCTCAGCTGTGTGTCCTCAGCCACTGCAGCCTCCTCCTGCCCGCAAGGCCTGCAGACAGCTATGGCAGCACTCCAGCAGTGACACTGCAGGTGGGCTCTCGTGGTGTCCACTCGTGGTGAGGAAGGTGTCTCTGCCCTCAGCACCCAACATCGAGCTGTGGTTGCTGCCCACAGTGCCAGGCTGTTGCCTACACTCTGTTTTACTGGGTTCTCCTCACCCGCAAACATTTGGGTTTCCTAAATGAGTGTGAAGAGAGGTGGCCCTTAGGACAGAAGACAGCAAATATTAAACAAGTTTTCAATGAACAGACTGGCAAGATAAATTGTTAATATAACTGGCTACACATCTTGATTACCATTTCTTAATAGCCTGATATCCTGAGAGACTCCACCTCAGAAAGAGAATTCCATCAAAACAGGGCCTAATTGGGAACACTGGACATTAACCTTAAGTTTTACCTGGTAGCCTTCAATTCAGCTTTTTAGCAGTCTGTAACTGAGAAGTTACTGGAATGTGGAATTCAGTTTGTTTCCTTCAAATTTGCAAACTGTTCAAGATTTTCCCTCCCCTCCCTAGCTCCTGCTGGTACAATGTTTTTATTGTGATATGAAGAGCCAACATGGGATAATAGCAGAAGACTGGTGAGGTGGATTATAAACACACCGAAGTGACTTGCAGCTGGGGTGTAGAAAAACACATACATCATACTAATTGTTGTTTAGCCTTGTGTGTTTGACAAGTAGAACATCTGTGTTTAGATAACATAAGCCTGTGAGAGACTTAGAGGCACCCTATCACACATGCTTGAGATTCCTGCTCTGCTTCAGGAAAGATCAAAGTGCAGTGGTAAAATACCTGTGTGGATCTCTGATAAACAGGCAAGGACAGGAGGTTTGGTGATCCTCTAGCATGAACCAAGCTCTGTGGTGCCTGTGTCCCCCTTGTGTGCCTCTGCCTGAGTGCTGCTTTGGGGACCCCTGGTTGGTGAGGTAAGGGAAAACAAATGTCATCCTTGTGCTTTTGTGGTTGTTCCTGTGTCCTGCCTGTGCTGACCACACAACCAAGCAGAGAAAATATGTGACAATAGAAAGTAATATGTAAGCTGATGAGACACAGTCTACATAAACTGTGGCCTTGGTCAGATTAAAAAAAAAAAAAAAAAAAAAAAAAAAAAAAGTGACGTTTTTGTGTGAGAATTACCCCAGTGAATGCTTTATCGTAGGAGGGTAATGACTATTGCTGTACTACAGGCTAATTCAGACCAGGTTTTGTCTCTAGGCAGCACATGATCTAATTGATGAAAATGAAAAATTCATTCCCTAATGCAGGAAAGTAGGTACCTTATCCAAGTTTGTTATTCTGGAGATTACCTTTGGATTTTAGGGACACAAACCATTTGACAGCACCACACAAATTAATCCACACCTGGCAGACCCACACATTTCTCCTCTTTCCATAAAAGATATCCAATTCCATGCATGGGATTAATTCCATTATTCTGGTGTTTGAGTGGCTTTAAGAGAAGACTGCAAAAGTGGATGAAGACTGGATGTGCACCAGGCTCACTGGAGCACCATCAATATTGTCACTCCTTCAGAAGATCAGGTGAGTAAAAACAGCTCAGTGGCACAGAAACTCAGGCAGATCAGCTAAAGAGCATGAAGTTCAAGAAAGCGTCTGTCTCAGTGGCTTGTTTGAAGTCTGCATTTGCTCTTTTAATTCTGCAAATAAATCTAATATAACTCCATTGTTCTGCTGTAGTTCTGAGGGCAACAAAGGACAAACACCAGCTTTGCTGTGCCTTTGTGACCTCCCGTAGTGAGGTCACTGTTGTAGTCACTTCCACTGAAATTTGAGTTTCCATGAAACTGAAAGAAACTTTGTACTTTTGAAATTGCCTGATGTCATACAGATTTCCCAGAGAGGATGGAAAAGCCAGTGGGAGAACAGACTTAGGTCCCATGCAGCATAATCACATCACATTAGACTGGTGTTCTGAGGAAACCTTGCTACCCAGCACAACCTTTTTCCTCAGCTACATCATAGGCTCCTTGTGACCCAAGGAAGTACATCTGAAGGATCACTGCTAATCATTGTTTTTTAGCAAGCCCCTTAGGAATGGGGGCAGCTCTCTGTGGGCTGTTCACTTAGCAGACCTGACAAAACAAATGTTCCTATCCCTACGTGGTCTTTATTCAACTCAGTTTTCTCCTCACTGAGGACTGGAAAGCATTAAGTTTACTCACAGATGGGCACAAGAAAAGACCACAGCTCCCTGTGGGATTGGGAAGACTAGGCCAGGTTGTAGCAGCCAAGTCAAAGTCTGGAGCAGCACTAGCACCTAATTGAAACTAGCCAGACTAACCAAGAAAGTTAAATTTTGGTTGCATAATGATTGCTTAAGGTTTCCTTTAAGTCTTGAGAACTCCTTGACTGCTCTGCAGAAAACAAGCCACAGGTGAAATCTGATTACAAATTGAAGCTGGTTTGGGAGGGAGCTTGGAAAAGCAGGATGAAAGAGGTAGTTGCAGTTGAAGACATCTGTAATGCTGCAGCTTGTTTTCTTATGGCTTGGTAGTTGCAGTTGAAGACATCTGTAATGCTGCAGCTTGTTTTCTTATGGCTTATCAACACTGTTTGCTACAGGTACTTTTAAATTTGTTGAGTTACAAGATTTATTTCTGTTTTATTGACTGTGACCTGGAACAGGAGCAATTCCCTCTGTTGGAAGTATCCTTGCCTTCATAATACCATATCAGGAAAACTTTGTTTTTCGGGGAGCTATATCAAAGCTGAAGAAAGGCTGTGCACAGAATAGCAAACAGCTATTTAAATCCTCTCAAAACGGTTGTAATCAAGTATGTAGGTCAAATGTTCAAGTTGCCTTAAACAGTATAGAAATTGTCCTATCATTTTTTATTCTTTGATATGAATTGCATTTAATCTGAAATTATAACTTTCCAAGTGGTGTGAGCAGTGGAACCAGAGGATGCAAAACTTCCAGGCCTCTTCAAGAGGAAGAAATTGGAGAGTAGAAGGGGCTGTGTAAAACACTTCTGGTGAACAGGGTGTGACTTTAATGCCTTTGCTTTTCATTCTTGTCCTTTAAGCTGACTGCTCTAAGCACTTCTACTACCCATTAGCTTCTGTGCCCTTGATTGAACCAGCAGCTAGATTAAGGGTGCCCTGACTGGCAGATGTATGGAGGCAGTGGGTTAAAACTGGGCAGCAGTGGATGTTAAGTTTGCCAATTACCTCTCTCTGCAAGGCTCTAAAGCCAGAACTGTGAATCTCTTTCCAGTTTGCTGCAGTTTTGTGTTTAATGAATTAAGGTAATCCGTGATGATGGATCCTTGTGGCTGTGCAACAACCTTCATAATTCAGCAGGTGCTGGTGACCCTTTCTGGGAAACTGGTGGGATGTCCAGGCTCTTCCCTTGGTGCTGGAAAAAGCGCTCCTGATCCTCCTGTGTATACTTAACTCGCCTTTTGCCATTTCTAAGGCCTTGTACCTGCTCAGGTTGTTACCTCATCAGACACCCCTTGAGGAAGATGTGCAGGCAGGGGAGATGGGAGCAAACACTGAGAGGGCTTGGAGGCCATCTGTCCTCTCTGTGCAGGGTGCCTAGGGAAGGAAACTGAGACAAAAATGAGTAAGTGCTGATCTACTGTGAGCAGACTATCTGGTATTAAATATTTACAACTGTGCTGATTTGCCAGACACTTTGTGGCTCTATACAGAGCTGTTGAACTGTCACTGGGGTCTCTGGATGAAGCAGCCACTTGGTCCAGCATTACTGTGTTGTACCCCTGGTGCTCCTGGATGACTTTGGCAGTACCCTCTCAATTCCAGAAACTTGGAGGATGCAGGAAAACATCCCCTGACAGTCTCCATCAGGAGCCCTGTGCCATTCAGGGCAGCTGATCCCGTGCCAGCCCAAGGAGCCAGTCATTATTTGGCCACTGGCAGCTGTTTTGCTGCTTTGGGCAGGCACGAGCAGAAAGGGACCTTTGCTGTGTAGCCATCACAAACTGGGAGTGAGGCTGTTGGGAGCTAATGACTAGGGTTAAGAATACCTGTTTTGTCAAAATTTATGCTTCAAAAGAGTGTTAGCTGGAAAAATACCAGTTGGAGCAGTCTGTGTTGTTGGGTACTATTGTGGTAATTTATAAGAAGTACTACACAAAAACAGACAACTTTAAAAAGGGCTGGTACAGCACCGGGGACAAGGGACTGGATGAACAGGAGTCGCTGGAAACTCTCTAAGGCCCATCAGCAGAGAAATCCAACCTCCCTCAGAGTAGCTGTTGGATGTGGTGGTGTCCAGTTTCACTAAACAAGCTGAGCTCTGGAAAAATTGGGAATTTAATCTTCTTGTCTGTTAAACATGATGGCAAGCTACCTAATGGAGAGAAGGCCTTGCCAAGCTCCCCTCTTCTGGTAGCTGGGAGTGGTGCCCAGCATAACTTGGGTGGGGAAGCAGGTTGTCATTATCATGAAAATTTCTTTATCTCTTTAAAAATCAGTATAATTGCTCTAAATTTCCATTCTGGAAATATTCTTTGTCTTCTAATAAAAGTAGGAAATGGTATTTATTACAAGTTAATGCATGTGGTGTAAATATTTCCTGGCACTCAGTCCCAGCTAAACCAGAAAATCTGTTAATAAATAAAACTGGACAAACCAAAGTCATAACTGCCTCCAACAACTGTGTGGTTAATTGGTGATTGGAGTGGGCATTTGAAAGGAGTCCAGATAACTGTGAAAATACATAGGAGGTGATAATTTTTTGAAGTGATGTTAGCTAAAGAGAGAGAGCTGCTCATGTGGAGCTCTCAGATACGGTATCCAGGCTTCGTGCTTATAGTTGACCTTGCTTGCCATCCCTACAATATCTATTTACCTTATCTAAAATAAGATATGCATAAGCCAGATAAAGAATAATAGATTAGAAAATAAGCCCTCTGACTTACAGGATGATCTGCAAAGCATAAAATGCAATATCAAACAGTAGTTCTTTCCTTGTGCTCTAGATTACGTTAGGTCATGTTTTTAGATAAAGAAAGTAGAATTTATTTTGTGTCTGTTTTTATAGAATCTGCCATAATAACTGGCACACAGGTCTAGATGTTACTTACCGCTGTATTAACTTGCTATTTTGTAATAAAACTATGCTCTAAGGGTCTAAAACTTGATTATTTTATTTTGTTTCCAGTAAAGATCTTACTGGGCAGGTTGAGACCACTCAGCCTTTCCTTCTTAGGGGTGGGAGTGGCAGGACTGGGGCTGCTGGAGAGGGGCACAGAAGTGTGGGAGAGGTGCAGGAGCTCATGGTGGAGCGTGGCACCCCTGGGCTCTTTGATGCCAACACCTCAGGTGCCACCAGTCATGCATCAGGGACACCATGCTCCTCTGTTGTGTAGCACCGTGCTTTTTCTCCAGGCGATGATTGCTGGTAATGCTGTGGAAAAGAATCACTGTGAAAGTCTCAGAATTGTGTTAGACAGGACTGTACTCTTGTGGCTTCTTGGAGACTTCTCTGTCTCCAAACTAATGTCCTCTGTTTGCTTTGATCTTCCTGATGCAGCCAAACATTGAAGAGTTGTGCTAATGGATTTACTTTTTTTTTTTTTTTCCTTTTGATTGCATGATAGCAGCATTTTTTCGTTCCTGATGACCACAATGTTTTGCTGCTAGAAACCACTAGAAATCAGTCTTTTATAGAAATAATTAGGTTCTACATCATTAACAGAAATGGAAAAAGGGAGAGTGTTAGCTGAAGACAGAGTTTATAAACAACCTAATTCCCATCAAGTTTATTTTTTTTCCTAAAACATAGGTGTACAGTCTTTTTGAAGAACCTTAGGCCATACGAACATCTGAGAGTATTGTCAACTGTGAGTTTTCCAAATTGGAAGAGAGAAAAAGTGCCACAGAACTGAAACACATAACTGAGTTTTTAATAGTGCTGTTTAAATAATTTGGCATATTGTTGGTACACAAGCAGGGAAATGTGTTTGAATTTGTCTGGTTTACCTGTAGTGCAAACTGACTTTGTGCAAAGCATTTTATAATCACAAACACATGACACTCAGTTTTGCTCTCTACAGCTGTAGGTCAGTCTGTGGAGGTAGCTTTCCTTTCTGTGTTGTCTTTTATATAGTTGGCAGAAAATTAAAATTAAGCCAAAGGAGCAAGAAGTGAAAAATAGGAAGTCAGTGAGGAGAAAGCAATTTTGTGAGAGGCTTATTTCTGGATGGGCATTTCTCCTACTTTTTTTCATCCTGATTTATGATCTTTTTCACATTCCTTTCCCTTCAGGATGCTTGATGGGGTAGGGCAGGAAGAGTATGGCTTTGCTTCCTGTCCTTTGCTCTTGGAAGGCTGCTAAAGGAATTCAGTTCATTAACAGTCAAAGAACTACAAAACTCCATGCATTCAGTTCTCTTAGTTAGAACCTAGGGAAAAAAAAAAAAAACAAAACACAAAACAGGAAGCCAAACACTATAAAATAAAAGATAGACCTATGAATGTGCCTGACATGACTGGAGAAGATTGCCTGTCCATGCTCTCTTGCTTTGAAGTGTTTATTTTTGTCAGAGATGGAAATGTCTGAAAAGTTCTAAGGTAAGCATTCAAGAATAAAATAATGCTGACATTGTAGGGACAAGTGAATATAGAAGGCGCTGGATAAGATAACATGATATTAATGGTACAACTTGTTTGAAAGGTTGTTCATAATGAGGTAGGGGTTGGCCTTTTCTCCCAGGCAGAAAATGACAAGACAAGAAGCAAAATTGCACCAGGGAAGCTTTAAATTGAATATTAGAAAAAATTTCTTCACTAAAAAGTTATTAAGCATTGAAACAGACTGTTCAGGAAAGTGGTGGTGTGACCATCCCTGGAAGTGTTAAAAAAATAAGTAGATGTGTAACTTACATGGTTTAGCAGTGAACATGGCAGTGCTGGGCTAAATGTTGGACTTGATGACCTTAGAGGCCTTTTCCAAACTCAATAATTCTATGATTTGTTTCTATGAAATTGTGAGCACTAGAGTTTTGATTGCTGCTTCTTCCATAAACTTAATTTCTGACAGTCAGATCTCACAGATGTGATATTCCTGTGAATAATCAGAAGTAAAACTACTGATGGAGCCAAACTCACAGACAAGTTTGATTCTTTCATACTCTCAACAAACATGAAAGACATTGGCATTTTTTTACCTTTTTAATGAAAAGCTTGTGAAAATGCAAATGTACGTTTACACTGCTGTCAGCCTAGTCATGTATGCAAGAGTCCTCAATGAGGTTTTGCTGTCTTCATCAACACCCATGCATCTTCAGCATTAATTTATTAGCTGTGCCCGGCCTTGCTAGCCATACCACTGAGAATGGCAAGTTGTCTTTATTACAGAGGACACCTTCCTTAGACTCCACACCCACATGCTTTTCCTGTTCTGCAGAAGACCTCATTATCCAAGTGATGAATAGAACTCCTTTGTAATGAAAGTCACAACATGACATGATTATTTACTAACAGACTGAAATTAAGGCATTTTGCTATTAAAAATTCATAGCTGTTTCACTTATGACGGTTTTTGAGAGAGGAGTCTGTGAATAATTTATTTGCCATAAGCATTCAGCTCATCCTCATCTGATGTTTTTGTGAAAGGTTTGTTCTTGAAAATTTGTAAAAAATGTCAACAAAAAACAACAACAAAAACCCCCAAGACCTACCCCCCACTAAAACTACTGTCCTCACCAGACTAAAACTGCCCACTCACTTTCTCTTACTGGTAAAACCTACATTTGTAAGAGTTTTCACTACTGGAGCATGTATAGTTCATGGTGTTGGTACTAGAAAAGTAGTTGTGTGTCTGTATTTGGAGGTTTTTCTGCCATAAGAACCAAGTAAAATCCTTTAAAGTGTGGATTAAGTGAAGAGTTTTGTTTTGGGAGCAGTTCTTTCCTGACCACTGTAATATTATGGAACCATCATAAAGGTACACTGTCAGGGTTTGTTTGTCGAAGTGTTTTCCACTTCAGTTGAGTTTCTAAATTTCTAGTTAAGATACTTGTTACAGTTGGGGATCTCTCTGAAGTGAAATGTATGCACTGAAATGGTTATTCTGCTTTTCCTAGACCAAGGGTTCCATCATGAGGCCAAGCAATGACTCTTCTGTTTTGAAAAGCAGATTTTATCATTGACGAGTACAAACCAACAAGTCAGAGATAGTTTTAAGTTCAGCAAAGATTAGGTGCCAGATGCTCGATCTTTGCAGAAGCATGCATCAATTTTATCCAAGATGTTAGTTTCTGAGATCCCACAGTGGTTGCAAAGAGCTGTGTCATCTTTTCTTCCTTTGGCTAAAATGAGACAGGCAGGATATTCTATTAGTATGAAACTGCTGCAGCATTATTGGAGATGCATGCTGAATTCTTTCAATGGATATCTAGAAAAACTCTTTTGTATAAATTACCTGTGTTGTTTTCCATTAAATGTCTTTTGATCAAGAATCTGCCATGTGTGGAAGGTGTGTATTTGGGTTGGTCTGCAGAACCATGGACCCATGTCAGTGAGGGACTCTGGCAGCTCTCACAGGGTAGACAAGCACAGAGGTTGCCCTCTAAGCTTGTGAAACCCCCTTAATGAAAAGTCCCGTATTGTTCCATAGTGTCCTACTAAATACAAACAAGAAGCAGTGCATACATAATTAATCTCATCATGGTTCCTCAGTATTTTCATAATAGAAAAATGAATTGCAATTACCCTTCACAACAAGGTGAGCTAATAATTTCTATGTGTACTAGCCGATACAAGATTTAAACAAAAAAAAAAAAAAAAAGAAAGAAGAAAAAGAGTCTTGTGACTATAAAGTACAATGCCAATGATACAGTGATTTCTGGATGCACATGAAATCTCATAATATGAAATTTTCAAAGAAACAGCCATTTGATTTCATACAGTTTGGAAACAAGGAACAAAACTTAACTTTGATGTAACTTTAGGGCATAGGAACAGGAAAGGACACAGAGAAGACAGCTAATCCATTCTGTGCTCCAAACAGGAGCCTTCATCATTCTGGATAGATGTTTGTCCACCTTCTCAATGTGTCCAGAGATGGTGCTGCCACTGCTTCGCTGTACTTTCAGACTACACTTCACTTTTAGAGACTTCTTCTCTGATTTAATCTTGCTTCAGTTTAAAATCACTAGTACCAGTTCAGATAGGTGCAGGCATGAGGGGTCCCTATTTTACTTTGCAGTTACCTTTTATGTAATTGAAAACTTAATGTCTCTCCTCAGTCTTTTTGTTTATGGTCCCAATTTCAACATCTTTCTTTTAGATGGGGTGCTCTAAACCTTCACCTTTCAGAGTACTGCAGCTAAAACAATGAAAGGTCTTCCCACTGCACTTATGGCTGCTCCTGTTTCCAGGCATGAGTTCCTTTCAGGTTGTGAGCTGTCTGCTTTGATGCACAAGGTGTTTTCCCAGAGGACCTGATGGCTGCTCCACAACCAGCAGCACTAACATCAGCAACACGGTGGCTGCTGAGATTTGTGTCGCAGCCTGATGGGATCAGATGCAGTCTCTAGGCAAGGGAGATTTAATTTCAGTATGTTTGTGTGAGAAACATTGTCTGTTTCTTTGGTGGACCTTCTCTTTGGGGTGGAGATTTAAGAGTAGAGATGCTGGTTATGTTGAAACCTACTAGGGACAATTAACATACAAGACTAGTCAAATCTGTGATGGAATGAGATAATTATAGATGGAATAAAAAGCAGTTTACTAGAAAGAAGAATTTAAGTTATGGCAGTGTTTCTGTTAATATGGGTTTGAGCAAGTGTCTGTTTTAAATTGCCTTTAGCAATGCTAACAATCAGAAGCTATTTGTCTAAAGCAGGATTTGAGAGTTATCCAATAAATACTGTGTGAAACACAGTCACTCTCTATATTCTTGCAGAGAAAAGTAATTCTCAGCTATTTATAGAACTATATCAGTCTTGGTCACAAGGAATACCAGTCAAGTTTTTTCTCAACTGTAACTAAGGTGGCTGGAGAGCAGTTTAGAATGATGAGCCCAGAGGCTGAATATCAGGCTCTACCCAAGTTAAGGGTAAAAAAGAGATCGTGCTGAGGAGCAGCATAACTCATTTCAGAGCACAGCAGATCTCTTAAGGTGTCTTAAGGCAAAATATACTCAACTTGATATGACAATGTCTGAGTTTTCCAGCATATCCGTCCAATTCCACTGATGTTACTGGAATATGCAAACACCAGAGGCAAAAGTGGTTTATCTTTGAACCTCAAACCTTTGCACCTTCCCAATTAAGTATGTTGTTTGGGGTTCTTGTATTTTTCCAGCTTTCCTTAGAAATGACTGCATGTGCCAAATATTAAGGAAGTAAAGAAAATGTGAGGAGACAGTAGAATATGGTACTTTCAAACACGTCAGCAAATACTGGGAACTGTTCCCAGATATGGCCTGAAAAGAAAAATGGTTGATTGAATCTGGAGTTTCCCAAAACATCTGCTTCAGTTTGATGACCCAAATGGAAAATTAGAAAAAGAATGATCTCAAATTTGTAGTTCAAGAAAATAACCCTTTTTTTTCTAAATAAAAAGGCATATTTTTTTCCTTGTTGTAAAAGAAATGTATGAGTGGGAACATCAGTTTTGCTATGGACTATTTAGTTACTGTGATTGTGTCACTGCTGACAACACAGAATTCAACCACCTTGCAGCTCTAAAGTGGCCTTTCTTCTGCTGTACAGTGAGGATTTTTTTCTTCCATTATTGTGTTGTTTTTGTTGTTTTTTAAAAGAATGTGCTAAGTTCATAAAGCAGGACCGGCTGTTATTGACACATCCTGACAGCTGCTGAAATCACCAAGTGCAAGCCTTTGGGTTTGTAAGTTACACCAAGACTGCACAAGCTGCTACAACAGTTTGTTCCTTGCAGGTGTCAGCTATTCCACAACACAGCATTTGTCTGTGGCTTGCCAACATAACTTTTGAGGCTGTAATAACCATCTTTTGTAACAAGAACATCTATCAACTTGGTGAAAATGCTATCCTGTAAGAAAGAATTAAAGATAACATACATAATTTTCTGAAAGCATTTGCATATGCAAACCCTCTGAACCTCTGCCACCAACAGAATTGAATTAGCCTTACCCTGCCCTGGTGATGAAGGGAAATACAGACCACGGATTTTTTGGTGCACTTGATTTTATTAATTTTTCCCCTAATCCTTTACACACTGCACCAAGTAAGTCGCATGATTTATTATTTTAGACTTGGAAAAGAAGTCATCTGAGTAGTCTGGAATGCTGGGAACTTGCAGACCTTGGCAAGCAGCTTGGAGCAACAGAGTGAATGTGCTCTTGCATGGAGTCTTCCTCACCCAGAACAATCAGGTCTTCTCTGGTTGTCCTCATTGTTCAGCTGTGAGAAAAGCCAGCCTTTATTCACAGTGCACATTTGAACCTTTTGGGGACAGTTACTGGAAATATTGTAGAGGTTATATATTTATTGGCTTTCCTGAGAGCTGTTGTGATCATTCCAGAACACTGCAGAGTGATGTGATGTAAACACACACAGACTCAGCTTGTCAAAAACTCATTTAAATATAAATGCATAAAATAGAAAAAAAAAAACCCAAACTGGAATATGTGTGTGCTAAAAGCCCTTTTTGTGATTGCTGAATCTATAGCATTATTGACATTTCGTTGTAGCTGAGGGATTACAGAGGAAGAGCCTCCCAGCTTTCCTGAAGTTTAATCCTTGCATGACATGTTTGTTAACTAGAATCCCCACGTTACCAGTCTGGATTGGATTTGGTGCTACACCCTGTGTACACTTGCCACAAATGGAAGGTAGAGAATCCTAAGATGAGGTGAAGAGACGCGCTGCCCGTTAATTCAAGTTTCTTCCTTCATAAATTCATTGGTTTTGTGCCTCATTTGGAATCTTTCCACGAATTTTCAAGGCCATAGCAGTTCTACCTTTGTGCTGCATGCTTCGGCTAAGGTGCTTCCGTAGGAAGTTTATTTGGTGCCGCTGGTCTGCAGCGTGCTCTCTTGGTAAGGAGGCACTGGGTCTGGAGAGGGCTCAGTGTGAGCCTCTTCCATGGAAGTCTTCATGGTGGCCTCCTCATATGACGGAGGCAAACACACAGAGAGGAATGTGGCATCAGGGAGCAGCGTCGAGTAGTGGAAGCTCTGTTCGCTGCTCCAGGGCAGCGCGGAAAGGAAATTGGACACGTCGTGCTCAGGCAGGGCCTCGGGAAGGTCGATGCTGAAGATCTGCCCCTGCTGAGTGGGGCGCTGGCAACGGCGGTACAGGAAGAGCAGCAGGAATGCCAGGAAGAGCATCATGGTGGCAGGCAATATGATACACAGAAATGGTTCTATGTCGTCTTTGGTTGAACTTGTCTGTTGTCTGCTCTGTAACCAAAGCAAACAGGAAGGGTGTTGCATTCCAGGAGATCTCTTAATCAGAGAGCAAAACCACATTCCCCATCTCTGCCTTATGACATAGTTGCTTTTCCAAATTTCTTTCTCTCTGCACTAGTATCATTCAAGCAGTATGTTTTGCAGACTCATAAATTCTATTTATTGACCAATTAAAGCAAATCACAACCAGAAGTTGCAAAGAGTATTAGCTTTTTAGAAAACCCTGTCTCCAATGGGGAAAAAACCCAACAGCCTGGAAGTATATGCAATTTTGTATGACATTTTATTACCTTGGATTATAGTGGGACCAGTCAACTTTGCAGGAGATTGGTCAAGCTTTTAAAATTTGGGAGAACCTTGAATTGCAGATGAATAAGGCTGGTGATCCACCATCTGGTGCTGTTTCTTTGTGTTTGGAAAACTGTTTAAAGAGCAAATATTAGGACAACTAGCCCTTTCAAACAGGGCCCATTGCCTACACTATCTGCTCTTTGGGTTGTTCTAACCTCACAAGCCAGTTCCAAATAAAACCTAGCATTTTTATTGGACAGGACAGCTTGGACTGGACCTCTTGAGCTTGTTCTGCCAGCGATCCAAGAATCATTTTTCCCTGTTTAGAACCATGGGAAAAGAACAATTGGTGTAAGAGAAATAACAGTTGTGACTGCTGTGTCAGCTTTGTTTTCTGCAAAATGTAGCACAAAAAACCTCTGTCCCACGGCTTTTGAATTGTGATGTAATGTTAACTGGAGTCATAAGCTATGAGAGAAACCAACAAAGCAATTTGTGCTCTTGTGTTGTGTTAGCTTTAGTTTTAAAATGTAGTGTATCTTTTTTTCCAACAGTTTGGAAACAAGGAACAATTGTGACTTATTCAGAGTCTAATCTAGGGCAGAAGGAAAACCCAAACCATATAATGCTGTTTATCGAGTAATTCCCTTTGTAAGCTCCTGATGAATGTTATGAGGTGGCTTTTTCACATTTGCATGGTGAGACTTAACAGGTCAATGGATCAGATTTCGTTTATTTTGAGTGAAGGTGCCCATTCAGGTTAGGAGAACTTGAATGATTCTTTCCTCAAAGGGTTTGGAAGCAGGGATGCAAACTGGCCATTTGCAGCAATGGCTTTGTGAAAAGGACAGGAACTCCAGTGTCTCCTTCTTAGCCTACAAAAACTTTCTGTTCTTACTCTTCCAGGAATCACAGTCATTCTTCTAGCTACAAAATCACACTGTAATCTACATTCAACTGATTATCTACCAGGCATTTGCAACCTCTTTGCTTTGTTGTCATATTATGAAGTTATTATTATGTGGTCATGCCTAAAAAAAAATAAATAGGCATTGACTCCTAAGAAATAATGTCAGGGAGATTACTGTTTTTCTATTTTTTCCCTAAGGTATTGTGGATCTGAAGCTAAATGCATTAAAGTAATTTTAAAATGCACTGAAACCTTTACAGATTAGCTATTAAGCTACTTTTCCCCAGTGGTCTTCTACCCCCCAAAAAAATTTAAAAAGTGTATTAAAGAACTATCTTATATTTATTGATAATTTTTATTAAAGAGTTTCTGGCTGTACAAGCTGTTGTCTTACCTCTCCATTCAATGAGTGACAGGAAAGAACTGAATTGGAAGAAATTGTTCCAGCTGTTCTTTCAATGCAGACATGAAATAATTTCTTAAAAGTGAGGGGAATTTTTTTTAAAGTTTGTTAATGCTTTTTTAGTGTGTCTTATGAGATGCATAAAATATTTCAAGAGAAAATGAGAAAAAAAGCATTCATTATGTTAGAGCACTGTGTATGTGGAGACTCACTGATACTGATATGTTACTGAAATTCTTACAGTAAATACTGAGAAGAGCGGAGCTTATAATGGACAACGTTATTCATGATCAGTGAAGAGCTTGTTTTTACAGTCCAAGTCTAAGTTTTGGGCTTAATTTATAGGAACAGGCTTTCATCCAGATTAAGTGTTGGTCTTAGGATCTGTGAGCTGTACAGTTTTCTGGTGATTTACGAGGAGAGAGAGCGAGATTGCTGGTGTTTTCTACATGAGGTTACTAAAAGGTATATAAAGCCCCAATTATCATTTAGAGTCAGTGCAGTTTCTCCATAAATTTCACTGAAATTCATGTGTTAAAATATATTTATGTGTTAAATAATGGCCAAGGACAGTGTATCTTCATGTGCTGCTGGACAAGAGTTAGGGCTGTAAGACATGGCCTCGTACAAATATTGGAGTTCAGAAGGGAAAGGAAGGTTAAGCTTGATGGAAGGAATTAACAAATGGTCTTGGGTCTCAAGGAAATATACCTTGCTTCAAAGCCTTGACTAGAACCCAGAGGTCTTGGGCCTTGCAATGAAGTACCCATTAAGAGAAATGTGCAAAATATATTACTGTTGGAGGGGACAGTTTGCATCTAATGGTAAAAAGAATGGAAAGAGTGCAACTATTTGTATAATGAGCCAGCTCAGATGGCCACAGTTGGTGAAGTAGCTACTAAAGGACACCTTAGGGTATCAGTGTGTTACTGGCCTGAAAACTCTTCTTGTTTAAAACCGTCCAGGAGTAACCCACAGCACTGCTTCTAAAGTTGCAAAATCAAGCTCTCAAACCTGAATAAATGCCAACATTTTTGAAATCTGTGAAATCCCTAATTTGCTCTGCAACACATACGATTTTGAATTACATTATTGTGCACAAAGTGCCTCCTCAGCATTGTGATAGATTGCTTAGGGAAGAAGATGAACTCCACAGTACCACAGGGCACTGTGTTGCAGGGTGCGTAGAGTATGCAGTGATTGAATCAGAAGACTGTAGGACAAGAGAGGACTGTCTGCTTGTGTGGTAAAGCAAATGTTCTCCTGGGAAGCTGTACTCCTGTCTCTGCTACCAAATGCTCTAGGGAAGGGGCAAGACAGATCTGTGGAGGTGTTTCTTGTGAGTTACTCATTGGTTGTGCCTCATTTTGAGTGCCTGGGTTGATATCCTTGGGTATGGGCTGCAGAAATTCTGCATCTGTTTTGCTGCCTCTGAAGGAGAAAAGGCAGTGCCCTGAACCTGCAAGAACTTTATTGCACTGTGGCATCTGGACAAAAATTGCATAGGTTTTTACAAAGCAACTCATGTTCTCTTGTACTCCCTAAAGTGGTCAGGTGGCTGGACTAGATTTTCATTGCAGGCCCCTTCCAATTGAACTGCTCCAGTTTTATCCTATTCTATTTCAAAATAACCACAATAACCAGTGTGTGGTGGCCATCCATTCAGTAATGTGTGCAAAAGAAGACATAATAAATTTGTTTAATTTGTTCTTCTGTTTCACAAGTACCTTATAGTTGTGAAAGAACAGTGTGTTTTACTATGATATGCAAATTAGTGGCATGTGAAGCAGATAGGATTAAGAATTAGGCAATGTTATAGAATTATAAAATATGCTGAGTTAGAGGGGACTCATCAAGATCATTGAGCCCAATTTCTGGCCCTGTGCAGGAGACCCTGTGCAGGACACCCCAAGAGTCACACCACGTGCCTTCGAGCATTGTCCAAATGATTTTTGAACTACGTCAGGCTGGTGCTGTGACCACTACCCTGGGAAGCCTGTTCCAGTGCCCAACCACCCTCTGAGTGAAAAATTTCTTCCTCATATCTAACCTAAACTTCCCCTGACTCAGCTTCATGCTTTTTCTGTATTCTAACAGGTGATAATAAAGACTGTTTTTCCTCAGTCTGTGTTTCAGAGTGCTCATAGCTCTTTAAATACAGCTAATGTTAAGACTTTCGTATCTGGGTGAAGTAACTTGTTGCCAACTTAGTCTACTATTTGAGCTGAAATAGTTTTTCATAAGTTAATACTGCCCCACAGATGCCCTCAACATGAACAGGGAGTTATATATCCATTTTGATGCTGCCTCCTGCCAAAGCATGCACTGATTTTACTTTGAGATGTAGTTCCAAAACCTGATGGACTTTTTGTATGTATATTCATATAAACAGATCAAATGTATTAGGAGACAATTGATCAGTATTAGTCCCTCTTTTTCTATTGTGGTTTTGTGCCCATTTCGGCAATGACTATCTAAAGGGTTACTGAAGAATGTTGGAAGGATCTTGACATAAAGACTTGGAAAATCCAATAGGCCTTTAAAAAATTACACTGAAAATAGGATTAGTTTTATTACAATGAATCAAAAGTCACTTAAAAAAAATTCTGAAATTCTAAACTAAAACTAGTTCTAAACTGACCTAAAACTCACTTCTGCAGCTGAAGCTCTAAAACTAGAAAAGTAACCACTGTGTACAGGTATCAGAAATAGCTGTCAGAACTAGAAAATAAAATTATCTAGAAATCAAACTGAATCTTCATTAATTGAAAGTAATAAGATTGCAAAACTTATTTAAGGTAAAATTCTCTACTGTTTTACATCTGAAAGTTTCCACAGCAGGCATATGAAGTGACTGACGGAATTATTAATTGACTGGGTTTTTTTGATACTGCTTCATTGGAGATCAGCGTGCTCTGCCTGTGTCATCACAAGCATCTATTGTCAGGTTTATAAGTGACAAATAAAAAGATCTGACTTCCCGCATGAAATAAGTTACTGACACATAAATATGGGAAAATATCATTTTTAAAATAGAGAAAGGCAGAAAAGAGCATGGAAGTAAAAGGGATCATATTTCTGAAAAGTCCTGTTTTCCCAGAACTGTTTCTTAGTAGGATAGTTTGGACATTGTTTATTCTTCTCCTTTTGTTTATGTATTTGTAGGGGCTGAAGCAGAGGGTCAGATTCCCCCAACCACTGAGCACATACTGGAAGCAGTAAAGCCTTTCATTAGTAATCTGTCTGCCTATGTTTTTTTAACATGCTGAGCATGTACAGTTGCCAGCTTACAGATTATGTGACCCATAATCAGTTAAGATGAGCTTTTACTCGTGCCTGTTGGTAAAGGAATGAAACGCAGAGTGCAGCTGCGTTGTGTGGTATATCCACGATGGGTAATGGAATGGGCTCGGACCTGAACTATGAATCTGGACAAACAAGGGGTAGTGCCTGCCCTGGGAGGGAATGGCCTCATAAGGCAAAACATGAGGTTAAGGAAAGCTTTTGTTAAGGGTAGAAAAACGACAGTTTATTTTGCTTACCGAAACTCTCTTTCAAGTGATTGAGTTGTGCTAAGATTTATTATGTGGTTAATGATTTGCTAGCGTGCTTAGAACTCCATTAAAATTATTTTTGTTAATATAGCCCATATTTATGCAAATATCTTTTGAAGTTGAATCAGGAAACTGATACTTCTGAAATGTTTTAAGTGGATTTGGAACAAAGTCTGCTTTGAAGTCATTAGGGTGTGGTCCCCCCATAGGTTCTTTTCCAAGCTCTGTCCTGCTTCTTGAAGCTGATTCATTATTACTTGTAAAAAGCAAAAACATGTAACTCTGGCAAATAGAAAAACATTTTAATGTGGTTTTGTATTCATTAGTAATTACACATAATTTAGGAGTGAGCCTGGATTTACACAGAATTTTCAAATACTTGTTGGAATGTGACTCTAGTGATGCTGTTTGTTTCTGTCAGACAAAAGCAGTCTCAAGGTGTGAAGACATTGTCATTGCTATTCTAACTCTGGCAACGTTACCGGTGAGGCAGAGTTTGTTGTGACAGTGACAACATTTAAATACTACTTATTGTCCTGTTTTGACACCCACACACCCATTTAATTTGCAACAGCATACTTTATATATATCAGCTGAGTAGCGTGACCAGTTCATTTGCTAACACAACAGGCTTTGGACATTTACTGAGGACCTACGAGCACCTTAAATTATTATTTTTGATCGGAGAAGCCCTTTTGCTGTATCCCAGACAAAGCCAGAAAGCAGGCTGTCTGGGGGCTCCTTCCCTCCCCCCACGGGGCTGCATGTGATCCTCTCTCGCAGAAGTAATCAGCGCACGGCTTAGGGAACAAGAGTTCATTGCTGCCTGCTCCTGACTCGCAACATCTGCGGGAAGGCTTCACGGGACCAGATCCAGAGCGTAAACACGCGTTTAAGAGAAAGGAAATCAAGGATGCCTTATGCTTAAACGAAGTAATTAAACTTCCTTACCTGCCACCCCAGCAGAATTTTTCCATCTAATGTTTTTTGCTTCCACAAATGTGTTTAAAAAGACTTGGCAGCAATAAAGAAATGCTCCGACTCTGTGTAATTGAGCGCTACCGCTTTGATACGTCCCAATACCCAGGGATTTACTCTGCACTGTACACTGAGGCAGTACACAGACATACACACACATGCAAAGTCAAAGGACATGCCACAGAGATGAGCAGGGGGGTACAGACCTGAAGCTCTGTTTCCCGAAGTGGCCCACCTGGTTCACTGTTTAGCCAGTCATAGTTTCCCCTGTCAGCATGTCCAAAATTTTTCAAGCTGCTGCCCAGGAGCCACCTCATGCTGTCATTAACCTGGTCTTCTGCCTTCGTGCCTCCACCTTGCTTCGCTGCTTGCAGCTGCGTCTCCGCCTCCCAGCCTTGACCCAGCCGGGCTGCTCGCAGCTAATGATCCCTCTTAAATGATATCCCCTCCACAGCGGAAAGGAAAAAAAAGAAGTTAGACACCCCCTCGTCGTCAGGAAGCCAAGCAAATAGATCTCAGAGCCTCTCTCCACTTCCAACTCAATCTCTCTGGATTTGCTTCAGTGGCCTACATTACCAGCAAAGCTGGCATCAGGTATCTGGGAGCTGGGGCTGATAGCGCTCTGATTGGAGCACTCCCTGCATTAGGATTATTAAAAGGGGAATTTGCATGTGAATCTGAGCCCACATGGTCATGACTCCGTGTGGATAAATAACGCTCTATATTTAGTTATCTAATAAACACTATTTCCAACAAAATAAAAGAAATAAACCCCATGATTCTATGTTGAGAGTGAAAGGGTAAGTGAGGTTCCCCCCTCAGTTACACAGCACAAGGTGGAACAACAGTCCAGGCAGGTTTTTGTTCCCTATTGCTGAAACATACAGAAAAGAGAGTGGTTTCTGAGTAGAGAGGCAAGGACACAAGGCTAAATGCTGTACTGAATTATTTAGCAGTGTTAGGATGTAGATGTTAATGATAAATCCAGAGAGTGAGCTCTGCCAGGAAGGCTTTGGTCACTGTGGGAGTGTATGATAGCTTCTGGTAAGAAGGAGTTGTCAGTTCAGTTAAATCAGGTTAACAGCTTTCTAGGATACTTGTTAAATGGCAATTGTTTCCAGTGAGGAGACTCTGTTTATCCACAAAAGGCAACACAAACTTATTTCACTCCTGTGTGGTAACTTCTGAAGACAGGCCTCTTTAACCTAGTTAAAGCTTGATTAAACTTGCAACTTGTGCTGTAAAGCTGGAGGTGTCTTTTGCTGCCTTGCTGTGAGCAGAGGGAAAGGCTAAATGTCCCTTTCAGCTGTGCACCTGTTAAACTCTGCAACTGTGGTGCACTTTTTATGATTTCTCAAGGCTTATCTGTCTGAGCAAAAGTTGTGTTTAGGACTGATGATAGAAACTTGAGGTTAGAATCTTAACCTCTTATTTCTTGCTTTGACTTTTTTTGGTCAAGTCTTCGTTCATGGCTCCCAGAAAACTGCAGGCCTGGCTGGCAGTGCCAGGCTCTACTCCTGCAGCTCCAACAGTGGCAGCACCTGCCGTTTCTAACGAGATAACCCTGGAAGAACCTGTTCCAAAACTGGCTGTGATCTCTGTGTCTGCAGCTTGCAGGGAGGATTCATCCTGCTGGTGAACCACGGCTGCGGGAAAGAGAGGTGGTAGTTTGATAAATCTATCCCATTTTGTTACTGAATTTGCCAGGTGAGCAGTGGACAGGGAACAACAGTATTGCTTGAAGGGCTGGTTTTGCTGCTCAAGCAACCACATCATTTGTTGGAAACTGAGCTCTTGCTTCTGCTGAGGTGGTCCTGTGTGAAGCCAGAAATCTCCCCTCAGTAAAGCCTTTGCAAGCTTCTGAGAAAGCTCCTCTTTTCCTCAGTGCCTCACTTGCTGGAGAGCACTTCCAGAGGTGCTGAGTGTGTCCAACCACCAGGCCTAGGGCAGTTACACTGTGACTTATAATGAGAAGCCAGGGCCCAAAAGTGGATTAACAGGTCACAGGTCAAAATAGTAAAATATTTCTCTTGATGTCTCAACACCTTGTATAAAAGCAAGAATAATGACCATCTTTCCCAAACCAGTGTTAAGAAAATAAATTCCTTAAGGAACCTTGAGACTGTGTAGCTTAAATCTATAATCTCACATGCAAGCAGGAAACATTCATATACCATCTTAATTAGGGTCTTAGTGCAGCCCCTAAGATTATTAATGCTATTTTTAAAAGCTTGCTATAAAATTGCCTTGGGACTGTGCATGAATAATGAGGAGAAGTAAAAAAAATGTCTCCTTACAGTATAAACACCTGTTTGGCATCCTTAGATTCTAGTTGATGAATTTTAGCCAAGAAAAATAAGGTGTGCACTTTTAAGACTCACTGACCTGATTTGTCAAGTGCTGCTTTGAATACTTGACCTCTGGAAAATGTATAAGAATGATTTAACTTCGTAGAACTGAGGCTGAATGGGAATCTGGGGAAATGCAGTGCCTTTTGTCAGGCAGGTAATTAGAATATAAAGTAATGATTGTCCCTCTGGCTTTTTATATCATCAGTGGACCCAGCAGCAAGATTAGTGAGCGTGATTGGGATACCCTCTTTCTGCTGCCAGGGGTCAGGTGCCCATTTGCTGCACTGCCTTTGTAGAGCAGATCTGCTCTTGTGCAGAACTGAAACAGAGCCATTCAAGACTGATTTTGTGATGGCAAATCTGTTGCAGATTTCTGCCAGCCCTGTGGGGCTCACAGACACTTATTTTTCCTTCTCACACAGAGTACATAAATACCATCATAGCTTGGGGCATGCTGTAATGTGAAAGCTGAGGAAAAGACGTTCATCCTTAATTCAAAACCCTTGGCCAGATATCAGGCCTGCCACTTTGAAGTGTGGGTTGGGTTCAGAGATCATCAGATCTTGGCGTGGACAAAATGTCCTATCCTCCTCCTCCACTGGCTTTGTTCTTTGAAATAGTTTGATCTAGAAGCTGCCTGGTCAAACAATCTGGAGCAAATAGCTGACATGGAGTGGTACCACTGACTTTGATTAAACTTTGGTAAAGGCTTGTGAATCAATGCCAACATGATATTTTTAACTGAGGCAGCGTTGGTATTATCCCTTCCAATGTCATAGCAGAGAAGCAGGGAGAGACTTTCTGAGGAAGCCACTGCAGAAAATAGGTGCCTCCACTGTCCTCAGTTCGAAGCTCAAACTATCATAAATTATTCATCTCTCTGATTTGCTGAGATGTTTGAGGCTTGCAGGGTAATTCAAGGCTATATTGTCACTAATATTGGGAGGGAAGACAATATCCACAGTGCCCTAGACAACCTTTCAAGTTTCTTGGTACTTTCTTCCCCCAGTTTCTTTTGCTGCTGCCCACAGATGGGGGTGAAGCTTCTCTGACTGCATGACTGTGATGCTGTGAGGGATTGTACGAGGGTTAACCTAAATAACTCAAAACTAGAATTTTAGTGGGTGTTCCACTATTAGCAGTCCTGTGTTAGCAGGTGTAGATTCACCAGGAGTCCTTCAAGTGGGAGTGCTGTTGGCTTCTGCCCATTTGCTCTCACTTGGGTAATTAAGAAATTCTGTTTTGTACTTTTTTTGATAAATTTTCATTATATTGAGATTTTAGCTTTTTTTTTTTTTTTTTTTTTAATTAGCAATAATTTTTTTTGCTAAAACATAATGCTTTCTGAAGAGCATTCTCCTCTTCCCACCACGCTGTTACTTCAAAGGTTAGAACCAAGCTAGCATAGCTCTGCCACGGCTCTGGAGAGTGGTGTTTGAGGACAGGGTGGGTGTACTCACAGCCTGTGGAAACACAGGCAGGGAGACCCTGCTACAAAATGTGTGCACCCTGTCGCTGTCCCTCGGGGTAGGGAGCAGAAGGAGGCAATGCTGAGTAATTGATCCCAGATCCCTGTGCTGCAGATGGGCAGCTGAAAGCAAAGTCACTAGAGAGAGCTCTGGGAGAGACCTCAGGCTGCTGCCAGAGCAGGGTTACCTCCTACAGAATGTCCCTCGAGGTTCTGTGGGTGTGATAACACCTGAAAAACTCTGTGGTCGTGGCAGAGTGCTGGTGGCTGAACAGCAGCCTCCTGATGTTACTGTCTAGAAATACGGAATTTTATTATTTACTTATTTTGTAATTTCTGTCAATCTAAGTTTGATCCCCTTCATTTACATTTGGTCATCCTCACCCTGAATTCTTGTTTTCTCTTGTTTAAGAGAAAAATCTGCCACTCTGTTTAAGAGTGCATATCCTCCAGCACACACTGTATGGCATTTCGTTCCTATTTAGCCAAGCTATAGAAACTCTTTTTTTAGTGGGAAGGTTCTGGGGGAAGGATTGGTGTTGTGGTTGGGTTTTTTAGTGATTTGAGTTTTTTTCAGCATTTCTGAAGGGCCAGCTGACCACATTATGCTTTGGGTTGCATTTGCTTTTAGAAGTGTTGCCATAAACTTAGTGAGAAATTAAGCATTTTTCTACTTTATAAGGATGATATTCTAAAAAGAAACAACTTTGGGTGCATGGCCGCAGTCAGCTCGTGCTCCATTCTTTTTCTTTTATACACTTTCATTATTAATATTGTTAATTTTCTTATCTCGCTGCTGTTTCTAGTAACTAGTTCTTATCTCAACCCATGATCTTTGCCTTTTGAGGCTCCAATTCTCCTCTCAAATCCTCTGAGAGGGGAAAAGGGAAAAAGAAGGTGGGTGAGCAAGGGGTGTGTAGTTTGGAGCGTCAGTGGGAAACAATAAATTGGGGAGTACCATTCCTAAACCATGACACCAATACAGGGAAATAAACTTCTAAGGAGGAATGTGAATGTGTGGTTAACCTTCAGGTGAGCTTTTAAAAGTAGACTTTTAAGATTTACCTTGTTGCTCATTGTATTTGATGCTGTGCTTACCCTGGTGGTTGACCCTGTGTCAGCCTTGAGGGCAGGCCTCAGATATGGAACTGTCAACATATCTGCAGTCTTGTGATCAATTTTTTGTTCAAACTAATGCAATTTTCTGCTAGAATACTGTGAATCCCTGGATGAAATCTCTTGAGACTGCATCCAAGTACAGCAGTCTGTGTCACTACTTGTTGCTAACACAGCAGATTTTATACAAAAGAATGATCATGTATTTATATAGCCTGATTTAGTTGGCATCATCTGCTGCCAAAAATCTATTATCTCTAGATTCCAAAGGAATTATTCTTTCTGGTATTGTTGCTTAGAACCAGTGTCAGGAGAGCACTGTTGGAAAAGCAATAGCTCTTCTAGCTTCTAGCTCAGTTTTTCATCAGAGTGGAAAAAAAATGCAAATTAACTTCTAAGTCCTTTGTCATCTCTTTAAAGCCAGGTGTGGCTCCACAGCAGAACTGTAGTTATTAACATACCCTCTTACAGGTTATTGTCTCTGATTACAGACTTAGAGAGGCCCTGATATTGCCCATCATTAGCAATGAATCTGTAACTCTTCATTTGCCATTATTAAAATGCTTGAAGCATTTGAAAAATCAGGATACGCTTGTTCAGTGTTCTCAGTCGTCAAGAAAAGGCCAGCCTTGGCCTTTGTCCTTCTGGACAGGAGGGAAACTGTCTGTGGACTTCTGAATCCATATGAACTGTATTATTTAACAGAACATCAATGGAGAGGCTTGGAGTAATTTTGTTTTGCTTGAAAAAAACCACATTTTGTGTACAGTTCCAATTCAGACCTCACATCCTGAAATTTATTCTCCTGATTTGAATCTAAAGATTTCTACTTCAAACTTATGAAGAAGATGTACAGCCTCCTGCAACCTGTAGAATGAAATTGGCTATAGATATGAAATGTATTAAGAAAATCTTGTATATAAAACAGGCCACAAATCTGCAGACATGACAACAACTTCATTTTCTCAAGTGCACTTGTTAATGGTTCAACTGGCCAGCAAAACTGCAGTAGATTTTAGGGTATGAGCCTTGTTACACAAAGGCAGGTCAGTTAGCCCTAAACACGATTATAAATGTTAATAAAAATAGCTCTGCTAATAAAGCAGAGCTGACAGCATGCATTGACTGCAGTTGTACCTCAAGGGGCAGAGAAGAGGGAGCACTTCTCCCCACCACCCAGGTGGGAAGTGAGGGATTCCCAGGCAGGCACTCTCCTCCTTGGGGTGTCCTGTCTCATCCTTGGGGTGCAGCAGGTGCCGCGTGACTCTGCGGGAGCCGCTCAAACTCTGCCCTGCCTGGTTTTGCTTTATGGTGCTGGTTTTGCTTTATGGTGCTCTTTGTGTGCCTGTGCTCCTCATCTGGACTGGCTGCCGTGCCCTGTGCTTGTGTGTTAGCAGGCATTGTCTGCTGGATAAGTAAAAAGCCATTACCTGTGTGGGTGTTGAAGTTACCTGCTAAAAACTGTGAGGGGAAGGCTGAAGAGCTCCTACAATGGAGCTATAGACTGGAAAATAAAACGTCAGAGGGCAGAGAGTGAAAGGGATGAGTTAAACAACTTGCAGATGTTTCCAATGTAAAAACATTTCACAATTGACAAGTGCAAGGCCATAAGGATAAGAACACTTGGGACAGTGGGGTAAAGGCACTGCCACAGTTTCCTCAGGCTGGGGACATGAGAGCTTACACAGATGCAAGTGGAAAGTATGCCACAGGATTGGAAATGAAAGGGTCTTGGTATTAGAAAAGGCAAGGCACCATGTAATACCCTCCATAGAAAACCATGGATACAAAGGCAAAGGCTTTAAGTGTGGTTTCTTAAAACAAGAAGCTTAGCCTGGCAGCAGGCAGTGGCATGGCAAACCCATCATGAAAGAAATGTGCTGTCTGAGGGATGTGTGTGTTTATCTCTAATTGTGTATTAGAAATGCCTGGAGAGTTGAGTTGCTGAGAACCACTACTCATCATGGGCAGCTTTATAATTAACAGGCTAGGTTTTCAGTTAGGAAATGCAAACTGTAGCCCAAGAATGATGAGCTGATGTTAAGGTGTATAGAGGAATGTGACAGTGCCTTCTGCAGTAAGCTGATGTTGAGGTGAGGGATTTTATGAGAAGGGTCAAAACAGTAGCAACATGTAAAGAAGATTCTGCTCTGGGGCTTGGTGTGGTTGAATGGATTCAACCACACCAAGTTATGAACAGTTCTTCCATATGTACAGTTCTTAATTCAGGAGACAATACTGTCATTTGAGAGAGTATTGAGAAAATACCCACAGCAGTGGCCCACTTATGGATAGGGAATGGGAAGAGGGTGTTTGTCCTGTGGTGCATTCCAGTTCAGCATGGGCTGTATTGATGCTGCTGTGCAAAATGTTGTTCCTTTGTGAAGCTTCAGGGTCACTCAGAATTGTACAGAGGGCTGTACTGAGGCCAGGCTGGATAAATCTTCTCTTTGATTTTCTCTTTGAAGAAAATGTAGATTTTGCTTGGGGCAGATTCCCTTGGACAAAGGGAATCAGTTGTGAAAAGGAACATCCGAGGCAGTTATTTCATTCTGCTACAAGATGGGGATCCTCTCACGCCTTTTCCAGGCATATCCTCCTCACACTCTTGTGTGACTTGTCAAGTGACTTGGTGTTTTAACAGCAGGAGAAACCAGGTGGATGCTGAGGGGCAACGGGGCCTGTAGGGATGAGAATTTACAATGTGCTCAGATTGTAAGGGCAGCTCTAGGCCTGACTGGTTAGAGGCACTTACATTTGGATGTTGCTCTTCAGGGTTTAGGGGTTTTTTTAAACTTTATTTGACTCCAACCATCATTTTTTTGCTATATGCAGGGTGTAGCCTTCTTGAGACGGGTGATTTTCCTGCCAGACTGGCTTGGTTTGATGACTCAGGCTCTAAAAGAGACACTCAAAGTGATGTAGTTTGGCACTTGTGCCCTGCCCCAGGCTCCTCTTTCTCATCCTGTTTTTCTTCCGCAGTCACTGCAGATCTG
This sequence comes from Hylia prasina, assembly GCA_013397195.1. NCBI lineage: Eukaryota > Metazoa > Chordata > Aves > Passeriformes > Sylviidae > Hylia > Hylia prasina. The sequence goes on along the minus strand of VYXD01013817.1, from coordinate 3,059,383 downwards.
TGATGTTGTCTCGAACAACACATACCCTATAAACCCCACAGTCCCAACAGACCCTCAGTAGTGGTTGTCCTTGCCCTACTCTCAGCACAGCTCTACCTAAAAAACTGAAAATGTGTGAGAAAAATATTAGCAAACTAGATTAATTTGCAAACTAATAATCTTTATTCTCTTGGGTTTGGGGCTGGTCACAAGAGCCTGCATTGATATATTCAATTATTTAGTGTCCTTTTAAAAGAAAAGGTAATGTATGCAAGAGGGATATAAGATCTGCTCTGGTGACCATCCCCACAGCTGGGATTTTAAAAGAACATCTTTGTCAGGACCCTTGTGCTTGTGGTGCCACCATTGCAATTCTACCCAGAAACTGATTCCTCTGTTTTCTCAAGGGACAATGAATTGTTTTTGCAAATAAGCAAGCCAACCAAGAGCCTTGTCACCTTCCCCTCTTCGCATGAGTTACTGCAATTCCTTTTCAAAACTGTTTTTCACTTTCTCATTATGTTTGACATTATTGTTTCCCAAGCTTGAAGCTTTGTCTTTTTTGACCTCCTAGACAAAATTACTTATTGGGATAGATTTCAGTATAGCATCTTATCCAGTTTTATTTTGATCTCTTCCTCTCCCTGTAATCTTTGGCACAAAGAACCTGATTTGAAGTACAAAGTGGTCTGCTGGGAATATAATGTAACATTAAAAAACATAGTAAATAATTTATAGATGCTACGAAGAAAAGTATTCCACATTATTTTAAGTAACTTTGTTTGACTGAGTAGGGAATGAACATAAGAGATCAGAAGTTGTCACACTAACCACAGTGAACAAAAATATTTCAGGTTGGGCATATTTTCTCAGAGCTGGCAAATCAGAAGTGTTGTCTCTCCTTTATGGATACAGATTTCCCAGAAATTACAATGTAGATAAAAGTACAAATCTCTTGTAAAAACAACAACAACAACAAAATCAACTGGATTTATTATTATGGATTTCTATCAGGAGTCAGAAAACTGCACATGCAGCCCAGCTAATATGTTGGGGTTTGGTTTGTTTGGGGGTTTTTTGTTTGTTTGTTTTCTTTTTTTTTTTTTTTTCTTCTTTCAGTATAAGAATAGGACCTAGCTGACCTGTGCTTACATCTAAAATGTTCTGATTTATTTTGAATTCTGTTGGGCTTTGAAATCTGGATACTGACTGGACTCTTCTAGGACATTTGGATAAAGACTTCAATTTGTGTTTGTTCACAGTGATATTAGATGTTAAGAGGTTTATCCTGATGCTAGCTTCTTTGCCAAAAGCTCCAAAATCAGAGATGACCCTGCATTTCACATCGCTATGTGGAGAGAATCCTGGCCTCATTCTACTTCTTTCAACTTCTGCCATAGGTTTGCTCAGTGAACTGAAAGGTTTCTCCCTCTGGAAAACATGATCAGGAAGTATCTGTCCTGGAGAGAGCATGCTTCCAGCAAGCTTACTGAAAATATTGTCCTGTTTTTACCTCAGTGCTTGGGGGTATGGATGTGACAGTGGTCTCCTACGCAACCCTACTGTGCATTAACTGTTACATCCAAAGTGTGTTTCCCTTTTGTCTTGTACCTGAAGTACCTGCTGGTATCTCTAGTTACCCTTTCTGTATGCCTCCTATAAACTGTCTTTGCTGGGTTTTTTTGTTTGTTTGTTTGTTTTGGTGGGGGTTTTTTTGGTGTTTTTTTTTTTTCCTCTCTTGCCAGATTATCTCCCAGATCTACAACTTTGGGATAAGCAAGAGGCCAGAGCATGTGTTTAGATACTTTGGGCCACTTTGAGGTAAAGGACAAATTTTTTACTTGCTTGGTTGTTCATCCCACCTGTAAAATGGTAGTAGCCACACCGACACTGGGCACTCCTCCTTTGGCACCCTGTCAAAAAATAACTATTCGGAAACAATGTCTGGTTTGGTATCAGGGGAACTTTTAACATTTAGTTAAACATAGATTAATACAGTGTAGCCAGTGATAAACCTACATTGCGAAAAAAGTGAATTTTAGCGAAGCCACTGAGTTGATGTCTGAGATTCAATGGTGTGTTTGTTTAGTCCCTTTTAAAATTTTCTTTATTTTTTTTTTAAATATTGTTGTCAGCTGTTTTCTTTGGCAAGTGTTCTTAACACTCTGCACCTCAACAGAAGGACAAGATCAAGTGTGTTCTAGGTAAGTCTAGTGGCAGCAAAAGCCATGCTAGCCTGACCCCAGCATTAGTGGGAAGGCAATGGGGAATTTGTACATGTAAGGAGTGAGTGGAATAGTGGAGCATTACTTTCTGTATTTACTCTGTTGCTGTTTCACATTACTGAATGGTGTTTAGGAGGAAATGAAAAACTTTCTAATGGGATCTAAATGAGATGTGTGGAGCAGCAGAAGGTAGTTCCCTGGAATGAAATTAGATCTGACGGTTGGGATTCAACACACTCTCTTTTGCCAGAAGTGTGTAAGATTATTAAAGCATCACAACCTCATTTGGTCGCTTTGTAATCTCTTCTTAACCTTCATGCTGATGAGGCTGTTATGTAACAAGGGGCCAGACCTTATGTTGCTTCAGTGTGTGGGAGCCCATGGCCAGAGACCCCAGAGAGGCCAGGTGGAAAGCTGGCTTCATTTTCTCTCTTGAAATTATATGGAAAACTTGCTTTTGGGCTTTGGGTAGCATCCCTGACCACAGAGAGGTGTATCCTAAGGTTTACTGTATGGTGTCTTGTCACTGAAATACTCCTGCTTTCAGGAAGCCCATGGCAATTCTCTTGACAAGGACACTGGCAAACCCATTCTCCTTCAGTACCTAAATTTTGGCTGCATACAGAAGCAGGAGTGATCGCTGTAAAGAAGGTGTTTATTATTTTCATTAAATGGAAGGGTTTTCTTCAACACGAGCAATCTTTGGTTTGACTTTAATCAAAAGAGGGATGTAGGTGAGGGAAGAGCCCTTGCTGAGCTCTCATTTCAGCAGAATGAAACATTGCAGTGATGCCTTAAGTTTTAGCTTTCATATTTTTCAGGTTCTGTGCTGTCTAGGGGAGTAGTTCCGAGTCTCATACTAAGTGTTAGTAAGCTAACAGGGAGTAGACAGTCACAAAGTAGGAAGACAAATCCTTTTCCTGCTGAAGATCAGTGACAATGAGTACAAGTTTCAGGCCCAAAAGCATAAACAACAGTGGACTGAAGAAAGAAAACAAGAAGGATGAGGCTTCACAACCCAAAGCTGTAATTGGACAATTAAAACCCAATATGCAAATGGACCACACTTTTATAAAAGTGTGAGACCTCGTGACCACTTGTCCATTTTGTGACCATTTAAGTCCACCTTGGGTGTAGCCCTGGTTAGGTTCTTGTGCTGCCCAAGGCATATCCTAGAGGCCTTTCAATAAATATCTACTTTATTCTCTAGCTCTGTCCAGCCTCTGTTCCAGGTCAGCCTTCCCAAGGCATCAGTTTCTGGCAACCCAGATGGGACAGAGAGGCATCTGAAAAACACCCCTGGACCAGAGGAACACCCAGCTCCTGCCCCCCACTCCTGCTGGCACTCCGAGGGAGTCACCCCGGCTGTGGCCCAGAAGGTATCAGAGGCCAAGAATCCAAAACTGGACCTGACAGAGACACGTGAGTAATTGAATAAAGGGGTATTTTTTGATAAGCATCAGCAGCATCCGTGCCCCTGTTTACTGGGAACATAATGGGTGCCATCTAAACTGTCTGTGGTCAGGGAATACCGAGGTTAAAAACCCAACAAAAGTCTGGCTGTGAAAGAGAGCTCTGAGCAACCCATCTCTAATGAAATCAGAGCCAGTAGTATCCTCCTCATTTAAATGGAGGGAGAAATGTTTCCTGTCTAGATGCATCAAAATTCTGCACAGCATCTACCTGTACCTTTAACTATCTCAGGAGCTTCATCCTTCTCCACCCCACAAACCCAGACTCTGGCTAGAAGTGCTGTAGGAGTAATTTATCAGTGTTTAGATCTCAGTTCTCATCAAAAACACATAGCACTTCAGAGTGATTAAATTCCCAGGGTCATCCATGAAAACTGCAGCTCCTGCTAGTACATACCAAGAGTATTTCAGGCCCTTTCTCTGCTCTTTTCCTTTGCTTCATCAGGAACTGTACAATAACTTTCATTAGACAAAACCAAAGCATAATTTATTTTGCATTTGCATCTTTATTCTACAACACGAGCAACATAAATAGTTTATACTTTTTGTTTTAAAATATTTCCATTTCAGAATTCAGTCAGAATAAAATATACACAAAATACAATTTGCAAGCCAGCTGACAGTGACTGCCCAACCACTGGACACCCAAGGACCATACAAAGCTAGCGGCACAACAGGACATGGTGGACATGGGGAAGTGTTCTTCTAAAGAAGAGCAGAAAGGTAGAGGGAGGAAACATGGATGAGACCAGGGAATTGCCCATAGGTATGAACTCAGCAGAAGGTAAACCCAATGTAAGCACTTGTTTGAAAAGGTAATTTATAGTCTCTCTTAAGAAGTACTATTGGCTCCTCCTCAATATACAGCTAGAGAGATTAAGTCCTGGGAATCACGTTGTGTGGTAAAATGCTTCCTCTGGCAGCCATCATAATGGAAATAAAACTTGATTTTTTATTTTATTATTATTTTTTAAATTTTCAAACAGAAAAGACTTAGATCTTTGGTGAAATGGAGTGTCCACTCCCTTTGGCTTGCTTTCAGTTCTGGTTGAAGGGCCCATAGAAGTATGTCTGCAGTCTCACAGAAATGACAAAGGGGGGGAAGGGGAAAAGAGGCAGAGAAGAGAAAGTGGGGGGAACTGAAAGAAGGTTCTTGCTATTGTCATTGCACACCTTCAACCTCTTGCTCCCATCTGCTCTAGCAGTGTGCACTACAGGGCTCTGTCACCACCAAGCTCTGCCCTTCCTGGCTGTTCTCCCTTTGATACTGAGTCTTCTTCCTCTGCAGAGTGGGGGTTCAGGAGTCACAGCGTGATTGTGGAGGAGATATTTGTCCCTTGCTTGAACCTGTGTACCTGTGCCTGTCTGCCAGCTCAGCTCTCTTGCTGCAGCTTGCTGCTTGTGGAAGTGTGGCACTTCACCACAGCCCATCCACAGATAGACCAAATGCATGGACAGGAAACAAGGCCCTGATGATCCATGGAGGTCAGACAAAATTTATCAAAGTACATAAACTACCTTTTGAAAAGTGGGATGTTGGGGTAAAAGGATTGAATAGATCCTGTTGCCATGTTTCTTAACCAAAAATGCATTTCATAAACTCAGCTCCCTGATTCAATGTGGCAGTGTAGACTATGAAAACCTCAACTTGTGATCTTGCCAAAAATTGGAATTTGAGGGATCTGGTTCCACAGGCGAGCTCATTATTGCATTAATCCAGGATCATACAGTATAGCTCCACTAATATCCCCAGAATTAGGGCATTTCTTCTTCCCTCTGCTTTTAGTTTTCAGCTTGGAGACCTCTGAGCACTAAGTGAAAAGACTGATGCACACTTAAGCCATGAGTGTTTTTGTTTGTCCTTTTTAAAAAGCCAGCACTGCATGTTTGGCCAAAACTGTTGTTTAGTATTGTATTAGTTATATGTTAGTGTCACATATAAAGTATGTGTTCAGAGGGGAATTAGTGACTTCTTCCCTGCAGTTGTACAACTTCTGGAGTCCCAGGCATGTTGCTGGTGAGGGCTGCTGAGACCCTTTGGTGATATCCCTACAGAAACTCCACTCCAATTAGGGAGGCTCAGTGAAGAGGGATTGCTAGCTGCCACATGCTTTTATATACATTGCATAACATCCAAAATTTGTGCTTCTGTGCAATGGTAAATTGGTCCTTTACAGTAAAAGAAGAGAAACTTGTTTTGGTAAACTGATGGTATCATCTTCATTAACAATTGTGGAATGATCAGCAACCAAAAAAAACCTATTTCAGGTCATATACCACGATGAGCCCTTTACACAGGTCTTTCCATAAATTACTATGACTGGAGTAATGAGTAAATAGCCTGCTTAGACACCTTAGACATATCTTAGTATAAAAGTGGGGGGGGGAAAGGCAAGCACTTCACTTTTTTGTGAATTAAAAATTCAATTTAGCACTGAGAAATGGCATTTCTAGAATGGATTGCTTAAGGTGACAGTAGCCAAACCACAGGCACAATTTCCCAACAGGCTTCTATACAGATGAGCTAGGTAAAAAATAAATCACTTTGGCTTGCTGGATCTGTGTGAAAGTCAGGGTTCTATGCAGTACAGTGTTGTGTGGTTCCCGTGAATTTTTCAAGCAGGAGGTGTATGGAGGACAGCAGTGGAGAGGGTGAGACAAAGAACTTCACACCCCGGCCCCTTTCCTGAGAACTTGTGAACCCTTATGTAGGGATTGAAGTATTCAAGGACTGAGTCCTGAGTGTTAAAGATCCCTAACTACTTACCACTGACTTTGACAGCTTCAGCACTTTGAGTGTGGGCCCAAGCTGTGAAGAAAGGTACAAAGTGCAGGCAGCACATGGAGTTGGACTCTGCTTTCTAATTTGTTTGCCACTTGGTTTCATGCCAGTGCTGTGCTGCAGTGTTGATACCAACACTGAAATGCTGCTATATAAAGTACAGGTGAAGATTGCACATGGTACTTAGAGGTGGGGGTTTTATCTTTGGTGAGTGAGGATTTGTCAGTGAATTTGACATAAAGGTTTAAGTTTTAAACAGAACTTGAAGCTCAAACTGAAAGTCGCACCTTGAAAGTCACAAGCGTAAACTGTGCTTGGCCTTGATATGAACAAGCCACAGTGCAGAGGGCTTAAATTTTTCATCTGTGATGAGGCAAAAGTTGTGTTGCCTGTGCTGGGAGTTGTACAAGGAAAGTATTGCCTGGGTCTATGTAAATATTTTCCTAATAATTCTTTCTATATGGTAAATTAAGTCAGTTATTCTCAAATGAGTGTTTATCCCTAGGAGAGTATTAAATCTGTATTTTAACATCATAAAGACATGAAGGCATGTTAACCAAGAGATCGTGGTGGTAATTCAATGGCTGCTGGATGCTCAGAAAAGGTACCAGAATAACTGTGTTAACCATTGCTGGTGTGACACAAATACATAACACAGCAGATAAGCATATTACTAATGTAGATAAAATATGCTGAATGCCCAGAATGTGGCAGTGATTGGAGCTACAGGTATCTGTACATACATACACGTCAATCATCTCATACGACTTGCATATGTTCACAGTGCAGAATGAAGTGCAAACATATGCAATGACCTGAGACCATGTGTAAGTTGGGGTCAAACCCTGCCCCTGTCCTGTAGGAAAAGGATTGCTTTCCTGACGAGTGCTCTGCTTTTCTCAGCTTTAAATATTTGCACAGTCATGAGCTATTTCATGTGCTTAAAGGTAGTTGATGCTGGGCAGCAGCAACTTTCTCTGTTACCAACTGCCTTACCAGATTTTAAAATGAGATGTCCTTGCCTCTGCTGGCTGTGGCGGCCCTGAAGAGGGCAGTGTGAATTAGGCAAAGGCAGCAGAGGTGCAGCTCTGGTACCTGAGAAGGATGTCAAGCTACCACATCTTTTTTAAAGCATTTCAGTTGAGTAAAATTTACTGGGCAATAATTTTTAAAAACAACTGGCCAGTTCAGTTAAAGAAAAATCCAATCCAACGCCTATACAAATTTATGCGACAAAAAAAATTAAGGGCAAGAAAAGAGAAGAATGTGGTTATTAACCAAGGCAAAGAGAAAAAGCAAGCTAAGGCTGTAATGCAGAGAGACTGGTTTGCTCAAGGTTCAAATATTTGGTTCAACAGTAAAGCTGCCAAATACACTGCCATGGATGAGGTTATAGGGCTAACAGTAAGATCTGAATGGGATACACATGTGAATACACATGTGGATACAAGGACTACTACTGTTTCTGACTGAGGTGCTTCCCCACTCACAAGGAGAAAGCAGAAAAGCCACTGTGCCATGGACATGCACCTGAACATGACTGGAGTGTGCAGTGTTGGGAATTCCCCTTCTGAAGCTTAGGACAGGCTGATGCCAGTCCCCTTTTCCTGGGACTGTTCTGGCAGACTTCTCCTTTGGGCTAAAACCTTGCTTTATGAGGTCTGAAGGTATCATGCTGGCAGTTGTGAGCCATGAAACAGGTCACACAGGCCCTATGAAATGGTGAATTCACATATTTATTATTCTACTTCTTTGGAACTTACTGATGTCTATAGCTAAACTAGCAAAAAAAAAATGCTGAGAATTTGATGAACCAACTATTTTTTTTTATTTGTTTATGTTTTGAAGGTGCAACAGAAAGCTTCATCGTCTACCTCTCATGGTTGTGGTTACTGAAGTGGCCATGGGCCACTCCCCTCACCTGGTTAGCATTTTATACACAAGGAAAAGGAAGAGCATCACATGCTGAACTTTGCTCACTAAAGTCTGCTGCTTCAAATATTCCTTTTTCTCTCCTTCTAAGTTACATTTATGGAATTTCTCAGTTGCTTATGACCTTTTAGGGAGGGGTGTTAATGAGCAGAGGCACTGAGGGTGACAATGGGCACTTAGTGCATAATTTGAAGGACGAAGTTCAAAACAGGCCAACGGCAACATAGCAAATTTACTTGTCCAGGTTTTCCAATGTTGTGTTTGTAGTGTAAATAGTTAAAATGAAATTACATTTCACATCAAGATGGTGACTAATCTATGTTATACTGTGCTCATGGGCTTGAGGGAGGTGGTGGTAATAGTATTGTCACTCCTAAAGCTTTATTTTTCTGATTTACAGAAGGACTCTGTACTGCAACCATGGTGTTTCCTAGATTCTAGGACCTTTTCTGGAGTCTGAGTGATTTCACTAGTACTGCTACCAATTTTATTTCCCCTACATAATTTAGGGATTTGCTTTAGTTTTAGATCAGTACAACAAGGATCTGCATCCATTCAATGCATTTATAATGAAAACTATCAGAGTTGGCTGCTTTGAATATGGTTTAGTATTCTGATTTCTGCTGTTGCCTAATCAATGTATTGCTTTAAAAGCAGTTCTGTATAGATGCCAAATAAAAATTTTAACAAAAAATGTAATCACACTTTTACTATACCTAAAGATGTATAAGAAAGACATGGCAACAGAAATCAAACTGTGCTACTGCTCTCCCAGATACCAAAGCATAATCTAACCTGTCCCTGAGGAAGTATTAGAACTGCTGGGGGAAAATTGACAGTTGAAAACATTGTTAAATCAGTAATTCATAAAATCAGTTTAGGTGGTAGAAAAAGAGTTGTTTTTTTACAGAATTTTTATGTCCTTTAAACAATTTAGCAAAGGGAACTTTTTAAAGAAAGGGAAACAGCATGACTGGCACTACAGAAAGCTATGGGACAAATACTCCCTGCACAAGACTAGCAGGTGACAAAGGGGAAGTAGGCAATGAAGGGAAAAGGCAGGGGGATAGTGTCAGACTCTGTAAACAAAGGAGCTTGGGAGATGGCTGATCAGTGGAGCTTCTTGGCTCCCTCTGTTTTTCCAGGTTTAAGATGCTAAAAGCAGTTAGTTGTGCAAAATCCAGGCCTTATATAAAGAGATGACATTTTTAGGATGCTTTGGAGAAGGGACTGAAGCTGTATATTTAGTTGGCATGCACATTTTAAAAGCCTTGGGAGAACAGCATTAAAGGGTCACCCAAAATTAAAGTCAACTAATTTTCAACAAGTTATCAACAAATCAACAAATGATATATCATGGGAGTACAAGACGAAATGTCCCAAGGACTGTGACCTAACTTGTGCAGCAAGGTAACCCTTTGTGTGTGAAAAGCATCACATATGCATTTGACAACACAATAGTCAATCCTCCCCCTTCTCCTCCCTCTTACTAATAACAGCAAATTGCAATAGTCCCAATAGGAATGCTGCATGGAGGGGGATGTACCTCCATGAGGGTCTGTCCTTTTCTATTTACAGCAGCAGACAAGAAATGAGAGAGAAAAAGGAAATACATCTCCCTTTCATACCATTTTCCATCTTGCTTCAGCTCCAAGTGGAGTGATAGGCTACATTTAACAAAGGTGATAAGGGCGTTCCTGGCTACAGCAGCTCTACATAAGCAAACATAAATTTCCAGTAGAATAAGAGCTGCAGTGGTGCTTAAACTGGAACACTTTACCTCTACTCTGCTCATTTGAATGCTGGATACTGGCACATGCTGGTATTTGCTGTGGTGTGTCTTCCCTACAGCTTCACAGGAAAGAGCAAAACAAACTTCCCTTTTGCCCTTAGAGGGAATTAGACTTCTGGCAAAATGCTCAGCAGTAGGCATAGGCGAAGAGGCAGCCAGAGAGGGCAGTTTGACAGTGCCATTTCTCTTCAAGCAATACTCCATAAAAGCAATGAAAGGATTGATAGTCTGCTTGGTTCACCTGCTTAGACCTAGGATTCTTTAGCTACTCCAAATGTGACTTCAAAGGCTCTTCTTGGAGCAAAATAAATTTCCATTTTCTCCAGTGAGTGACACAGTTACTACAATAATCTTTAGCTGGCTATCCTCTCTCATGACAATTTTTGAAGGGAAAATGTTATCCTAAAAAAATGTCACCTTCTTAATTGTCCTATGGCCCCACCTTTTCGCTGACTTGTATTTATTTATTTATTTTCTAAGTTAAATAGGTTTACTGACCTGGTTTGATATCCACATGACAGTTGCACTCACAGCTAATTTCAAGTGTGAAGTTCTGTTGCAGTTTCTGGTGGCTCTCACTGCTGCAAATCTGAATTAAAATGAAGGCTATGAAATGTATCACCTCTTTTGGTAGGAGCCTGACTTATGGACAGGTTCTGAGTTCTGGGGCCATGCCAGATCCTCTAAATGGACTCATGCTTTGCCTCCTTTGCTAGTGTGAAGGAAGGACACACAATCTCAGGTGGATAGACAACATAAATTGACAAGCACGTTGTTTCTTAATTTATCACCATCAAATAGGCAATTAATGAACCCCAAGTACTTCTTTGCTGTATACCTTGAATGTCTTCTGCCCTTTGCAACAGAGCACAGCTTGGTTTAAATGATGATATCATAAACTCGGCCCACTCTTCCCAGCCATTCCCGTACTGCCTGGCGGACACGGATATCTGTCACGTGGCAAGTCAGCTGGCTGATACAGGGAAACACCGCTGGCTGCAGGGCTGTGAAAGTTTGGTCTGGCAGAGCCTGAATCTGGTTGAGAACTGTCAGCACCATGTTGGTCCATGCCTACGAAGAAATTGGATTTAAAAAAACCTCTTTAGAAGACCCTTCTAAATAGGTGAGCCTAGTGGTTGAGACAGAAAATAAGACATCTGGTGGCTGCAGACTCATGAAATAGACTGAGTAATGCCAGCATATTCATTTAATGTTCACTGTGTCTTCCTAAATTATATTCAGTACTAAGTCATTATTTGTATTGTGGGTATCATGCTCACCCCTTCCTTTTTTTTTGTCCCACAGTGAAAAAAAATCTGTCAAATTTGATGCTTTCACTGATTTGTTCATTTGGACATGCAAACAACAAGCTTCTGTTTAGCCAAAGAACTCATCATTTTTCTCTGGAATTAAAAAACCCCTCATTCTTAAGCACAAAAATAGTGTGACAAGCAGCATGGAATTTTCAAAAGCCTTCAGTGGGCTACAGCCCATAGCAGTAAGCAGTGAGTTTGCTGTAGGTTGTCAGTTCTCAGGATTAAGGGCAGCTTTGGCCCCAGTGATAGAAGCACTCTTGAAAGCTGAACTATTATATGCCTGATGACACTTCCCTGAAGACTGACTGTCTTTTAAGAGAACAGAATCAGGTTTTTATCAATTCCAGATCCTGAAAGATTCAGTCCTCATCATGAGGACTTAATTATATAATACAATATTTAACAAAAAGATAATAATAACATAAAAAATGTATAGGTATCTTTCTATTTACTGCTATTTTTATTAGCCTTCTACAAGAATGTCCTACCTGGATCTGGGCCTCTGCATCCCTAATAGATATATTCAGGGAGCTGACTGTGGATCCTGAACGAGGTCTCTTCTCTTGTCTCAGGATCTCTGGACCAGCACTGAATGAATGCCTCATCTGACTTTGATCTAGAAGATGCTGTGGCCGCTGGAGTACAGGTGAATCTGGCCCTCTTGAACCCAGGAGTTCCCCTTTCTTTTCCACTTTGACCTCTTTTGTGAAGGATGTCATGGCCTGTTGCTGCTTTCTTTTCTTGTATTCTGTCATAAACTTGGAGATGGTTTTGTCAGTGGCTATGGTGTAGATTTTGTTGCCAGCACTCTCCCACCATTCTTTTTTCTTGGTTTGCTCTTTTTTCTCTGGTTTAGGACTCAGGGGTGGGGGTAGCAGCAATATTTCTCCACTCCCTCCTCGAGGTGTCAAGCTGTCTCCCAGTTGGTCCCTGATTTGACTTCGGTCATCTTCTGATGGTGTGTCCTTTCCAGATAACCCTCCAGTTGATGGGGTGGAGGTTTCTGAGTGAAAAGATGGCAAAATGAAGAAAGAGTCACCTTTGAACACTGGAGGCTCCTCTACATTGTTCTCCAGGTCCAGATGCATTTGGATGTAGTTGTTGCACAGTTCCATGCAGAGCTTGTGAAGCCGCTTGATCAGCCACCCCCAGTCTGCATTGCTGACGGGCTGGACGCTCAAAGATGGGATTCGAGCCCTCCACTGCCTCTTCTCCTTCCCTCGTGGGGGACTCACCTGGGCAGTTTCTTCAAAAATGTCTTCATCTTCTGAAGAACACTGCTGTGATGAGTCTGTGCTTCTCTCATCTTCTTCAAAGAGGATCTTTTTCACTTGCTCTGCAGTGATGTTCTCCTGGTTTGTCAGGATTGCACAAACCAAGGCATGGAAGTAGATGTTGAAGCTCATTGCTGACTGGCGATACAAGTTGGCAGCTCCACTAATGCCAGACACTTTTTTCAACAAACACTTCAGCCCAGGTCTGGTGTCAAACTCTCTGGCTGTTCTGTAGGAGTCCAGGAGTAAGTCAAAGATGACAGCCAGGTTTTGCATGGAGATGTACCTGAGAAAACCAGCCAACTTGCTTTCTGGTACTTGTATTGCCATTTTCTCCTCCAAGTTAGAAGGACCTTTCACAAATTCTTCCAGTAAGATGTCATATAAATTCTGGAGCAGTACTTGGTGGGACAGCAAGCTCACCACTATCGTCCTGAAAGGAATACTTGGTAAACCAAGCATGGGAAGGAAAAAATATTGGAATATTAAAATAGTGCATTGTGCTTGTGCTAGGAATAAAAGCACACTCAGACATTTCAGCCTGCTATAACTGAGGACTTTCTTAATATACAAACTATTCCTCCACCACCATGTCAGACAACCTTTATTTTGTCATGACAAATTGAGGCCAAAACTAGTTTACTACTCAGTTTCCATTTCCACTAATGCCCAGCAGTACTTCTTAAAAGCAGCCATGAAGAGCTATCCAACCAATAAAGAAACATGTACAGAAACATCAGCAGTGCAATGCAGCATGCAAAGAAGCTGAAGTCTGGCTGAAGGCACATTTCACTGCTTGCTCCTAAGACTTCAACTTGAACACTGAGAGCCTAGCATGGAAATATCTATTCCTAACCCTGTTCCTCACATAGAGAGAGATGCTGGGAGTTGTTTTAGCCCTCACTGATTTTCTATTTGCACCTCTGACCAAAGTTTTCAGGTCTTTCACCAGTAAATAATACTGAGAGGCTTACAGTAGAGCAAGGCTTGGAAGAAAGAGAGGATTGTTGTTTGGTATCTCACAGATTTCAAATTATAAACTACCTTAAGGTCTTTTAAAAAGGTCTTTATGTAAGATTACAGGGCAACATTTTAAATTGAGCTGATGCACATAATAATACTTGTTTTGATGCAGTGGGTCAAGTTTTAATTAGCACAGATATCAAGTAAGGAAGAGATTTTTCAGTTTGCTTGCAATACTGAAGTTTTAGGTCTATGTCAAAGCAAATCTTTATGTAACATGAGAAGTTCAGTTGTAGACCTTTGATATTTTTTGTTGCAAAAATTATTCTGCTTTCGCTAAACAGCTTTCAAAAGTGTTTGGGAATACCAAGACAGAAAGCCAAATATTAAATTTTTTTTGAGAAATCCTATCAAAGCACAATTTTGAGAATATAACATTTAAAAAAACTTCAGGCAAAACTGTTCTTTGGTTACATTCCCTGTGTCAGTTTGCCTACCATGACACAACTGTCAGTGCTGATACATCAGTCAAATTTAGTAGTCTTATTATTTGATAGTGATAAAATGTTGATGACAAGCACATACAGTTGAGCTCTTTATGGGGAAGTAGTTTTCTGCTGTAAAAATCATTAGAGGCTATGACTCAGAAAAGCTCCTAAGAGCATATATAAAGTTAAATGAGAGCTTGCAGTGATTTCAAGCAACTAATCCTGTTCCAAAAGCAGGGTCAGGAATAAAGGAGATCTGCTTTCCTTGTAATAGCCAAAAAAGCAATTTACAAGGACAGTGTAAAGTACCGCTCAATCCCAAAAGAAACTGCTGGAGAACTACAGGTGAAAACAAAATGCCAAAGCTGGTTAAGGATAGTATTTTCTTATTCTGCCCAAAGTTTCAAACTGAAATATATGATTACTTTTTAGGAAGAAGAAAAGCTCCCTTACCCCAGCTTCCTGTGAAACGATGCAGCATTAAGGAAACAAAACCAAAAGGGAGAAGTGAAACCCTGCTAAGGTTAAAGTAAAACTTTGGAAAGGCCACATTTACTATCATGCATGATTGCCATATTACTGCACTGCTGTAGCAAATAATATGAAAACAGTGGCACAGTCAGCTTGTGAGCTGTGTTTTGGTGAAAAAATGAGCATTGCTGGGATAACACTTGGCTATGGGCATATACACCTTTAGCAATTGGTTGGACAAAGCGCAGTGTGAGAGCATTCAGAGTTTGCATTAATTGCAAGCTTTATTTACTTGTTTAAAGATAAGCAAAACCCTTGCTACCCTTACAAACACAGCCTGTTAGATTGCGTGGCCTTATGTGCTGTGAGAGGTGAATATTCCAGTCTTTTGCTTTGCATTCATAGTAACAAGAAAGAATGACCTGCTAGCCTTTGGATAAAATTGATTTTTTTCCCTATTAAGGAAGGGTTTAACCTGTGATCTCAAGCTTTCTTTGTCTCTGTGCAGAGCCCTGTTCTCTGATGGTGAGGCAACAGAGCACCTGCTCTTGGGGGAAGTCTTCTGTACAGCACTGTCAGAATAGAGATATCTTGCATGGTCTTTCTTCCTGTCCATCCAAAGTAGGAACATCACATTCTGCCTCCTTGTTGCAAGCAATAGTTTAGATTTGAATGGTATAAAATCATGTTTGCTATCTCATAAAAGACAATTTTCATGCCATTACATACCTTGCAATACAAACACAAACTCTGAATGCGGAATTCTGATTCTTGGCCCAAATGATGGTACAGCAGTTGTTTAAACAACCAGGTGCAAGCAAAAGGAAATATTCTTTCACAGGATCAGACTGTAGTGCAAATAGATGAGTTTCTCAGGTGGTAATGTAACAGAAAGACTTCCACAAAAATAATGTGCCAAGCAAAAACAACGTTCCCTGGCTCAGTGTTGATTTGGATGTGGTCTCTTCAGTCTATAATGCCTCAGTTTATCCATTACCTTTTTCTACTTTATTAACCAAGTAATACTGAATTTAAAAGACCCTTAGTGAATCAGACATTACATTTTTTAGGTATCACTAAAAATGCAACGTGTCACAAAACCCTAGTTTGATCAGTGTATTCGTTTTTGTTGATGAACCCTATGGAGAGCTATGATTTACCAGACTCAGTTCACATCTCTTCCTGTTCAGCAATATTTTTATCTTGCTTTTAGTGACACAGTGTCTTCCTTGGAAGATATTTTACCTTCTCTGGTTATGCCCATTTGGTTTCTTATCTGGTGGCAGGTCAATGATGAGCACACATGACTGGGCATGTTCAAACCCTTCCTTATTGCTAGGGGTTTTTGGAGAGCACTGAGTCTCCAGCATGAAGACCTAGAAAACAAGTTACACAAAACAATCAGTTTAGCACTTGCAGGGGGTTGGGGTGGGGGGGGCGGGGCTGGGAATAAGATTCCCTGCAGTGTGAAATATCTGTCATAGTGAGTTATTTTACAGTGATAGAGAGGTATCTCCTCAGGCAGACCTTTCCTGAAGGATGCTATTATGGCAAAACAGCAATGGGCTACTTCCAGACATCCAACAGGGTGCAGGGCAAAGGACAGACATATTTTTCTTTGAACCTGTATAAAGCACAACACCAAATGCCAAACCAAGCTTTCTGCTGTCCATATGCTTCTATCTGAAAGTATCACATACAGTGGAGACTAAGATCTGTTTCACAGTCAGCCAGTTGCACCTGGAAATGTTGGTTGTTGGAAGGATTATTTTCAGCCATGAAGATACAACAGACACCTAATATGCAATCCTTTGGGGGGTGTTGTGGTTTAATCACAGCCAGCAACTAAATACCAAGCAGCCACAAACTTACCACACCCCAGAGCCCATCCCTCTCAAGGATGGGGCAGGGAGGGGAATCAGGGAAAAAAAGGTAAACCCCATGGGTTGATATAAGAACAGTTTAATAATTTAAAAAAAAGACAGTAATATCAACCACCATCACAAAAAGGGAGGCAAGAAAAGAAAAAAAAAGAAATAAAACTTGCATGATACAGTTGCTCATCACCCGATAACTGATGCCGAGCCTGTTCCTTAGCAGCCCCTACCAGACAACTCCCCTCATTTACATGCTGAGCATGACACTCTGTGGTATGGGATATCCCTCTGGCCAGTCTCCACCAGCTGTCCTGGCCATGCTCCCCCCAGGCTCCTCATGCACCTCCTTACCAGCAGAGGATGGAAAACTGAATGGTCCTTGACTTGGTGTAAGCATTATTCAGCAACAACTAGAACATCAGTGTGCTATCAACATTATTCTCAACTAAATTCAAACCACAGCACTGTACCAACTACTAGGATGAAAATTAACTCCATCCCAGCCAAAATCAGTTCAGTGGGAAACAGGGAAACAACTCTCAACTGCTGTAGCTTTGTTTTGTAGCTTCATAGCTGTGGCAAATCCTCACTGAGGAGGACTCAGGGAGTGCCACTGATGGTGTCTACAAGAAAAGTATTAATGTTACATTCCTTGCTTTCTTGAGTTCTGCATCTTTAAAACTTAATTTAAAACACATTTTCTATTCAAACCATGTCTGCCACTACCACATTATTTGTCATCATCAATCCTGGCCTGTGTGTCTCAGATTTTCAAGCAGCATCAGAGTATGATTTATCAAGTCAGAAATTGACACCAAACATCTGCTGGCTGTTTTAATCTGTCTGCTTTCCCATGCTGAAACTGTCATATGGTATTCACAGTTTTATGGTACCCTGCAGGTCACTAAGTTCAGTCTACTGTATTTCAAAGAACTTGCTTCATATAACCATTTTCATAGAATGAATAACCTTCATTGTAGTCAAGAGGACCCTAAGAAGGTTGTTTCCAAGTTTGCTCTGCTGACCCTGATTAGGAGTTAGTAAATCATTTGTTAAATGTCAGGATTATCCTCCAGTTCCCAGTAACCCTTTTTCTTTGCAATGTATACCTAGGTATTTCTAGAGAAAAATGCTTTGATAAGTTAATCAAATCTTCTTTACCTATTTTCGTACCACCATCTCTGTTCTAGTGCAATCTTTGTTCTTTGAATTTATCATTCTTTAACAGAGTATTCAGAAATCTTTGTGACATTCTGGATGAGTATTCACAGAGACACCACTATTTCCCTTTCGCTATCAGAAACACCTCCACTGATGTATGCTAACCTTGCCATGCAATTTTTAAAATTACATTACATAGTGGGCTCGTTGTCAGTCTTCCTTAGATACCCATGCATTTTTTCCCACCCTAGGCATTCCAATTTCCTATTTACAGGGCGACAGGGTTTTTTTGGTTGGTTTTTTGTTTGTTTGTTTGTTTTTTCATAGTTTTTGTTAATTTTTCTGAATACTACCTTTAGACAATTCATGTTAGCCTGGTAATGAGAAAGTCTTTGCCTGTAGGGTTTGTGAGGAAGATGGTGGAGAAAATACACCTTTGTAAAGAAAAGCACCAAGTTTAAAAGGTTTTCTGACTTCGCCTGAAACATCTGTCAATACCTGTTGAGCCATGGCTCTGATTCTCCAGTACTCAGCTTCAGCACTTGGCGAGAGGGAGGGGGCTGCCACCTTCACTTCACAGGCATCTCCACTAAAGCTTTCAGTACCACTGTGGAAATAGCCCAACAGGTTCTATAGAGAGACACAACATCAGAATTTCACTGTGTGTTAAACAAATGAGTGTAGCCATGCCCAGCCTGTTTGTGTAAAATACAAGATTCAGTGACCTTTCCCATTCACACCAGCTGGTCACCTGCCATCTAGCAATTAATATATCCAATGTAAAGGCAGCTTCCTTATGGATGCTGGCCTGCAAAGCCTTCACAGGATTTTTTGTTTACAAAACAGACAGTGAATCGAAAACTAGTCTATATGGAACATGCAGCTACAGCAATGCAACATTGTCTTCTACATAGTTTTTGTAAATCCAGAGGAAGAAATGGATCAAAAGGGAAATTTTCACCTATTGAACTCTTCTGATTTCATACTGGCAAGGCAATTTAAAATAAGTCTGAACTCTAAGCTACTAGTGCTGTCTCTATATGTTTAGAAAAACTGATTTCATTTTCTCCATTATTGATCCAACATGTTTAATTGTGAATTGAGAAATTAATGACTTCTCAAAAGTTAGTGCATCCACTATGTGATTACATTTTTACTGACAGCAAAATGGCAGTTTTACCTTTACTGGCTCCAGAGTGGCAGAGAATGCATCCTGCAAGGCACAACATGCAAGCCTCCACATCTCTTCAGTAAAAACAGGCCCTGCTGTGACCAACACATACCTGCAAGGACACAGGAAAATGTTACCATGTTCAAGAAGGAACTAGACAATTCTTACTTATAAAGGGAGAAGGTTGAAAATTCCCATCTTTGGAAGTGTCCAAGGCCAAGCTGACTGGGGCTTTGAGCAACATGGTCCATCTAGTGGAAAGTGTTTCTGCCCATGGCAGGGCAGTTGAGACTAAGTGATCTTTAAGGTCTCTTCCAACCCAAACCATTCTATGAAAACAGAACAAAAGGCTTACTCAGTAGCTAGCTAATGTTATCCAATCTCCTCAGTTGTTGCCCTGACCTAGTTTTGTAATCACACTACAGTTCTGACTTTTTTTTCTCCTTTGCTTTCCCTCTTTAAGTAGACATGTTGCCACAAGAACCACCCACTATGTAACTGTATAAATGCAGTGCTTATTGTGCTTATGACTGGAATAATCTGAATACTGTGAAAGGTGCTAATTATCTCTAAAGACCTGTGAATGCCAGAAGACCCTTTTTCTTAAGGATCAATTATTGACTAACTATATATAAGTAATGTGCAAATGCTTTGAGAATCGTAAACATAGTAATGCCTAAAATCACAGGTTCTGAAGCACACTGAAAACAGCAAGAAAAGGTTAATAAGTCTAAAATTCATTATTCAACTAAAAAGAGCTAATACATATTGTACAATTCTTCTGAGATGTTAACCAACTTATCAGTCCACAAGTTCTTCAAAGGCATAGACATCTTTTTTGAATAAAATGCTAAGAGTGAACAGATTGGGTTACCTGATACAGGAGCAGCCAACTCTGGAAATAATTTCTGTTGGTTCTGCTACACAGGCTACCAGCAACTTGAAAAGATCTTTTAACATAGTATTGATCATATTTTCATAACCAATATCTATAAGGAAGAAACACAGACTGGTTTTAACATCATTGCCTTTTCATTATAATTAGAGCTAAATAGTCTTGCTACACTTACTGCTATTCAGAGAATTTGCAAAACCAAATGCTTTTTATGCAGCTATTGAGACATGCATCACATCAAGCTGAAATAAGAACAATCCTTTTTAAGTTAACAATACAAAATGTCTAGACTGAAGTAGTACAGGAGAAATTATCCTAGATCCTGTTTCTGATATTCTTGTTCCTTATGATCAAAGTCTTTGTAGCTTCTTTTGGAAAGTATACTAAAGATGATGATCTTTTAATTTTGAAGATAGCCCTGCTCTGAGAAGGAGCCTGGTCTAAACTTCCATAAGTGTCTTACGATTTTTTCCCCATAATTCTAAACCCTATAATGAAAAAAAAATCGCAATCAGAAATGTTTAACTTTCCTCCTATTTTATGCTTGAACAACCAAAAAGCAATGAAACCACCTCCCCAAGTAGCTATTCAGTAACATGCCACTGATGACAGTAGATGTGACACTACAATGACATACCTGAGTGTATGAAATTCTGAATGTGCTCCACTACAAGTTCGCTGGAAAGGCCAATGGCATGCTTGAAATTAGAAGATGCCACATCCCAGTAAGAATGGTCACCATGGCTGCGATGGAGCCAAAGAGACATCGTGGGAAGAAGAAGATGTACAACTGCATAAATGCCAAATCCTGGTCCTTAAAATAAACACAATAATGATTATATATACTTGCTTACAGAGCCTACATGCTCAGTACATTTGCTAACTTGTTCCAAGCTGAAGCCTGAGGTAATGCTGAGGGAAAGAGGTTCTGCAACTTTTTTGTGAGATGAGAGTGGGAAAATGTTTTGGATGTAGTTATGAGGTACATTTAGCCAACTCTTTACCTGCAGTCTTTCCCAGCAGATCTGCAGAATTATGTAATTTTCTCTTCCCATTTCCTAGACATGAAGCAAACATTTTCTGTGGCTAGGACACTGATGGAGTACTACACCTCTTTATGGTGCAATGTTCAACATACTCTTACATTTTGACAACAGAATGATGGAATAACTGGAACAACTTATCAGCTCTGAGAAAATCCCTTTCTAGTAAAGAATATCTCTGTGCAGCTTTAACACAAGTAACATACTTTACAGAACTGGCTTAGGAGTCTAAAAGGTTTGGCTAGGACTCAACTAGCTCCCATTCTATCAAGCCCTTTCATTACCAGGTGTCTTGGCAACGTCCCTCAGCAACTCAAAGAGCAGATCCAAAGTAGGAGGCTGGTGCTGGCGGGGACAGTTGGATATAGCAGTTGTTAATTCTTCCAGCAGAATAATCCAGACATTGATAAGGCCTACAAGAAAAGAAAGAAAGAAAGATTAAAAAACATGAGTAAGATACTGCTTGACACAGGCGAAATTTGCTCTCAGAAATGAAGGAAATTAATACATTAAGTAGCTTAAAGATCATGGTTCTTGCATGTTTACTGTTGCCATGTAATGGTTGTGGGCAATAGCCATTTTTGAAATGATGGTTTCCTTTTCCCTCGCTTTTTATCAAGTTTGTGTTTTGTCCCATCCTTCCTCATCAATGCACTCCTTGTTCTGGTCATGCTTTACTAATCCTACTAGCTCAATCTCTTTAACCTTGTGTAAAACATATCACAAAAAATATATAAATAAAACCTCATCTCATTACCATTGCAAATACTGCCCAGGATAGATTGTACTCCTTTAGGTTATGCTTTTAAGTAAGCTTCCTGAGGAGACTAGCCATAATTTAACTGGGCCTATTTGGTATTCAGAACTGAACAGTAAAAATGTCTTGTGAGGTATGATCAGGCTGCCTCACATGTCACCTTTAGATATTGAAGAGGTCACAGAACTGCCATAACAGCAGAAGAGATACAGGTAAGCTCTCATTTACACTGGCAAACAGGTATCCCCTAAAAGATTATGGGATACAACTAGTATTCAGTACAATTTTGAAGATGGTTAGGAACTGCTGCCCTTTAATTTTTCACAAATCCCTTAAGTATTTGCTAGTTCCCCCTGATAACATGAACAACTAGAAGGATCTTGCACATTACACTCTTGAGTAAAGTCACCTTAAAAGGCTATGGGTTTACTAGCTAAAATAGATTTTACTTTGGTTCACTAATAAGCTCATGTTCTCTGCCAGTAGTAGCTATGCTGATGTAGTCTGTATCTTAAAGATGCTTTCTGCCTAAGTATGTTCTAAAAGCAATACAAGAAGGAACTTTGTTTAAGATTCACTGAGCTTGCTGACTGCAAGAATCTTCCTGAGAAACAAGGAAAAAACAGTGAAATCATGACTTTGTAACTAGGTTGATGATTTATTTATTCACACCACTTTCAGAGGGCAGTATGTATGGTGACATTGTTTTGAGTCAGTTAGACTTTGATGATACTTCTGGATAAGAAAACAGCATTACTCAGAATGAAATATGGACATTTTCTAATCTGGGAGAACTGAGTATCTCTAAACACCCTCTTGAAGTCCAGCACAAAATCAAATGCAGTATGAAAATAAACTGCAAATATGGCAAAGTAAGTTAAAACATTTTGCCTCATCCTGCTACCAACTCTGAGCACTAGGGTGTCAGGTGAAGACTGCCTTGTGTCTTTGTAAAGTCAGTTTGCCTAGCAATGTTCTAACACCATTGCCATATAAATGACAAACTGGGTGACAGTCTCAGGGCTTAGCTCTGACAAGAACTGAAAGAAGGTTTATTTGCTGAAGGGTGATATTTCTGTTTACAGCAAGAGACTGACAGGCAGAGTCACTTGAGAACAGTAGGCAACTGAGGTGGGGAGACCTAGGTCAAGTTCTAAGTCTGATTCAAAGCAGAGGCTCTAGTGACTTGGGTCTCCTACATCCCAGGAGGCATATCCTAAAATCCCCCAAGAGAGAAAAACCAAACCAAACACATCACAGAAAGAAATAAAAGGTTGTTCTGTAAAAAACTAGCACTTGTGACTCTCTGGTTTCAAGAGAGCAGCTTTGCTCTCCTTATTCCAGGGTAGCAGGAACAGGACAATCCATGTGGTGGAAGAGTCTAGATAAAAGTAGGTACCAAGGGTCAGTCTGGTGAGGCTCATGAATGAAATGCACTGGAGTCAGCCTGCTTTCTGCCAGGTTGCACTGACTCTTCACAGAGGCGGCCTGGTTGGAACAGCTCAGTAGTTCACAAATTCAGAAGTACAGCTGTGAAGGTCTCCTGAGCCCAGAAGCCATGGGGCTGTATTCCTCTACTGCTTGGCTCTGCACACTCTAGTTCATCCAACACCTGATTAATCCACAACCCATATATAACCACACAAATAATCAAGAGACAAATGCTGCTTGTTTTTCTGGAGGTCATACTGCTTTTTATGGACAGAAATTCACTGTTTATTTCAACAGACCACAGGACCTAAGTTTGGAAACATTTAAACAGTGATTCTTTATCTTTCTAGACTGTAACTCAATACTGGTACTTTTCTTCTGTAAAAGGAAGGCCTGCCAATACCAACTTCAAAAGGTTTTCACCCCTTTACTTTAGCTGTGGTCTAGAAAGTATTTCTGTATTAGCTCTCAGAAATACACAATGGTCGTATTATGAATATCAGGATAATCAAAATAATTGTTAATCAAAATAGTGGTATCTTACCCTAAAAGAGGGGTTGTATTTTTCTTATATATGAACTGTATCTTTTACATAAAGAAGGTGACAGACCTGAACTTCCAAGGTGGGTGTGTGTAGACAACAAGGAAACAACAAACTATGAAGTTTTCCCTTCTTTCTGCTTTCAGCAGTTGGCAAAATTTGCAGCAACACGTAGAAGAAGCAATTGATTAGTTCTGCATTTACTACTTTCAGTGCACTTACCAGTGTCATCATCAAAGTCAGAAAGGATGCACTCAATCCCATCCTCACTGCTGGCTGACTGTTCCTGTGCTCTTCGGGGAAGGTTAACCAGCCGGCCACTCAGGAAGATGGGTTTCAAGGGCATTTTATAGATTTTGGCTAACAACTTGGGACGGTGGAGAAGAGGAGAGATAAAAAAAGAGAAGATAAATATCCATGCAAAAGTTTGTAAAAGCCAGCACATATAACACAGGTACATAAAATAAAGTAAAAGCTATGCAAACACAGTTAGAGGCCAGAAGTCTTCCATTCACTAACAAGTAAAAAGTTGTGGGTAAAGAGAGGGAGAGCAGCAATTTAAATAACACATTTCTGAGATGGGAGTGTGCTCTCTTCTCATTTGTGAAGGGCAAATGTTACAACTCACTGATTGCATCTATGACCTATGAAGCTCTGTTAGCCGTACAATTGCAGGGATACTACCAGCATTTAATCATTAATCATTGCTAAGTAAATAATGTACTTGCAATATACAGACAGGACTTTTTTTTCAGTCATTCCTGTTCTTTTACTGGCAAGTTAAAAGGTATAACAAGATATAAATAGCTGCTTCTTTTAAAGAGGAGAAAATATTTCCCCTTCACTGTGAACTGGAGTTTGTTAGGATGAGGAATGGCAATGTGGTACTTATATTGTATAGACAGAGCATACATTAGATACACAGACAGAAATTTACTAATGTTTTAGATGAACAAGATATCAAGTTGAGTTTGGTATATATATCTGCTGTTTATTATTCTGAGTTCCCTTATTCTTCCCTTCTTTTCTCAGTCTGCTGAATCCACCCATTATCTCTGAATTTAGATATTAAGTACTTTCAGCAATGATAGTATCCTTTGTTGTCCTTTTCTATTGTACCCAGAAAAACAAGGCCTGGGTCCAGCAAAAGGACCTGCAGGTGCTAGAGAAATACAAACAAGATTACAGAATCAGACAAAAATTGTCCAGATAACCCAGGACAGCAATATATGCTGTGTGCAAGGAGATTACTGGAAATATGCCAGCATTCTAATTATTAGAGATTTGTCCTGAGCTTCAGATAAATTTGCATGGTACAAATAAGCTGCTTCAGCATTTCAGAGGGTGTAAGCTGTTGTTCTTAAAATACAAGAAATCTCAACTTCTTGTTTCTTTTTTTTTTTTTGTCTTTCATTCCCAACACAGTTTATGGTAACTGTTTAAATAAGAATTAATTTCGCTTTAAATTATCTTACTACAAAGTTTTGAGCATTCACATTTTCTCACATGCTCCCTGGGTCTGAGTGTTTTTATTTCCTCAGTTTTCCCACTGCTAAGTGGCCTGGAAGGTATGATATTCCCTCAGATTACCCCCGTCCATCTGGCAGTGCAGGGTATTACCATCAGGATCACCACAGATCCTGTTGGGTTCGTGCAAATCATCCAATGACTGATGCAAAGCCTGCAGGTTAGAACTGTTTCCCAGGCCAGGCTGGTGCCTGTGTAAGACAGTTCGTCATACCTGAGAACATCTCCTGAGGTAATCAAGCGCGGGAAGGCACAAGTCTGTAGATGCAGATCCTGATCCGGGCACACAGTCACCCATCTCCTTACAATCTACTTCCCCTGGGGACAGGAAAGGCAGCATTGGGAAGGATGGAAGAAAAGAAATAAATAGAGCATTAGTTTTCTTTTATCATTCTGTTATGACCTAATGTCTGAACAGAATCCAGAGAACATCCTTTGTTTGATCTTCTTAGATGACAATCAGGTGACTCCCACACAAACAATGCAGTAACACTGGCCACAGTTTGTACACAAATTTTTATATGAATAAATGCCTTAATAAACATATGCTGATTTCATATCTCTTCAGTAGAGTCTTTGGGAGTGCTAATAATAATATATTATATTATCTGTCATATTGACTCCATCACACTTTCTTCCATGGGTGTAGGAATTACTTGCTCATATTCATCCTTTGCTCAATTACGATACTATTTTTTTCTATTCACTTGCACTCCACTGACCCGGACAATTCTTCTACCACAAGTTCTTCCCATTTGTTTATTTACTGCTTAAATACATCATTTTACATTTTGTATGCTACACTTCCTTCTGCTGTCTAATGCAGGTATCAAGGTCTCACAGTTTCAACTGTATGACACATATCCTCTGGTTCTAGTGCCTCTCTATTGCTGGTATTCCCAACTTACATCAGCAGACTGCTCCCTTCCAGCCAGCCTCACTAAGGGAATTCAATAAGCAGAGCAGTTCCAAGGCATCCTGCTGTCGAGCTCCTGTCTGAGTAACTCTATTCATTCCATCATTTCCCCTGTCTGCCAGTCTGCCTGTCTCCTCTCAGCTAATGTTCTGTCCACCTTAGAATACTTGTCTCAAAACCACTCTTCCCAGTTTAGACAAATAGTTCCCATTCAGTGCCAAATATGAAGCATGACTAAATGCTTATTAACATTTTCTTGCCTTAAAAAGTTATTTCTCTCATAAAAATCACAAGATAAATATCAAAGTCTTTTATTAGATCCTACTTTGTTCTCTTTTCACTATATTTATTTGGTTTTTTCTATGCTCTTAACAATTCCCTCCGTAATGTATTTTAGTTTTGTCTACTACTGAGATCAGCCAAGTCAGCCAATGAAGTTTGAATCCTTTAATTTTACAATAAAATGCACATAGTATGGCATTGCATTTGCTGATTTTCCCATAGTCTTATTACCTTTAATACAAGAAAAGACCTTACTTTTTGATATGTGACCACAATGGGGTCAAATTATCTCATGAAAGCAAGAAAAGTAAAGAAATATAAGATAGGCTTTTAAGGTCTCCAGAAGAAACACAACTTCCCTCTATTGGTACTGGACATGTAAATTTATTTCTCTTTTGTAGTAATAACTATAATTACAATTACATCACAAGATGAATTCTTCCCCCATTGAAATCCATGGTGAAACAGCTCAATGAGATGAGTAACATGAAAGAGTAGATCTGCTGCAGCTAGGTGCTTCATTTAAATCAAAAGGAATTGCTTACAGACCTAGAAACCTCTGTGAATTAATATTCATATAGAAACCAAAAGCCCCATTTTATCACTACTTAAAAGTTCTATAATTTACATCCACAAAAAACCCCCAACATTGTCACAGTTCAGTGAAAACTGTCAAAATTCTAATGATTAAGGCAAGGCATGGATCACCAGCATGGGGCAGAACGACCCAGCACCATTTGCCTTTGTTCTGAAGGCTGGTGAAGCATGACAATTATTCTGCAGGGTCACCCTGACATGCTGTGCCTGGCCTCTGCTGCCCGCAGTGTAAAACATGCCCTGCTGTGTTCCATACATTCCATGCTGTCTCTGCACAATGCCAGGCCATTTCTGCAATGTTCTAGGTTTGGAGGGTTCTTTGTTTTATTATTTACATGAGTATAAGCAACTCCTGGTGGAAACTAAGATCAAATTAAGAAGCAGACCCTTAATAGTGAGATGCATCTGTGCTGCTATAAAAACTTGAAGAACTGATAGTATTAAAAATGTTACAGAAATAATCCCTTGGCCTTGATTTTATTTTTTTAAAGCATTCTGGACTCAACATCTTCACTGCCCCTCTCTTTCCTACCATGCTATGTATTACATAATTGAATTTTCCTCTTCTCCAGGATCAAGCTTGACATATGATGACTTAATAGGAAAATATTTACCCAGTCCTTTGACAAACTTCATAAGGCACATAATATAACTGGTGGCAGCATTGGCAAAGACCTGGATGTTGTCTGTGTTTAGAAATGCTTCAAAGACATCAAACACCGGAGCCTGGCGTTTCCCTGTGGAGATAACAAGACGAGCACTCTTCCTCATACCCCCTTAAAAATAATTTTCCAACCACTTTTCAACAATTTAATTGAATCTATAGAATCTTTTCTATTCTGAGTGGAGACAGAAATGATCTTAAAAGTAAAACCTTCTCTTGCTCCTGGGGCAATTCATGCAGCATTTCATAGGAAGTGACAGAGATTCCCTCCCTTGCCAGTCTATGACAAATACCAGTTCATGCCTGCTCAAATAGTAAGAGCAGGTTTGAGCTCTTGAACTCAGGAGCTAATACTTCTGTTTGGTGGAGGTTTCTGTTTAGTTTCTGCTTTAGTTTTTGATAACTGCCAAGATGACATCAATCATGCACAAAACTATTCAGACTATAGAGTAACAGAATAGCCTCGCTTTTCCAAAACAGATTATCAGCCTTCAAAAGCTGTATACACTGGTATTCAACCATCAACCATAACAGATCTCAATGACAAAGTTTACAAGAAAAACCACATCCCTTACACGTGACTTGTCACATTTAAATATACCCTCTAGTGGGGCAAAAGAACAGAAAAATTGGGTTTTCCCATGTTAACACATTTCCATACAAGCAAACATCTCTGGGAGGGATGCACATTCTTACAGAAATGTGGTCTGTAGTAGCACTAGGAATCTGAAAGCCTTGTGATCAAATGCCTGGACAAGCACTTGCCTAGATTATCACATTAAGTTACCCTGATGTATAACAGCAATAGGTTTCATACAATAGGGAAGACAGTCCACAAGAGACATGCTGCTTGCATACAGTCCTTTCTCCAGCAGGACAGTGACAAATGCTCAGCCAATCTCAGTACCCTTGCACTACTGTCTTGTTTAGAATTATTCAAGTAGGTTTGAAGCATTTCTTTTTCATTCTAATAATTTGTTAGAATGTAGAGGATAAAAGGTCAGAGCAACATGTCTGCTTTCCTTCCCAACCCAACTAATAAATCAGATACTTTGGTACAGTTCTGGAGTGTTTAGTGCCACTGTTCAGTTTGGGCATTTAAATATATTGAGTTAGTTACTGTGTGCCTCAAGAATAAAAAGCACATTTGAAACAGTAAGTTCTTACCCATAGAGTATTCTCCTACAAGGTACTCTTTAACCTCTGACTTGCTGCTGCTGTGCACTGTTTCAAGGGCACTGAACAGGGGTCTCCATCCTGACTGGATCTGGGTAGAACACATTTCCACCAACTCTCCTATAGAGGTGATCACCTGTAGCCAATGTAGGAGGGGTTAAAAGAAAAAGAACAAAACCCAGAATTGATATACAGATGGATCTTCAGAAGGAATGAGAATGTCTTTAAACAGATTCCTAGACCTCACTACGACAGTCTAGATTAATTTATTCTTTAAAATTTTTTAGCAGAAAATCTTTATTTAATTGCTTTAAAGCCAGGTCTACTGTCTCTGTGCTCTGCCACAATGCCGGATTACATAGGCAGAGCACTCCCAATTCCTTGAAGATGATTAAAGGGCAGCATTCAAAGGGAATTTGAAAAACACTCTCAGGTAGACCAAGTGCACTCTGGAAACCATTCTTATGGGCATGGAGACCAGATACAGACACACTGATCAGAGCTGACTTGCCTGGTCTTGCACATCCTCATCACACAGCTCCAGCTGCATGATGCGCTCAAAGGGGCGGAAAAGCGCCTCGTTGAAGTGGAAGTGAGAAGGCTCGTTCCAGTCCATCAGCACTTCGGTGAGGATGTCATGGATGAAGGAGACTGCCTTCTGAGACACGTGTCTCTCCTTGTGACAGGCAGCCTGCAGGAAAGGAGAAATATTAGACTGTGTCCAAGCAAAAAAATTGCTTTTAGTCAGACACTTTCAAGGGAGGTAAGTACTACATGTTACTGAACCTTCAAAACAGCTTCACCAGTGATGTGACCAGGGACTCCACTGTAATGGAAACAGGAGATTACTGCCATGGAAACAGATGACTGACACTCTGAGTTGCCTGGAGGCCCACAGATGTATTTAATTGCTGACAATTAAAAACACATAGAGCTAAAAATAAATAAATTAAATACTAAAACAACAGAACTTGTGTGAAATGTTGTCTTTTGTGTGGACTGTGTGACCCTTCAAAAGGTAGCAGCTGAGCTGGCTTTATGTGGGAAAAGAAAACCTGCATCCTTTTATGGGAAGAATTGCAAGGATGCAGACCTTGACTGGGAATATAGGCAGATAGAGGAATCACTTAAGAGCCCAGGGGGTGGTTTCAGTTTTTTCACCAGACACAATTTGCATCATATTGCAGAATTCCAATACCCTGTCCCTGCTCCTTTCAGTCACTTACAAGCACAGTCCTTGGTGGCAGTATTGCAATGTATGACACAGTGTATACAACACGGAGCAGGTTTGACAATATTGAAGGCTGTTACACATTTTAAGAGCTATCAAGCCTTCTTTCTCTTTTTCAGCTTTGTCGCTTTGTGCACACATTCCCATTTTTGTCCCCCATTCCTACCTCTACAAGGTGAGGTGCCACCAGGCTCCAGCAGCGCATGAGGTGGAGCAATGGGCGGGACTTACTCCTTACAATTCTGAGCATGGCATCACCAAGCCGGAATAAGTGAAGTGCACTTCTCCTATCCTGTGTAGATTTTACTTCACCTACAAGAAAATATAACAATAAATGGGAGCTAAGCATCAGCTGCTTCTCCACTTCTTAATGTCTGAACTGGAATTAGAAATTATTGATTAAGTGATTGATTATTGGTAAGCTTTAGTGAAAGAAAAAAACAACCCCAAACCAGTGTAAAACACATTGGTAAATGTGGTAAAAAGGTAAAGGGACAGGAGATAGACCCAAGTTTAAAGTTTACTAAACATACTTTAAGTGACCACTTTTTTTGCAAACATATGAAAGACAAAGGCTTGGAAAAGTAGTGCAGTAAAGTTCAGCAAGGAATTAAATAATTGATATCAAGATCCAAAATGGTAGTTATGAAATGTTTTGGTGACATCTACAGGAAAGATTATAAACTGCAAATTTTTTAGCTTTGGTATTTCATCTCATATTTCTTATTAAGCAAAGGATACAAACAACAGAATGTGACAAAATGCTTTTCTGTTCCCCACTCACTAATACTTGTTATTTCCTGTTGAAAGGGATTAATCTTCCATTGCTCTTACAACATTTGGAAAGAGACATTATCCTCTCATTTCAAATACACTGGTGCATTTATCTCTAACAAAAGATGTAATCAGGGGACATATAACTTTTAAAATAAAAAATAGCACCTAATTCCTCTATCTTAATTTTAATTTCACTATTAAAACTACTGTTGATTGACCACTACATAACACAAAAAGAGGAAATCTGTTTATTAAAATTAGAGTTATGAATGGTGAGGTATGGAGACAAGCAAGACCAAAAAAACCCCAAAAACCTGAAGTGTCATATTGAGAAAAAGACAAGTAGCACTTCAGGGAGAGAGGAAACCAATTAAATTGGAGACACAGATAAAAACTGTGTCTGCCACAGGACAGAACAAAACCTGTATGATATGAAAACCTAATGTAGCTTCTACAGGCACAGTATAAATTTAAGTGAAGTTATCTTCCTTTGTGTCCAATTCTTCTGCTCTATTTGAGACAGTGATGGAAACAACAATTTACAGGCTTTGTACTGTGAAGTACATGCTCTACTTTGTTGGGGAAAATCAAGCAGGATAAATCCCACTGCTTTGTTTAACATTCTTTGTGTGCTTTGTTCTCTATCGCCCATTTCTTGAACACTTCTGAGGTTATCCTGCTGTCAAATGTCAAACCTAAATCCACTGTCTTAAGTCTAGATTGACTCAAGTTTCCATACTGGCCTGGGGTCAAAAATAGAGTTGTGATTAACAGGCAGGCAATTAACACCCCCTAAGTCCAAGAAGCAAATGAATGTCCTGTGATGTGTTTCAAATGTGTGGATGTGGTCCCTGTTCAAAAAAGTACTCAATCTTTTCTAAAGACAAAGAAATTGTTCCCACAATTCTAATAAGGAAGATCTTATTAGACTACATACTGTGTTTTATTTATACCTTGAAATTTCAACTGGAAAAAATGTGTAGGAAGACAAAAAGTCCTGTAAGCAGTACAATTGTATATCAAACACTCTGTACAGGATCTTCCGGTGGTTTACCTGGCATTGCTAGTGAGTAATCAACTGTATCTGTGACTGAATGGAAAAGCTGGGCCTGAGAAGCCTTCTTGAGCTGGTAAAGGAAGCCTGCCAATGCCGTCAAGTTTAACTTGTCAGCAGCATCTTCAAAAAGCCTGTAGGTAAAGAACAGAATATAACTGCAATATTCATGAGATGCAGACTTAAATGAGCATGTAAGAGGAAAAGTCCTATCTGTTTGTGGCTTCTATATGTTGCCTTTCATGACACATTGGGTTATTGAGGGCTTTTTCATTTATACAGTGCTGCAGCAAGACTTTGATCCAGAAGCTTTATTAATTGGAGGGTGGAAAGTAGGCTGCTATGGGATCAACCAGAACCCTTTCAAGATTCAACTACAGTGCTAAAACAGAAAGTCACTTTTTCAAGTTACCTTAATGCTATAACCCATTCATGAACCAGTAATCAAAAAACCAGTTGAAGCATGCCCAGCCCTCACAACACAGATGATCATAGCTTCACTGACTTTAGATTTACACCAGTTTGCTCCATCTGGAGTTACCAACCTAACTTGAAAAATAAATTAATTCAAGTCTTAAACCTAAGGTTACTGTACCTGAATTGCTATTTTGGAATATTTTGCTGGTTTTGGCTGGGGTAGAGTTAAATTTTTTAACAGTGGCTAGTATGGGGCTATGTTTTGGTTAAACAGTGACAAATACAAGCAAAAGTTGTTATTTTCAGCTGCAATGGGCTCCTAGGATTTAACAGTTAAAATCTGTACACAAAAAACAGTAAACGTGGTTACACTGGAGGGGAGCTCCACAGAGATTACAGTGAAATTTCATATGGTGCAGCCAGAAATGGACAAAAATGTGATTTTTTGTCATTGCTTTTCATGAAAAACTTTCTATAGTCCTAAGAAACAAGGGATTAAGTCCTAATAAACATTTGCCCTAAAGTAAAAGGGTAGGAATGAAACCAGCTTCATTAAAATTACAGTATTGCTATTCTCTAATCTTCAGAACCAAGCTGTATTGTAACCTTCCTAAATAAAAGGTATCTTTATACCCAGAGTCAAATTTCTACAAGCAGTTTATGCATTACTTCTGGCTGAATTTACACATAACACCTTCCTATGGGCAGAGATCAAGAAAAAAAATGTCAGATGGATCAAAAAGGTAACTGCAAGGATGAGAACCCGGGAATTTTTCAACTGTAGCCTGGGCTGCTTAAAAAATAGCAGAAATAATATCAGTTGGCAGACCATGATGAAAGGACATTTAAGACAGCCATTCCGTGACTGTACTTAGTTCCCTTCCTCCTCTGGACACACTGGGGAAGCCTGATGAACAGTCCACACAGCCCTGACAGAAGCAGCTGCTTTCTGACTGACGCTGGTCTTGTCAATCAGTCCCTTCCTGTCAGGACAAGACATTCCTTTACTTTGCTTAACTGAATACAACATATCAATTTACATGCAAGAAATAAATCCACCACTCTCAGGAAGCATTTGATTTGCTTGGCATATTCACTGCTGTGCACAGACATACTCAGCTCAGTACTTTCAGGTACCGCAGAGACGAAAAAAACCCCAGGTCTTTTAGAAACTTCTGGTTGTGACAAACATGCAGCTCTCTTGTGAAATTCAATGAAGCAAGTGGCTGGAACGAATAAGGATTAAACCCACTGCAGCACAAGAAGGGCCATTTTGGTACTGCTTTGGGAACAAGGGTTCTGGTTCCTGACAGCAGTACTTTTACCTGTCAGCCTGCGTGGACAGTGTGAGAACAGCCTTGGCAGCACTGGTACCACAGAGCAGACTGCCTCCACGGAAGTCAAAAGCTCTGCCCTTACTGCTGTCCTTGATGAGATCCTGGATAGAAACTGGCTGAATGACAGGATGGCTGCTGAGGGTGGTCTCTTGCTCGGGGGTCAGTGCCTGAGGAGCCTCCCCAGGCTCAGAGTCTGGGTGCAGCCCTGCTGGTGCTTGCTGCGGCTGGGTGATGGTAAGGGAGGGCTGGGCAGCACCATCGCTGAAGTGGCTGTGCTCCAGTGTGCTGATGTATTCACACACCCTGCGAACGCACAGGAGAGGTGAAAATTAATAAACACCCCAAAACAACTCCTCCCTGCACCAACCACAGGACATTATCCTCAAACTATAAAGAGATGACTTCTAACTCTCAAACTACATATAGATAACTTTCCTCTTATATCCTTTGGCCTCCCATGTGCCTAGACAGCAAACAGTTTGGTGGAGGTGCCTGAAAAGCCCATTTAGGTTCCTGGGTCTGCCACAGTCTTCTGGTAACTTTCAAGCTTCTAAGCATTGATTTTGTCCCTGAGTAGTGGTGGAAAACGGCATCATCTTTTCTTTTAGAGATACTGGCAGTTAATTCACTCTGACACTGTTTATACAGAACATTCACAGAGACTGCAAAGCCCTTTTTCTCGGTCCCTGACTTTCAGGCAACATGGCATGAATTCTGGCTATTTTGGGAAAGCTGGTGAGTACCTGAATACATGAGGCCAACAGTCCTGATTATGACTTCCCATCTCCAGACCAACGTTAAGGACTGCATCCATACACAAAACATGAGCAGTGTGCAGGCAGACTCCCTGCACTTTCCCCATCTGTTCCAGTTTCTGCTCCACTTTCTGTTTCACTGCAGCATAAAAAAAATTAAATAAAATTAGCTTCTTCAGCTTTTAAACAAACACTGGTCTATATACAGGGTGATGGCAAAGGATTACAGTCTGAAATCTATAAAAGACCATGAATTTTAAACCAAAACAAACCAAATCAGAGAAATCCATTTCTTCCTAATAAACCTAAGGTAGCTCTAAAACTAAAATCCTTTTTGACTGATCCTATATACATGATAAAAATCAATGCTAGATTGGCATCCTCCATCCCCAAACTCACATCCTGTTGCCCCCGACAGTTGCAGATTGCCAGTGGTATTTCTCTTCCGAGATGGCCAACTTGATATTTATTTTTACCAAAATCTCCTTTGCTATGGAAAAAACCTGCATTTATGGATTTCACATGTATTTCCATACAAAAAGTTTCACCAAAGAGCTCTTGTCAAAGCAAAACTAATGGTGATCTGACCTACAGCCATTTGGATCTATTTGTTTTTTCCCAGAATCCCTGAAAAGCTTCATCTTCATGCTGCATTGGAACGGAAACAAGTTTTGAAGCTGCAAGGTTTCACAGAACAGATCTGTTGGCCTCTGGCCACTGCTGCTGCCTCCTCTTTGCTCCAGCATAGTCTGGCCAACTCACTTCAGTCATGTCCAGCAACACAGTCAAAAGGTTTTTAAAGCTCAGGCTTTTTCAGTTCTGTTTTCTCTACCAAGACACCAAATTTAAGTACCAAGCAGGGTCATTTGTGCAACACTGTGTTTTGTTATGGGCTTCTTGCCATTTGAAATCAGAGAAATTTTGTGTACTTATTCTCAATAGTCTGGAGACAACAACTGACTTCAACTTCCACTGAAATGTTTGCAATGGTGATACAGAGATGCAGAACTTTTTATATACTGAAAAGGCACAATTTTTTATTCCATTTTAATTTAACATGATTCAGAAACAGTTTTAAATATCTGATGATGATGACAAAAGATAATCAAGTATATATAAGTCCAGACAGGAATAGCGATGCAAACTCAGCTTACATTACCAACCAACACACAAAAATCCCCAAATAAGCTTTTTCTCTGATGCTCTCTGGTTGTACTACTATCACAAAGTTTAAAAAGCACATGTTGAAAAATGCTGTTGACTTATGCATTGTTCCACTGACTTCAGTTCCACATAGAATATAATTAGTGGGACATAATGTTTAGAAACTAGGACAGCAGGACATGTACTGAAGACACACATCCCATGTGCCTACAAGCAAGCGGTGCACAGCAGAACAAGAGAGGGAAATGGCACTATGTGTGGCAAAGTGCTTTCCAGTTGCAGCTTCTCAGGCAATATGAGATGAGGTAGGTAATTTAATCCTGTGGTTACCTTGAGCTATAGCATCACTGGGTTCTTGGATTTCTTTTTCTTCTTTCTCTTCTTGGACACAGGAGGCCGCAGACATTTGGGCAAGAGCAGATGCACAGTTAGCAGCAACTCCTGTAAAGCAACAACAGAATTACTGTATGACCAGCATTTCCTCCCCAATCCCATACAACCTCAACAAGAGGTAGGATCAAGAAAAGTTGGCTCAATGTGTTTATGCTGTAGGGCATTCTATGTGTATTCCTGCCATCCACATTCCTATGCAAAATGGAGCAGGATGCTGCATTTCTTTCTCCCAAATTCCTTCAAGGAAAGTTACCATCCTATTTTATGACTCTGCCATGACATCCCCCATGCAGCATTACCTAGAGCACAGCTCAGCCGGGCTGCCCTCCTTAGCCCATCCAGGCTCACGCAGATGGAGTCCTTCTCCTTTTGGTTCTGCTCTTTGGCTCCTTCTGCTCCCAAGATGAAGGCCAGCCCCTTGGAGCTGCCTGCCATGCGGCCAGTCAATGGGGTGGACAAAGTGTCAATCAAGTTCTTCCAACAGCCAATTAAAATATATCGGGCAAAAGCAATTCCTAGAGTGGAAAAAACATTAATACTATTACTACTAGAAAATGACACAACAGAACTTTTATCATTAATGGTAAAAAGCCAAGTCATATTTGTCCTCTCCATGCTGAACTACCAGTTCACATGTATCATGTGCTGATATACTTTCTTTTTAAATTGTTATTTGACACATTTTATCTGCATATGCTTTTGGTACATAACAACCCACTGATGGTAGACACACTCGCACTTATAATACAGCCTTAGTACCTGCAACAACAGAATCATCTGTCTTCCGGTTTTGGGAAAGAGGAGATTGAGCTGAAGCAGATGCCATCAATTGGCCCCCAATGGCACTGCTGCCCAAGCCGTCGATGTCTGCCAGAATGTTAAAAAACATCAGATTACTATTTGACACACAGATGGTACAAGGAAATCATGTCTTACTTTGGCTCTGTGCTCAACTAAGTATTAGTGCTCCTGACTTCTCAGGTGCTCCTTTCATTATTCTCTCTGGCAGCCTTCTAAAGCCTTGGTATAAACATGAGCTGTGGCATCTTAGGATTTGCCCAGTATAATCAATGTTTTGTTGAACAGGGGAGATACCCCACTCTCCCCCTCTTCAAGTTACACAGTGAACAGAACTTCCAGTAGAGATTTCAAGGTGTTTCTTACAGTTCAGAACTTACCACACACTAAATCTCTGCTTTTCTTAGTACAATATTTCAAATCTTGCTAAATTCTGCATTTAGATGTTACCAGACCTCAGTCTGAGTCCTCAAGATGCACTGGGATCCTATGTCCTAAATGTGATTTTTAGTAGACCTATGCATGCTCAAGCTCAACACAAGACTTACAACCCTTTCTTCAACACAACAAAAGACCAGCCTCTCACAGAGAGTTTAATGTTAAGGACACCAGGTTGATCTCCTTTCTAACAAGCCCCATCTCTACATACGGGTATCACTTTTTTCCAAGTGTTTCTTTCATCTTCCCAGCTCAGTAGCTAAAAGCAACACTGAGCTCAATTCAATTAGCAAAAAACTTTCAGAGCAGTGCCCTTTGATCACTACTTAATGGCTCAGCTGAAGCCAGTGTTCTCCCTGCATACACTATTTTAATTACATACACATTAAAGCAGACAGTGCATTTTATATCAATACACTATCACAGCCATCCTGCTGTCTTTCAGCTGACAAAATTTGATTTCTTTCCCCTCAAATGAAGCTAAGGATTGCTTTAAAGCACTTGTGCTCCAGGTTTTCAGCTTCTCTCTAGTGCCATTTGGCATATCCCTGGCATAGCTCAAGTCTGAACCAAGGGGAGTCCAATCTGTGGAAGGCTTCCAGGATCAGATGCCACTATTTATATTTGTACTGCACCACAGGCACACTGAAATGGCTTTGCTATGACATCAAGAAAACAGCACCCTTACTGTTTATCATTAACAAGTATCAAATCTACCAGAACTGAAGCTGACAGAATCAAGAGATGTTTTGGTTCAGTGAACAAAACAACTCTCCCTGTCTCCCAGGGACAGTTTTGATTTTTTTTTTTTTTAAACCTATGCATCAAAACCACTCTGAAGAGCCAAAACAAACACTTAAGTACCTGCTGCAGCTAGGCCTGGCTCCTTCTCTACTGATAATTCCATGAGACACCACATATTGCATGATGACATGCTGTTCTGTATGTAATACAATAAAGCAGCATGTCATTGTAGCTTGTTTTAGACACGTGTGGAAGTCAGCCTTGCCACCATAATATTGTACTGACCCGTCAGCATGCTGATAAGTGGAAGGCTGTGCTCCTCAGGGCTTCCCCAGTATCCAGCTTCCCCTAGCATGTTCCTTTCTAGTACCTGGTGGTACAGTTCTTCAACCCAGGCCTGGGAAAATACCATCAACACTCCACTGGACTGGACCTGCTTCATGAACTCCTTCTGCAGAGAACCATAAAAACCAAATGTAAGAGAACAGTGTAAGCCCTACAGCATCAGCCCCCAGATCTACTTCTGAGTAAAGGATTGAAGATATACAAATTAAGTTGTGGAAAGGAATTAATGAAGAATTGCAGTCTTAGAATTGTTAAGGTTGGAAAATATCTTTAAGATCATGAAGTCCAACTGCCAGCATAGCACCATCACCATGTTCACCATTAAACTATGTCTTGAAGTGCTATACCCACGTTTTTTGAATGCTTCCATGGGCAGTCTATTCCTCTTCCTTACAACCCTTTCCATGAAAAGAAATTTCCTAATATCTAGTATAAACCTCCCCTAGTACAACTTGGGATCATTTCCTCTAGTTGTGTCACTTGTTACCTGGGAGAAGAAACCTACTCTCACTTCACTACACCCTCCTTTTGGGGAGTTGTAGACAATGAGGAGGTCTCCTCTGAGCATCCTTTCCCCCGGGCTAAACAATGCCACCTCCTTCAGCCACTCCTCATAGGACTTGGTCTCTAAACCCTTGACCAGCTTTGTTGCCCTCCTCTGGACTCTTTCCACAATCCCAATGTCCTTTTGTACTTGAAGTCCAAGACTGAACACAGGATTTGAGGTGCAGCCTCACCAGTAGAAGGACAATCACTGTCATGGTCCTGCTGGCCACACAATTCCTGATACAGGCCCAGGATGTCATTTGCCTTCTTGGCCACTTGGGCATGCACTGGCTTGTGTTCAGTTGGCTCAACAGCATTCCCAGGTCTTTTTTCCCCCAGACAGCTTTCCAGCCACCCTGCCCCAGCCTGTAGTGCCACCCTGGGTTCTTGTGGCCCGAGGACAGGATCTGACACTTTACCTTATTGAACCTCATATAATTGGCCATGCCCCATCAACCCAGCCTGTCCAGATCCTTCTGTGTCAGTGGAGAATGACATAAACATGAACAGCTCTCCCTTCTCCTACTGCAGTTAATGCAGGATGCAAATCAGAATGACAGTTCTTGAACAGGGACAATAGGACATGCTGATCTCTTGCTATTTCCACAAGGTAGGAGTAGGATCTCAAATCCAATTAAAAGCTGTGGCACCTAACACAGCCTGCCCAACAACAGGGCCCTTCTGCATAACACAGTCATCACAGATGAACTAACTGGTCTCCAATTATTTATCAGAAGGATCTCTAAGAATACTTTGGGCATGCTCATGCCTGTTGAGCACACTGAATCCTCTAGAGAATGTCCTGAGTCACAGATCTGCACTTGATCTGCTGCAGAACACACAAGAACTAAGGATGATGTTAAATTCGATTTGTTTTTGAGATGGTCTAGAAGATAAGTTCTCTTGCACTTGAAGTTCAGCAATAATTATACATTTTCACACCATTTTATTTTTTCCCTATATCACAAATTTTTTTGTGGTTTTTCAGAAAACTCTGAAATGACATCTCTTGGCTAAGTTGAAAAACATGGACCTATGTTTTATAACTCACAGTTTTCAAAGTTATTTTTAAAAAGCTGAGGAATTCCAGGTGTAACAAAAATCATAATTTCACATTACTAAGATCTACTTATCTTTCACTTCTCATGTCTTCATCTACAGAAATTCAAATCGAGTATTAAGCAAAAAAACCAGTCGCAAGATGAAGGTATGTTCATGCACATTATCAAGAGACAATACTTGCTGTATCACATGATGCTAATCTATTCTGAAAATAGTTTAACCATCAAAATGACTGTGACCTTAATGACAATCAGTTAGCAGCATTCCTTCCCACCAAATCACAGTATAATGCAGATGCACAACACTTATCATGCAAGATTCATAAGCAGCTTGGAGAATGCTTCATTTGCAATTACTATTTCTCCACTTAGCAAGCAGCCTGAAGGCTTTATGTGTGGGCTGGTTTATGTGAAAGGAAGCAAAATAAATTTTCATCTTTTAAAAACAATTATTCCATATTGCCCAACTCACCAGCAACACAGGGGCTTGGGCAGGCTTCTTCCTGTAGTAATCTGAGTTTGCCAATTTTAGGTTGAGCAGCAAAGTGTAATGTGATACCACGTAGAGACTGTCTGCATTCATCAGAGTCTGGAAGTTGAAATTTAGGTTTCCCTCAAATCCTGGTGAGTGCATCATACCTAATGAAAACACCATGTGAGCTCTCATATTTTATACAGATTTTTCCTGGAAAAAATATCAGAAACTATCCCTAGCATTTTGGCAACAACAGATTGCTAGAATACTTAATGAATCATCAGTAGAAATTACTCTACTAAACATACTAGAATAGGGAATAGAAAAATATGTAGTTCATGTAGACTGCAAGACAAACTGAACAGTCCAGTCACAGTCCAGCAAAGCCAACGTGCTAAATTTGAAATAAGCAAGGAGCACCAGCATTTATTGGGATGACTGTCAAGTATAAAGCAAAGGGCAGGATACATCTCCAATGCTAACTGGAAAAGTGAGGTGGAAAGGAGCAGACCCAAAGCCTGTGTACTTAACTGAGAATATACTGCACCAAATGGTGCTAATGAGGTTTACAGCCCTTTTAATCCCCCAGTAAACCTGTTCTGGCTAAGTCAGTTGCTGGATGGGGACTGGAGTGCTCTACACCTTGCAAGATAAGTCTGTAATCATCATCCTCTCAATGGCCTAGAGGTATGTGGACAAATATCTGGGGCCAAGCTGGCTGGAACTAGTTACAACTCCAAGCCCTATTTATCTCACACAAGGCCTACTTTCTAAAAAGCTGAGCACTTGCTCTTCGATCAGACCCAGAAATCACCTGTAAAGTTCTCACTAGTCCAGAAAACACTATTTGTATGAAGCCTACAGCCATGCTCACAATCACTGCTTCCCATGGATGGTAAATAGCTGACCTACTGGTAGAAAAATATCAATCAAGTCTGAGCAACACCTAATTGAATCCTCATGATGTGTAGCTCGAACCATGAAAAAAACAGAAATACCAGATCCACCCACATGACTCACAATATTTCATGGTTTTCACACCAACTGTGAAATCCATTCATATAATGTCAAATAGGGAAGATTAAGAACTCAGCTTTATCCTAAAGGAATGTTTGAAATGGACCAAAAACCAGCTTCCAAGGTTAGTTACATGATGAAGCAAAGCCGTGTCATTTGTTAACTGCTGCAGTGGTTTACTGTGAATATATTCCTCCCACCATAAAGCTCATACCTCTTCTTAGACAAAATACAACAAACCATTAACATAAAAAAAAAAAAATCCACACACAGAAAAGAAGCAAATGTTTTTCTTGCCTCGTGAGGGTTTGAAAGCTCTGTGCTGCTGCCTTCTCGGACTTTCCACTGTCGTCACTTTGGGGGCGTGGATAAGGTGAGTAACTGTTTGAGGGCGGATTTAGAAAGAGAGTAACTGTTCCAGGGTGGGTGTAAAAAATGAGTATCTGTTCAAGGGAGCAACCTTTGTGAAGAAGGGTGATGGGGTTGGCCACAAACCACACCCACACAGGCTGGCATTGCTTGGGGTAGATTTCTCATGGTGAATGTTGACAGAGAACCTTTACCGAGCACCAAAACTGCAACCATGTGCTTGAAAGTAGCCTGTAAGTAGTTTAAGTGATTTCCTTATCAAAACAAAGATGCAATCTTAACACTGTGGGATGGAGGACCATGATATTGATGTAGCTACCTCATCTCCCAGTGTTTTTTTGTCTTATCTCTCTTAAATATGTACCTCAGGGATTAGAACCTGCTAAAGTAATAAAAACCACAAGGCAGAGACTTATGTAAAAGTAAAAAAAAAAAACCACCCCCAAAAAAACCCAAAAAAACCCCCAAAAAGCCCACTTCATTTAGTATTAAAATGTTCTTTAAAATGTGCAACCTCTTGTACAAGATTACAATTAAAAAGGAAGGTGTAGCAGTGCACAGAAGAGTGGATATTCCATGTATGTGAGCACCAAAAAGTGTTGGGGAAAAATATGTTCCTTAACTTCCTCTAAAATACAGGAAAACAAACAAGTGCATTTGTGAGATGCTGAGATCACAGAAACAGAAGATGATACTCACCAGCATAAAAACCTTCCCTCTAAAAAACGTATGGAATCAAAACTGAAGGTGGGCTAACTTACTCCTAAATTTAGAGTTAACCAACTTACTAGCATATTTTAAATGTATGATAACTCTGCTTAGGTTTCACCTAAGGTGTTCACCTTTTCCATGCTTATCTCAGCAGTGCCTTAAATTCCTACCTCCATTCATTGCCTTTCAATCTTATGAAAACATCCTAATTTTGCAATGCTATCTATATAAGGACCTGGTTTGTAGGAAATAGTACTAAATCGTATTATTCTTCCAAAGTGTAAGAAAAATTGAAAAATGAAACAAAGCAGTTAAATAAGGTCTCCCAGAAACACAAAAATACTGCTCCTGTACTGACTGGTCTCAGAACT
This sequence comes from Hylia prasina, assembly GCA_013397195.1. NCBI lineage: Eukaryota > Metazoa > Chordata > Aves > Passeriformes > Sylviidae > Hylia > Hylia prasina. The sequence goes on along the minus strand of VYXD01013817.1, from coordinate 3,016,648 downwards.
GCATCTATGTCTTTTCTCAACTCAAATCTTAACCAACTCTCAAATTTCCCAAAGTATTCTTCAAGAATTATACATTAATAAATGTAGTATATACAATGAATGGGATCAATCCCTCTATCTTCATCACCTAATTTGTGCCTTGAGCAACTGGTGCTAATGAAGGACTCCTAAAGTAAGGACCTACACGTTGCTTAACAGGCAGATCCAACTGGTGTCTCAGAAGCTTTCCAGGAGGAGTTCTTACCCACTGACATTTGTTTCAACTTTCGTAAAGCTCTCTCTACAGGTCTTCAAATTCATGGCTCTCTCACCTACACAGGAGCACAAGTTCTCACCTCAAGAGGACTGATGGACATTTGCTTAAGATCTGAGGTACAAGTTTTAAGGGACTGTTTCAGCTGGACTAAGTCTCATTCCAGGTGTCCAACTGAAACAGGAACCTCCCAGATCTTACAAAAGCATAAAAGTACAACCCTGCAACAGCCACATCTCTATGAAAACTCCAGGATACCTCTTCCAGGCTGTCTTAATACAGTAACTTGCTACTCCACTTTTCCATGATTCCTCAGTGAATGGTGTCTCTTACAAGTACTTCACCAATTTCATCTGGAAACGTGGTATACATTTTTTTAAGTACAGATTTAGCCACAGGGGTGGTTTTCTTAGGAAAGTGAAAGGTCTCTCTCAACAATCTAAGTCCAAGACTTAAGATATGCAAACCACAAATAATGGATTTTATGCTGAAACTGAGTTATAGTCTTCCATTTTTCTCATTGTATTACTCATACTGAATGCCAAGAAAAGCTATGTTTAGCCTTAAAATCCAGAATTCTCCTAGGTCTACATCTTCCAAAGCTTTAAAGCATTCTATGAAGACTTTACAGACAAAAGGGAAAAGAAGCGGCATACTCATTCATGCACAAGGGAACAGCTGCACAAAGGCTTGAGCTAGAGGTCTAGCACTGGTCTTTCAGAATAACCTCAAGATTACCCTTTTTAATCAGGAAAAAAGAAATACCTGTGACAGAAAGGGTGCTCTTGAGGAAAATAGTTAACATCAGTGCCTCTTTTAAAGTATTTCCTTTCTGTGATCTAAAATGACCAATGTTTCTTAAGAATACCATTTATCATCTTCCTGAGTTAGGGTTTATTTGGGTAGCATTTAAACAGGATATTAGGAATATCATCTTATTCACCCAGCTTCATACCTAAATTATGCTGTATAATGATGGGAAGAGTCCCCCCTTCTGACTCTGTATGAGTTTAATGTGTGTGAGAGAGCACAAATGAATGAAGCAATGATTAGGAGACAAGCAATAGGAAAGGCAATTGCTGTGAAGTAAGTTAAAGAAACAGAGACATATATCAAACATTTTCATTTTGACCACTGTCAGGAAAGCAACACCCTTCTAAATATATATATTTATACACATTTTAAATATGTTATCAACAGGACAAACTAGTCTTTGCATGACTTTGTTTGTTTGACAGGTCAAGATCCCAAATGTTCTAATCATAAAAGAACTGAATATATTTAATTTCTTAGAAGGTTAAGATCTTAATTTTTCACTTGGTCTGGGCTTTAAACTTTGCTTTTCCTGTCATATTAGATAGCAGCATTAAGAAAAATAAAAGAGTGAAGACAAACTCTCCTACTTCCCTATCCTTTCTAGAATTTACTGCTGTAGAATTGTTACCACCCTATTTGTGAGGCTGGCATTACTAACAATAACAGTGCAGTGATGTACTAAACTACTTATACCTCATTACAAAGAGGTGATGGTACTTCCCACATCCCTCTCATGCTAAGGGGCAACCCCAACCTCTCTTTAATGACACCATGTGCAAAGCTTCTCATCAGACCTTCACAAACCTGCAAAGAGGTATTGTGCTACAGCAAATTCCATTTCTTTATTGATTCAGCACATAATCCAGAGCCTGTTAAGAGTCAATGGATTTACCTCCCTTTGAATCAGTGCCTTCCAAATATTCAATTTGCTTTGCCCTAAATGAAGTGTGTTCCTGTGGAGGAATGCATGGTGTAAAGCCCAAACTTCCTCATTCTGGGTATGTTCTCTGAAGTTGAACTCCTACAAGCAAATCTGTGTACAGTGCTGTCAGAGTGTGCATGTTGGTTAGACAATAAATATTTGCTTGCAAACCTGAGCAGAATGTTGAAGAAAAGCTCTGCAGTGCTCCATCCACTTCTTCTATGCTGGGAAGAGCTATAAGCCTAGGAAGAAGCACTTCAAGTGACTGGATAAAGAGCCGTGCACTGTGTTGGTCTGCTTCTTGGCTCTTCAGCAATTTCAGAGAGAGAGCAGCAGTGCGTAAGGACCTGTGACCTGGGCAATCCCGTGGTGTCTGCTCCTCATCAGCCAGGGAACAATTGTCAGAGCCTATGTCTGAGACATCAGACCTGCCCGAATCCTTTTCTGCTGCCATGGAATACTGATCACATGAATCAAACTCAGTCCTGGAAAGGTCCTGGTCATCTACACTGAAGTTACTTTCACTGTATCTGGATCCATAGGACCGTGTCTTGCAATCAACTGATAAAAAGTTAGTTATATCTGGATAGACTATGGTGTGGCTTCTTTGAACAACATCTGGCTGGTCAATGGTTTCTGACTCTGGTTCTCTGTAATGAATCTCTTTGCTTTCGTGTACAGCTGGAGATGGCAGGGAGTGTTTTTGATTTTCTGGATTATCCTCTGGAGTCGTTTGTCCCATATCCCCTTCCAAAGTAGTCTGACCAGTGTCTGTGGTAACGCTAATGCTAATATCAGGACTCTTCTCATTTCCTGATTCCCAGGCAGGGTTTTCTGAGGACAGGATGCGTCTCTGCCACCTGAAGTCAGCATCATTGATCTCCATGGAGTCCCTGCTTGTCTCAGTCCCATCCTGCAATTCTTCTAAGCGCTGGAGCAGCAGCTGGATCTGCTCTTCAGTGAGACCCCTCCCTTGGCTCAGCTCATCTAATGCTCCAAGCAGGGCAAAGACGCAGGACACTGAGGCATAACACGCCTCAATACCGCCTTTGATGCACGCTTCCGTCATCCCATCCATGATACTACAATCAACACAGAGTTTATTTAACATGTATGGTGAGCATGTCACTGTCATTCAACACAATCTTTGTGTTGAAGTGAACTTATCCTTTAAGACTATTCCTGAGATAGACAATTAGTGTAAGAACAAATTATTAAGTCTCCCATGCAAACATAGTCATTCTGTAAAGAGAGTGCCAACAAGGGAAAGTTACCATGCATTTACAACATCATGCGCAGCATGTTCTCTCTTACAGACTAGCATTTGAACTAAAAAAAAATCTCAGCACCCAGCTGAACTAAATTTAAAGGCCATCTGTGTCCTGAAAATGATCTTATCTACAAGATATGATCTTTAAAAGAACTGAGAACCCTTCTTGCTCAATATGACAATGTTTAAATTTTCTCTTACCTCCTTTGACTTCATCTTGAAAATATACCTCTAAAGAAACATACATTTATTTTACTGAAAGTTTAAGGACCCATACCTCAAAATTTTCATCTGTAAACCAACATATTTGGGAATTTTGGCAAACTCAACAAGGTAGTTATCTACGTCTTTACAAAGACGTAGATTTACATCTTTACTGGCCCAGACTGATGATAAACCAAGCAAAAGCTTTTACACCTTTTCCATTTTCAGAGCTTATTTAACCAGGCAGATACCCTGGCTCCAACTGGGTGTGCTCCTGAACTGCTTAAGTGTTCTGTGTGACCAGGTTTAAGAGAGAAGAAGCTAAAGGACGAAACAAAACGTACAGCTTGAGAAGATCCAGATGCGACTTTCTTTTAGAAATAGACCTCTTCTTGGATTCTGACTCAGAAGAGCAGGGCCCTGCCAAATCACAAAGCTGCCGAGGACTGCCAAGTATCTGAAAAGAAAGGAAACATTAGTAAGTAGAAGATTATCTAAGCATTATTTAAACACAATAAATAAGTCATAATTCATTCAAGCCCTGGAACGCAAGCACTACTGTAATTTCTCACAGCAAAGGAAAATGGCACAATGATGTTCTACTTATTAAAGCTACCTTTCCTCTTTTTAGAGGCATAAGAGCAACTAAAGGAGAATATTTAGCAAGAATCACATTTAGAAGGTTCTCCAGTGCTTTACATTTTTGACCAACTTTTTAAATCTGATAATGCACACAAGACAATTTTTATGCCTACATATTTTTTTATTATAGTTTATACCAAAGGAAGCCTCTCTCCTCTGTCACCAAGTTACAAAATTATGGAGTCATGCAAAGATAGACAAAGTAATTTCTTCAGACTCAACCTGCTAGGTGGCACCTTGTTAATGCCCATCAAGAAATACGAACAGGCATGTATTAAGCCCAAAGAAGCAACACGTATGTCCTGCACAAAACAACAGCTTCTCCTAAAACTTCAGTTATCATCTTGCTATTGTTTAAAATTAGAGAAAGATAAGGACAGGATGACTCCTGGTTTAGATAGGAACCAAGTGGGTGGCTATGTGGTGTTAAAAGAGATTCTTCAGAAATAGAACAGCCTAGGTATGCACAAGCTAGATGAAAAATTCTCGAAGAGACATCACTGTTCCTAGAATTACATAAATTTCCTTGTGTTCCACAACACGAGAAGAAAGGTGCCCATGTGGAATGGAAAAGTCCATGACTTCAACTACTGCTTAAACAAGCCTCCCAGAGCTCCAGTTCTAGTGCTCTCAGAGGCACTGGACAAGAGGCCAGAATGGACTGGTCTTGAAATGGCTTCTTAAGCCATTGTATCTATTCAAAAAAAGCTCCAAGAAACTGGATTTCAAAAACCTGGCATGTAATCAAAGCATATATTCATCTCAATGCCTGGAAACCACAGTGTGAGGATGTGTCTGGGGAAAGATGCCAAAGAAGTTGCAACCTGGATCGTTATGCTCTATCTCACCCAAAAGAGCAGTTGTGACTCAGTGATAGGATCTGCTCCATGCAGCACCACAGCATGAGCACTGATGGAGCTGCCACTGTAGCTTGCATTATGGAGACAAATACAGCTATTACAACTGCATCAAACTATTTGTCAGAGTGGTGCTGATGTACCAGTTGTGCTCAGAGAGGACAATTTCAACACCCCTAGGTGGGAAGGTTTGGAATGTATAGGTATGCACATATCAGCAACACTTACTGTTAAATAAACATTTGGTTTAACATGCCTGGATTTGCACATGTGATTTATCCTACCTCCTTCATAATTTTGATGGCTTCCACTCGATGTTGAGGTGGTGGGTAAAGCAATATCCGGTGATACAGAGACTGTAGCACAGGCTTCATGGATTCCACTGACCCCACCAGTCGAACCAGTTCTGCTGCAATATAATATATGGTCCGTGCCACAGGCCCGCTAAGGGCAGGTGCTGTGGAAGAACAACCTGAACCCCGGCCATGATCAGAGATCCCTGATGAAGGTGAATCAGCCTCAAGGCAGATGCTGCTGTGGGCAGAGGTGATAGTTTTGTCATGGATTGGATTTCCCAGGATTACTATTAGGGCTGGACACAGTTGCTTCCTGAGAAAGAGAAAAGCAGCAGATGGTAACTGGAAAAAAAACATTCTTACAAGAACAGATTGGAAATAGCCCATGGTTAAATGAGATACATACTCTTGTTTTAATGATCAGTCAAACAGCAGTGGTTAGATAGAAAAACAAATTAAGCCAGGCTTTTTTCATCTCTCAAGCATCAGCATGCTATCCATATGGAAATGCCTCTGTGTGCTGTAGAAACATGGTACTGATCTTGCAAGTTCATGTTGCTGCACAGTGCTGTCCCTTTGCAGGATAGCATGCCTGCCTCTTTCAGTGGTTGTAGCCTATCACAAGGTAGAAATTCTAGGCTTCCACTGCTCAGTGTCTCTTTTTCAGTTCATATTGGGAGCTTTAAAAAAACCCTGACTAAACAAGAGCTAATGTATGTTAACTAGAAGGCTGAATATTTCATCACTGAACTGCACATGCATTATTTCAGTAAGCACCATTATTTGTGAGCCTCTGTTCGGCTGTCTTTTGAAAACATAATGAAAGACCTCTACAATAACTCAAAGTGTGCACTATACTACTCATATGCCACTATACAGTAAATACCCATCCTTCCTTCAGCTGTCTTTCTGCATGAGCACTCATGTTAAGTGATTCAACACCAGCAGATCACTCTTCTGTGGAACCAAAGCCAGCTCAGCACTTTGCTCCATTAGCTGCTATTTCAGCTTTGCACTCACGCATTTGACATTTTACTTCAGTCTGCAAGACCTTAATTTAAGAAGCCAAATGCTGCATGAGAATGAGTCCCAAATCTGTTTTTGAGACATGGGTCAAAGGCTCAAGTGAGTACCTAGAGTAAGCACCCAATTACAAGTAACAATTCAAAAAATACATCCTCATAGATAACTAGATTTTATTTTCTCAAGGTTTTATGCAGTCCAGAATTTTCATTGCTTCTCTTAACAAGATTTCTGAAACAGCTCAGCTTCCCCAAGTCACAGAAAGAAAACCAGCTTTTAAGGACATCAGATAACGACTTTGAATCTGCTTATTCCATTTATTTCTTCAATGAAGAACATTTCAAAACATAAAAATTCACTGCTTAAGAAACATTCCTGCCTGTAATCACAGGTTGCAACAACAATATATTCCCCACACATCTTAATCCTATCAAAGTGTTTCTGTATCAAACTATGGAGAATGTTGTTAGCACACAGACCTAAATGTTCTCTGTCTGCTCCCTTCTTTATCTTCTTTGGGAACTGACTAAAAAGTGCCCATCAGAGTGAAAGCTGGGTGCATGTAGGCAACAGCTCCTTAAAGAGTAATGACAGCTACTAGTCTGGATCACAACCTCACCAGACAGGTAATGTATTAGTGTGTACAAAATGTTCAAAATTATGTTTGCAATTTAAACGGCTTCATATCTTCCTAGTGTTTTGGGTTTTTTTCCCCTACTTAAGCAGGTAGCTGAAGCATGTATGTTCATTCCTTGGCAGCAGTGCAGGTTAAGAAGTCCCATCCCTGATGTCTTGCCCTCGTGGTACACAGTTACAGATATAAACACCTGTAGATTTGCAGCATAAACTGGATTGTCAAAAGGATGCAAATTGAAAATAAAACACGAAGTGTTTTCTTTTAACTGAGATCACTTCAGTGACCTTGCTCAAAAGACGGCCCCACAGTCTATCACATAAGCATAAACAAAGAGTTGTGTGACATTCAAAGGCAGAAACTTCTGAAGTGAATGTGTCATGAGAGCGAGGGTTCTGCTCTTATGTCAGATCTCCAAGAGGCCTCAGCACCGGGTCCTTGTGCAACACTGCCAAGTGTTAGCAGTCAGAAGACCTCCCAGTCTTGCAGCCACTGATGTTCCTGGAACAGCAGGGGGAGTTACAGGTGCCCCTACGTGTCCCTTCCTTAGAACTGGACCCAAGTCAAACACTTCAGTTTCAAAAATTACAGGGTAAAAGCACAAGAAACACATTTTGTTAACATGTCGTTAACAGTCACATATATCTTTCCTTAATACAATCACCTGACAAGGTCAAAAGATAGGCACAGACTGGAAGGAACTGCATATTAGTTACATTCCGGCTTTATTACTATGATTCAATTATCCACAGGCTATAAAACCCCCACTACTTCAATCACAAGGAAAGAAAGATTATTTCAGGTGCTTTGAGGTGATGGTATCAAACAGTTTAGAGGTAGATATGAACACCAAAGATATCAAGCCTTCCTGGTGAAGTGTATTAAAAAGGAGAATTTCTTGATAAAATAGAAGCACCCTTAAGACTGTTTAGCCTCAAACCTTATACAACAATGCAGGTCATAATAAGCATTTCTGGTCACCAGCACACATTTGACATTAATTTTGGTTATCTTCCTGTATTGAATCAGAACATTAAGAATCCTCCTACAACAAGCAGAGCATCTCTGTGTTTAATGTCACACTCAAATCCAAACTACTGCAGAAAGCATAAAAGATTTTCTGTTCTGCCTAAATGCATTAGACCTCATTACAGTGCTAATTCACTACTGGGATTTAATGGGGTAGCTGAGCAGGTGGTCCTAACCAATTTTATATGAGGCACAGAGAGAACTGATAGTAGGTTAACAGCAAACTCTGCTCACACCTGGAGACTTTTTCCAGGTTTTTTTTTTGAAAGGCTGGGGGCAGCAGGTCCTTTTATATTTACAAACTGAGTATTTGCATTAGTCTTCAGGTGTACTCACCATATTAGATCAGTGAATCCTTTGTGCTGGTGCATGCTGGGGGAGGAGCTGTTTAGCATGGAGAGGATACACTCCAAGTAAAGAAGCTGAAGCTGACGATTGTCACTGGCAAAGAAAAGATGCCATTCACATCATATTAAAACAAAGACTACTTAATTTTCTAAAATAACCACATTAGTTCACTTGAAAATGATACCATAATTTGCAGCAGTGATTTATTTTGCTTCTTTCTCTCCATTTACAATGGTGTGATCACCTGCATCATCCCATTTATTTTGTACTGACCACATGCACCAATCTACTACTCAAAAAAAAAAAAAAAAGAAGAAAGAAAANNNNAAAAAAAAAAAAAAGAGTGAAGAAAGAGCAAGAATAAAACCCAAATAATTACTCAAATTCAATCTAAAATCTTGGGAAGGAAGCCTTAAACACAGGGAAAAAAATACAACAGAAGATTTTTGGATTATTGGATAGTTTCTTCAGGCAACCTGAAGGATGTTTAGGCTACTCTCTTCTGTTGTTTTTTTTTTGTTCTTGGTGATGGTCACAGTGGTCAAAAGTCAATGCCTACAGGCAGAAAGTCACATGATAACATGGCCACCTTTCAGGGCCTTGCCAGGTACTCAGTCAGAACCATAAACTCAAATAAAGCCTCATAAGAAAGAATATTAAAAAACCTGTGGACACCTAGAACTGATACACTTGTAACACGCACTGTGCCTGTGCCTACTCTTAATGTCAACTTCAGGATGCAGGAGACAAGCAAGGCTGAGGTCTGCCTTATGAAAGGAGCACTCCATGGCAAGTGCAGCCACAATTTGGTTTTCACTCCTAAGAAAACCAGGGTTTAATAACTCTCTGTTGGGCAGAGATGAGAACCGGAGGAATGTACTTTCTGATATATGATTGTAGGTCAAGGAAGTTGTAAAGAATGGATTTATCTGAACTGAAATTAAGGAGAAATACTGGTTTTTCTGTCACTGCCTGAGTTCCTTTTGTTCACATATATGAATTTGCATCCAAGTACAACAATATCCCTTTCACAAGCCATGAAGAAAATGCTGAATCCTAGGGCTCAAAGCTAGATTCCTAACTCTGTGCTATGAAGGGTTGAAAACTGCTGGCTTCTTATACATTTTAAAGGTGATAGATTTTTCCTCACAACAGTCCACGCCTATCTAGAAAGACACATGCATTCCAGGTACAGATGCCTTCTTTCCCAACAGCTTTTCTTGCAATGTATCTAAAAGCAGATGATCATCACCTTGCAGTTGACACTTGCATGGGCATGTACAGGGCATCTCTGCACTCTTTATGTTCTCAGATGGTGACACTGTTTAAATAATGCTAAGTAAGGCACTCACTCCTCTGTTACCCTCTTGTTATTAGAGACACTTATGGGAAGAAAGTCTGCAGAAGAACTGCACAAAGATGCCTGTGCTATCTTTGCCTCTGGCAGTTTCTGAAAATTGTACATCATACAACACATGGTCCATAACAACCATATTTTAAAAGATCATACAATACCTTTTCAAGTCGGTAGTGTATGATATTCCTAAATTGGAGGAATTCTTTGATAGTACAAATTACTTCAATTGGATAAATGCTGCCTAAGAAAGACAGATTTATTCATTCTGAATATAGTATGTTAGGTCTTTCCACATCTCTTGTATTTGTTATTCTCTCTATGATGGTTCTTCCATCCAGAAAAGAAAACTTTTCCTTGGATTAGTATTTTGCTGCTGTATGGAAATTATTTACAGCTTCGATTTACTGGAACCTCTTTAAAGCTGAACAGTGCACAAAGAAGGCAAATTAGCTCCTAATTTCAAGCGAGGATTGAATTAATGCATCATGGACAATACTTTCTTCAGTAAACACTTCATTGAAGCACAGCTTTGCTCCATAATTCCAGAACTACAACAGTACAATCACATGCATGAGTGAAACTCTCAATCTCCAGGTAATAAATTGAAATTATGAACTTAAATAACTCACTTTATGACAGCCTGGAGCTTCTCACAGAGCACAGTAAGGACAGATACAACATCATCACAAAGAGACTCAGCTGAAGTACCTCCAAAAAGGACAAAGATCAGAGTCATTACATATGAGCAGCTGGATTACATCAGTTAATTGCATGGACTTTCAGAGCTAGTCAGAGCTCTAAACAAGGAGGAAGGCCACCAAAATTCATAGAGAAGAGGCAGTAGGAAAAGTCCTAGATTGGAAAGTGATTGCCACAAAATGCAAAATCAGCAGTATTAAATCCGGAGAGAGCACTAATTGCTTACATGCATTTACAGAAATGAAATCAAATTCCAATAATAAAATAAGTATACAATTAAATAATAAAAAAGACTGGCCCCAGTATTTCTACATGGCAGCCAATTTCTGTATCTCTCTCTGCAGTTTATCTCTCTTACACATTTTCTGATGTCTGACCAAGTTCTGATCTTATAAAAGAATGCTTGTGCTCTTCAAAGATTTTAGCCTCCATTCACACAAGTTCTCCTACAGAAATCCTGTGTGAAGGTCAAAACCAGGGGCTGCTTTTTCCTACTGGAAGATGTTTAAAGTTAAGCTACAACGGGAATAGAAAAATATTCTCTTGTAAAATAATCACCTGGCAGGTAGTCATTATATAAACAATGTCTCTGGCCTGAAATACAGTAACAATCACTTTCAGATTTTACATCCTACTCTGTGAATCTATTTCATTTCAGGAAGTAAAGGCACTTAGTAAAACTTTTCCAGACCACTGAAACACCTTAATTACAGAAGTTAGCACCTTGAAACAATAATTTATTACTGTTACCACGATCCAAATGAAGACACAACTGGAAATAGCAGGACCTAACAGGACTGTCTCAGTTCTTACCACAGGTAGCCAAGAGAGGACCAAACTATAGAGAAGTTAGGAAGTCCTGAGGGTGCAACTCCCATGACATCAAACAGCAATGTGGTAATAAAAGAAAAGTTAAGAATAAAAAAGCTGAGTTGGAAGGAGTCACTAAAAAAGTATTACAAATACCTTGACTCTTGAATTTCTGCAAGGTGTCGGGATTTTCAACTATCTGTTGAGGAAAGACAAGAGGCAGTGTAATTGGTGCAAGGGGCAGAGGAATGCTATAGAAGCAATACTTTAAGAGCAGAGCTTTCTCAAATTCATGTCCTCTATCTGTTTTGGGGTTTTTTGTTAGGGTTTTTAAGTGAACATTTTGCAAAACATTTTTTAAAATTCCTTAAGATCTGTTTTATCACTAATTTAGATTTAAGGAAACTGCATCTCCTTTAGGTTAAAGCTTTGTAAATCCTTAAGGGATTTCCTACACCTAAAACAACTCAGTAATAATTAAGCATGTAAATTGAATTGAAAATAAGTGAGAGAAAAGCATAGTTTAGACTTCACAAACTACTTAGAAACCAAAATAAATTGAGTATTAGAGAGTTTAGAACATTGACCATGTTAATGTTACAGTATCAACAGAATTAACTGCAGTCAGGAAATGGAAATGACCTCTTACATCCTTTAGTTCAGCTGCGGTATAGGATGCTTCCTATTGTGCACAACAGGGTCAAGCCAAATTCTCTTAAGCATCAGTAACAAACTGCCAGGAACTAAATGCAGTTCTCATATGCTTTTACCTACTCCTTAGCTAAGAAAAGAAGTAACAAAATTGAACTTGCAGACCCAAAATGTTTCTGTTAGTTTGTCTGGGTTTTTTTGGTAAATACTTTGGGTAGTAAAATGAAACTACTTAGCACCAACAGAAGTTTACTTAAACTGATTAATTCTTTTTGCAGTTGCTCAGCAGGATAAAAGCAATCTAGTCTACTAATCCAAAGTAGAAGTGATCATCTTAACCAAAAACAGATGTAAGGAAAACAATCTGTACAACTACAGTCCTTAAAATTTCCTAATAAATAGAAACTGACTTTTACAAATAGTGCTTTGACAATATGCTATTATACAAAGCAGTACAAATAAATGTAAGAAGCGAATGTAATTCCACATGTACCCAGAACATTTACAGTGGAAAATATACTGGGATGTCATTCAAACAGCTCTCATGGATTTCAATAATGAATTATATTTATTTTTTGCTAACAAAGGAAAAAAAAGAATTTCATTAACTTAAAATTATCTTCTACGTAAACAGTAGAAGAAAAACCTCAATTATACTTCCCTTAGTTGAGAATCTGTTTTCATTACATAAATATTTCTCATGCAGAAAGTTTTGGCAGAAGGATTTCAATAAACCTTAAAAAAACAAGCAAACAAAATAAAAGAATGGAAAAGGTCAAGGCAGCCTCATATCACAACAAAGTCTCTTTTGTTTAATGGAAGGAAAAAAAACCAAACCAGCCAACTAGAGTTGATAATGTGTGCTCTGAGGCAGACAAAGTCAGAGCCCAAAAAAGCTTTTAAACAGGATTAATTGAGGAGGTGTCAAATAAAAGCCATAAGGCATTCAGATGAACAAAACGGTATGCAGCCACGGACATGGAACCATTTGTTGATGCCAGAAGGCTCACCATGTTCTCCTGCTTTTGTCGTAACTGTAAAGTCAAGTCACTCAACATTTGGCTGAGGGTTGCCCGCACAGCGGTGTTAATGCTCCGCTGGTGACAGCTAGATACATATGTCTCAATGCAAACCTGATGAGGAAACAAGACAGCAGTACAAAGAGATCAACTCCCACTTACCAGCAACACATTTTAGGAGGATACCAAGGTCTCTCTCAGAGAGTCAGCCTTCCTTACTATTTCTTATTGCTTTATTAGCGCATTAGAAGTTTTTAGCAGTCTTGGTTGGAAATCCAAATAAGCAGCATCTAGAAGCAGCCTGAAATTCATCAGTCTCAGCTGCTGGAATGGTAGGGAAAAACTGGCAAAGTCTCCTGTAAAACCCAAATGATTTTGGTACTTGTCTCACTTTGTATGGAACTCACTAAATGCTGCTTTGATTGTTCATCTCTTGATACTTATTGTAATTACCTCTCTGCAAGTCTGCAATGTAAATACCCTCCAATTCTTCAAGCTTGTTGGTTCTGATGCACAGGTATTTGCCACTTATTCTATGATAATTATTATGTACTGTAACACATGTGAAAGCCTTTAAGGCCTTTCTTAACACAGGAAATACACCAGCACTTTACCACAAATAACACAAACAATTGCCTTTTAATAACTGGCAATCCAGCAGAGGGCTCCTCTTCTCAGAGATCCCATGGGAGCCAAGGTAGCAGTAGAACACTGATGGATCATCCACTTCCCAACTCCATGCCCAGCTGCTGGCAGTTTTCTGTCAATGCGCCATGCCCAGAGTCATACCTGACTCTTGCCCCAGGTGATGTTGCACAAATGGCTGCCAAAGTGTTAGCCAGAAGCCTGGGGACAGCACGCTGCAAAGTGCAGTTTCTATCCTTCATCAGGTATTTTGCAGGAGGTGCTGGGTCTCTGTAGATCTGCTGTAACTGGAGTAAACAGTCCAAGCACTGCACAGTAACTACTAAATAGATAAAAGTCCTGATGGAGCTGAGCAGGTTTGTGACAGAACTGCACAACACAGTCTTGTTGAAGAAGCACTTTTGGTCCTTTGTCCTACACTAAGCTTTATCATTCACATTCACAAGAATCACCCAAATCCAAACCAAGAAACAAACAAACAAGTAAATGACTGTTCACATACTTCTATATTTTTCAGTTTTAGTGGTTTTATTCTGCCATTGTGCAGATATATAGCAACTAAGAACAGTAAATCTAAATTGAACTAGCTGTGAAAAATTATTAAAAATATAAATTATTAAAATATATAGTATAAATTGTATGCATAAGGAGTATACATAAATGCATCTGGTGTACATTTTTGAATGAGAAGGATATTATAGGATGTAAAGTCATTTTTATAGTTCCCTAATGAGGATGCGTTTTTAAGAGGGAAAAATTAAGTGATCTGATTACATAGTCTGATGAATAATGACATAGACACACAAACAAGACTCTTGATTGCTTCTAACTCCTATTGAAATGAAACCAAGCTGTCAATAGGTCAGTGATGAAGATGTTCTTCTAAGTTGGCCTGGACCAAATCTGCCCATCATTCTGCTATCACTTGAACCCCAGTGGACAAAATAATCCTAAAAGCTCATTAATCACATATAGCGCTTCACAGAGGCCAAACCATTCCAGTGCTGCTGAGATAATTCCTCTTGAGCTGTAAGCCTTTTTCTAGAGTACTTGAATTAATTAATGAAATGTCATTCGTAGAGGTAGGCTGACTTTCTGGAAAGAGCATGGTTGGTATCTCCTTCTCTCCCCTCCCCATGCAAGCTAATAAGCAAACAATACTCTCCACTTGAGTTGCAATCTTACAGAAGGCCTGTGTTCTAAATGGCTGGGCAAGGTACCTTTTGAAAAGCCACTGATGAAGAAGCAGCAGTAAAAATGCAAGAGCTCAGGGCTCCAAAGAGGCGTGCAATGGACATTTTGATCATTTCATGCATTCGGGGACTTCCAGCTCTATGGCATGCAAAACACAACTACGAGCAAAACACAGAAGGGTTAGCTGAGGAAACACAACAGAGTTACACAAAATAAACCTCCAGAAGGCACACTGGAGCAACAAACACACGCATAAAAACAAGCAATAGCATCAACTACATTTTCTTGCAGGTGTCTAGGCAAGCATGGGAAGGTGCACAGGGCAAGATTTAATCTGTTTTTAATACTCCTAATCTATTTTCAATACTATTAAGACTTAGGGCACAAATTATAGTACTCTTCATGTTGGATGCTTCCTTAATTTGAAGCTGATAAGGTTCAGAAAGATTTTGAGTGCCACTGTTTTGCACACATGAATTATAAAAGATCAGGCAGTGCTAAATGGCCAGACTGTAGCTTTGTTTGACAGAGACAGTCCTCAGGGAGTTCCACCAGTAATGAAGGCAGCACCTTTCCAATCCTGCAGTGGCTCTACTTTTTACAGAGTGCAGGCTAGGAAAACTAAGGGACTGGAAAGAAATGTTAAATAGCATGGGCACTGGAACAGAAAGCTCCTCTCTGCCACCTTTCCCTTAGAGCAAGTCAGAAGGTTAACCAAATGCTGAACTGAGAAATTATTTTGTTTCCTACTGCTTATACATTGGATCATTCAGGTACAAAGGCATAGTGATGCCAGCTGTTAAAGATTTTGCCTTACCTAAACCCTGGGCAGAAGGAAACTGGGGAAGCACGTATGTGCCTGGTAGGATTTGCTATTTAGAAAGATCTAGGCTATTTAGAAAAACCTGAGGCAGTATTTTCTCAAGAAGTGTGGAAAAAATAACTGTACCCCCAAACATTTCAAATAGAGGCAAGTGCACTCTTTATTACTGCTTATTTCAATTCACTGAAGGAAATGAGTTTTGCTTGCTTTACTGGCACATCTCATCATGCATTATTGTGGGTCTGATATTTTTGGGTCTGAGAGATTTTAGCCTGCTGGAAGCTGCTGACTTTTTCCCAAGGGAGAATTTCTCGAGAAGGCTTCTTCCTTGGGAAAAAGTCAGCAGCTGCCAGCAGGCTAAAATCTCTCAGATGCAGAAATATCAGGCCCACACATGAGAGTCTTGTTCACCATGAAAGAAAAGAACTAGCATTGTCCTAATTTGTATCAGTACACTAGCAAAGCTTTTCAAATATCAGATTGGCCCCCTGAGAATAAAAGTGAAGTGCAACTACCAAAACCAGCAGAATTTCACATCAGTCTGTGAAATACAACCGCAAATTTTCAGAATGCTTTTGATGAATAACAACACTGTTGTTTACAGAGAGAATAGAAAACATTATATCTGATTATTTCTACAGTTTATAGCACACAGGCCATAACTGACAGACAATTTCCCCTCACTCTCAGTGCTCTTAAAGACTGAAAGCTGAAGGATTCAGAGCCATTAAATGCTTTTGCCAGCAAGTATTTTGTTTAATCTCAAGCTCTTTACCTACAGCAAAGAGATGCACTAAGCTGAATTCATCAGCTTTTGCATTGCATGTTAGGAAGTCTGTGAGAAATGTGAGGAAAAACTGCAGTAGAGGTAACTATCTGTATTTTTTTCAGTGTGTCACAATGTCATAAAGAGGGTTTAGTAGAAATGAGAAAATTGTGGCTTGCTTTAAGCAGCAGTTCAGTTCATCCCTGCTGCAGCATCTACAGATGGGGCTTACAAAGACCTCCAAAAATAGCCAAACCTTATGGTCTCACCTAGCACAAGAGAAACCAAAATCTAAGATGTGATAATCTAGAATGATTACTATATTTTTTTAATCCAGTATATATTATATATATGAACTATTTATGTTGTATCCTTGCCTTTTAAAGCTCTTTTTTTCTTTTACAAAATGGAAGTAATTTTCTTTGGTTCCCTGTTATCCTTACAACTCCTTTCTCAGTTTCCAATAAAATAAGGCAAGGTCAGTTCTTAAACTCAGAAAACACCGTAACTTCCAGCTAAAGTAAGCTATTTTCATATGGGATTTTTCTTTTTTACAAAAGCCCCCACCTCAAATACCAAAAGCTGAGAAGGAACATGTCTCTAAATGTCTACAGACACTTGGGAGTGTAGGACATGTAACATTTACATTCCTTCATGGACACTAGCTCTGCTCATACCTCGTTAACAATATCATTTTATAATAGATTCTGCACACAGCAGTGTGTGTTCCACAGGAGGATTAAGTGCTCCTGTGCATCTTTTCTAACCTGAACAAAGAGCCCATGGCTTGCAACACACTATTCTAAAAATATCACGCACCTACAAAGGCTCACTTAATATGCCTGCAGGTATCTTTTTCTACAACCAAAGCTTCTTTACAATTTAATTCAGACTAAAATATAATGCAATAAAGGGAGTAGAGTGGCTAACAACCCAATGGTTCTAGAGGCATTATGAATGTTTTACTTGGATGTGTCAAGAAAGAGATACACACAAGGAACACTGAGGCACTTGTGCTAACATGGCACACTATGGTTTATACACTTCCCTCGGGAAACTTCATTAGTGTTAGAGTTGCAGCCAGTAAGAAATCAGCACAGTGCTGTTTTATGAAGAACTCAAGAAAATTTTTCTATTGCAAAACGCAAAATAAAGTAAATATGAGAAGTAGTAAATGTGCAATTCTGTAATATACAATTATCAGTCAACTTCCAAGACTGCCTTCCCATGCAAGCCCCAACCTGCCCAACTCACAACTATTTCTTCACATTAGACATAAGGTTTTACCAGACCTAAAGATGGTAGATGTGTTTTAGACTGGTTCAGTTTCAGGTTACATATGGAAGACACACTCTAGGTAGTAGGGAAAGGTTAAGTGATACAAGCTGTGACACAGAGGCACTTACCTCAGCAATCTTCAACACTGAACTCCCATTCAGCTCAAAGGTGGAGGTATATGTTATACAGAGCAAGACCTTGCATCAAAAGAGAGGAAATGAAAAAAATTAAGTTTCAGCCATTATTGATTCTCCTTCCCACCCATGTGCCTCTAGCCACAACTCCCTCCAATTTTGAGAACAGCATCAGAAGCTTCTTAGCACTGTGTGTTACTGGGATAGATCTCCTGAGAAGCTGCATCTGTTGGCCCCAGAGGCACCACCCAGGGGATTACTTATTGCTGCCTCCTACACATGACCAGCAAAAGGAAAACAATCCAGTGATCAACTCTGGCCTCAGACTCCTATTCATATTTTAACCACAAGCTTTGCATGATTTATAATCCGTCCTTCCATTCATTTCTATCAATATAACAAAAGAGGAAGGAAAAATGCATACAGTGCATGTTATTACTCAAGTGCCACAGATACATAAGCATTATGTGAAAGAAGCCATTAATTACTGCCTGAGGACTTCCCAGCACAGTATATTTCCAGTAAGTGTACTATAGTCAGTTGATACTGACTAGCTAAAAAACAATCCATAAGCCCCAATTCATGAAAGGAGGCTTGTCCTGTCCTGAATTCAGCAGGAGGAATAAGACACTAAAAGGCCAATTCAACATCTTACTTTGAAGAGGAGTAAGAATGTGATGTGAAACATTGGGTGAGTGAGGCAATGTGGTGAGAGGTGCTGTGGTGTGATGCCTTTTGTGTCTGGAGATGTCTTCCTTTCCAATCTCTCATGCCTCACAGAAGACAGAATCTCAGCTACTGTTCCCTCTCCTTCAGAGTATAAAATTCCTCCAGTACCAGAATTTATGTTTGGCTTGGTCTGAAATAGTATGAGTTTCTTGGGATAAGTGTACCAGCAAATATCAATCACATTAACACTAATGTATTGGTCTCTACAACTTCTCAGCCTCACTCAGAATTACTGTTCTCTGCTTCACAAGGAAGTTTCGGGCATCAGAAAAGTCAATGTTACTGGCTGTTAACTAGAAGCAAAGTACAGAAGAGTCTATCCACAGGTGAGTGTGATACTTTCCTGAAGGAGGATGTAAATTCATCTGTTTTGCATTTTGAGAGTCATACTGAAAGATTTCTATACCCTGAAATGCACTGCACCTTTATAAATGTTTTTCTTAGCAGAAAACCCGTATTTCACTACAGAATGTCACACCTTACTACAAGGTTGTAGGGTTTTATTTGCTTGCACTTTTGTTTTGTAAATAAAATACCAATAAGGAGCTTGATCCTGTTCTTATAGAAGATGATTTTACTACAAAAAGTGTTCCAAGTAAACCATTGTATAATGGCAATTTTACAGTTTTCTGTATATGTTGACTTGACTCTCAGTCCTTCATATATAGAAGATGAGTAATGTGGATAAACACTAGAGGTAGTGACAACAAAAAGGGCACTCTACTCTTACAACTTACAATGGTCCTGCACTAGAAACTAATTTTATAGATATTTATCACTTATCTTTGGAGCAAAACAAAGTTGCAGAGCCAATTTCCTTCTTCATGATTTCTCTATTATTTGAAATGGACAAAAAAAATTTCTTAAAAATGTTATACAGCCTACTCCAATATTACAAGAAGAGATACAAGCTGCTGAGCACTTGAACTTGCCAGAGAAAGCAATCTAATTCTAACCACAAACAACAAAGAATGCTGTACTTTGTATTTCTTGATAGGAACTCCACAAATTTCTCTGCAATCCGTAACATTTACTGGTACAGGCACAGGTACCAGTGAAAAGGAACTGTGATACCTCTCTTCCTGTCCCCAGAGCAAATTCTATACAACAACAGAAAAGTAAATAGTCAATTATAAAAACTCTCAGTAATCTCATTTGGCTAATAACTACATAAGTTATAAGGGCTGTTATTTCCATTTGCTGCTCAGTCCATATGTGCAAAATTTAAAACTTTGAAGCTGAACAATTTTGTTTAGCACTAACTGGATTCTTAACTACTGGCCAGCCTCACAGTCAGCTGTGGGACCTCACTTTCTCAACTAATAAATACCCTGAAATTTTTATTAACATTCTAATAGCTGTGAGAGCTCAGCAGCTGGCTAAAAATTTATATTCAGTGCTTAAGAAAAAACTGATTTGTACCCTCCAGACACTGCTGTGTAAAACACAGGTGTAGAAGACAGTTCCTAAACCCAGGGACAGACAAGTGCTACCTCCCACTGACAAATCTCTTCTTATCACACTAAGAACCATGATGGACATCCATGACTAATCCTATTCAGTGGTTTGTGTGTCCTGATTTTCCCTACTTGTAAAATCTTATTTACTTCATGCAATTTTCTGCTCTCTTGTCCCATCTTGGCTTTGTAGGATGTGTTACTATCTAATGCTTTCCACAGATCAAAACCTGGATGCCAATACACTATCAATTCATGGAAGGACACACTAGTTCAGGCATTCTTTTAAAACTTTGATCTTCAAAACCTCTTTCTTCCTTTTTTTTTTTAATTTCCGTGTTTTATAGAACTGAACTGTGAAAAGTTAGTGCACATATATATACACACACATGTATTTATTTCTTTCTATAACAAATGCCAAAAACCTGCATGTAATGTGAATGATAGAAACATCAGAGATCAGTAAATCAAAATTTTGCTATGAAGCAAAAGAGAATTTCAGCAAAAAGACCACCAAATTTTGACTGCTACTCTTTGTAAAAAGTAAAATCTGGGAATCCACTAGCTAGAGAAAGGGCATACAAGCTGATGCAATCAAATGATAGAAGCACAAGTTATCAGCCAGTATATTCTTGGCTTTACTCCACTGCTACCACTTTCCCTCACAAATTATTTGTAGGTTCTGAAACACCGTCTCTGACCAATACACAAGACTGCTCTCAGCTGTGATTTCCATCAGTGCTGCTGCAGGGCTCATTTACAGTCTTGGCAATGATCCAAACACTTAACTTGCATGTTTTCTCATTTATGTGGAACAAACAGGAAGACAGCAGGCTCCTCTTTTAAATTACTGGATGAAAAATGGGACTAAAACCAACCAAACAAAACCAAACTTAATCATTCAGATCCACTGAAAACACTGAGTGTCCAGACAGGACATCCCCACAGACTGCCTAACTACTCATGACACTAGCTCAAACAATTTGTATTTTAAAAAAATTAAATGACAATGACATGTCGTTTTTGCAACCACCGGTATGGAAAGCAAAAGCAAAAGTACAATGCAGCTCCTAATAAATAGAAAGCAATTCCAGTAAAGAATAGAATTGAAAATTAGCTTTTACCAATAGGTATGGACTCTAAAAGTAATTTTGTTTCTTTCTTTTTTTTTTTAAAAAAAGAAGGAACTTACACGACTGTAGAGACAGTTCAAAGTCACACAATTTCCAGGATTTGTTAATTGGCATGCATTGTCTTGCAAATGCCCAATGAGATCACATTTCCATAAATGGTTTATTCATAATGAAAGTATTTATTTTAATTACTGTTGAAGCTCTGACTGTCATGGAACAAGAAATATAATTCTTACTCCCTGGAGTCCCAGGATACAGTCCCAAATGTAGTGTAAGAGCACATACATGGGTCGTTTTCACCAAAAAACTCTGCTTCTGATGCCACAATAAAGGTCAATTGAAAGAATATGTACAGGATTTGAAGTGCAATGTAATTAAACTGACATCACGATGTCTATCTATCCTGTGCCATGTGCTCTATGATGACCCTGCTTGAGCAGGGAGATTGGACCAGATGACCACTGCAGACCCTTACAACCTTACCTATTCTGTGATTCTGTGTGATTCCATACTTTAAGAGAGAGTATTCCAGGTTAGATAGGGCTTTGAACAACCTGGTCTAGTAGAAGATCTCCCTGTCCATGGCAGAGGCATTGGAACTAGATGAACTTTAAGGTTCCTTTTAACCCAAACTATTCTGTGGACTCTTGAAGAGGGAAAAAGTGAGAATGCTTTTAGATTGTAAGGCTGTCTAGCATTGCTAGCCAAGTTCTTTAAGTGTTTTAGTACATATCTGTAGTACTAAGAAATTCTTACATTGAAGAGCTTATGGTGGAAGCACTCGAAATAAACATAGTGCGTAAGAAAGCAAGCAGCACCCCCAAGAAAGAGAGAAAAGGCTCAAAACTTTACAAGCGACAAAGAAAACAATTTTGCAACCATCTCTAATCCCTTTGCGGGATTTGTAAAAGAAGCCTTTCCTGACTTAGTTTACTTGCAGGCTTGCACACTTGGATGCAATGTGTGATTCTCAAATCCTGCCCCTTGGAGGAAAATCCTGACAGGAAGGACAGCTCTTTACCTCATTCAGTAGTTTGACATTTAAAGTCATCCAGTATTTCTGCAAAACAGGTTGGACAGGAGGTGTCCTCCTATTTGCCAGAACAACTGGTAACCTGCTCACATCATACTTAGACTTGAAGGAAAACAAGGGCAAGAGGAACAAAGCACAGTAATGAAGTGATGTACACTGTGTCAGTCTCCATGTGTCACTGTACCAAACAGCAGATTTTAACTATGGAGAGAGAGAGGAGAGTGTGTCTGCTATGAATTAGTAAACCCATAAATGCTGCTTAGCATTATGAATGCACTAGGGCTTCAGACATAAGGACTATATCTGGTACAGGAGAACATCATACATCATCAGTAACGACATGTTGAATGCTCTGAGAAGACAATGCCCATTTAGTTCACTAGATTAAAACAGAACTGCTGCTGAACACTATTTATGGTGGTATAAAACCAAGTGAGACTTCTGCTTATGTAGTACAGTTGTAGAAGTGAAAGAAATGATTCAAATCTTAATAGATGCTTAACAGTGCTTGTCAACACTCTGACAAGGGCTTTAATCTTCAGAATTTCAACAATTAAAAGCAAGGAAAAACAAAGACAAAGGCTGACTAGCAGTACTAGGATGACATTTCCCCCTTCACAGGTTACATCCTATTTAGGCACACTTTACAAATTATAATATACAAATCTGAGTAAAACAAAAGTGAGAAACGACAAATACCA
This sequence comes from Hylia prasina, assembly GCA_013397195.1. NCBI lineage: Eukaryota > Metazoa > Chordata > Aves > Passeriformes > Sylviidae > Hylia > Hylia prasina. Next base: position 2,993,925 of record VYXD01013817.1, on the reverse strand, counting down.
AACTGGAAAATATCAACAAAAAGTTTAAAGAGTTCTCAAATAAAAATGACATTTCATGCATCAATTACCAAAATTATTCAAAAGGATGTCAACACATGGATGTAAGTAGAGCAAGAGCTGTCAAGAAATAAAGAACTGGTGTTTCCCCTGGGTGGAAAATTCTGACATTTATTCTTGACAACAAGAGAATTTTTTGGGCAGGGGAGAGGGAAGATAACTCACTTGCTCTCAGATAATGTGAAACTGTAACAGGGAAATGTTCTGCATGGCAATGTACTTTAAAACAGCTGATTTAAAATTACTATTTCAAGTCACTAGATTAATTGACAAGAAGTTAGCCTGAAGACAACCTAAGAAGTGGTGGCCCGCGGGCTGTCTGGCCTGCCAGAGGATTCTATCCTATCCCAGACCATATCCTGACCTGCATCCAGGAAAATGATATTAGAAAGCCAGATAAACTGGTTTTATGGTTGTATCACCAACCGCTATGTCACATACGGTTTCTGTATCTTTTTCCTCTCTTACAAGAGACGTGAGGAGCTTCAGGGTAGAGTGATGCAGTCGGACACGAAATGATCACACAGAGACTTGGAATCTTTTGAGATGCAGTGCTGAGGCTAAAAAAAAGCCTTTATTAATTTCTAAATATATACTTTTATCAAGGTGACAATGGATTGGAAGGTGAAATTTTCACCTCTCAACTACATTGGTCAATCAGACTATCAATCACATTCTCTTCCCATCTGAAGGAATGCAAACATTGGCCATATTTACAAAAGACAATTCTTTGTTTATGTTAAAAGGCATGGGAACGTGAGAAACTCTGACTCTAATATGAAACATCAGAAGGCTAAGAAAATTCTGGGTGACAGTAGAGGACCCAAGGAGCTGGCTGGCAGTGTCAGAACAGCATATTGGGACACAAGTTCTCTCCTCTGCTGCCCCCAGGACCAGATGGTGCTAAGAGCTATGGTCGCAGTGGCCAATCATGGGATGCTCATAAGCAGAGAAGCTCTAAACTGGGTGTGTCTGTGCACAGCTCTGGCACACCTGCAGTATGGGTGTCACTGCATGCAAAACCTATGGCAAAGTGACCCTTCCGTGCCACTGTTGTGTGGCCACTTTGGCTGGCAGAACTTGGCACTGGCACCACCAGTAAACATTAATGTCTGGCAGCAGGCAAAAGACTAAAAGGCCAAATGTGAGAGTCAAAGGATTTCTGTATTTGGGGTTCTGATCAAATAATGTCATTGATTTTCTTAATGGTGAAGTGAACTCCAGGTTCTTGATATGGGTGTCAGACTAAAAAAAGTCTGTAAGAACTTGTACTTCCACACTGGTTAGGTGTGGTTAGGTGAAATTACACTTTACAGAGCTAGGGACTTGCTACATTTTGGTAAATGCCAATGATTTTGATTAGGCCACACCAAATGTGACAGTTCCAATGCGACAGAACGAGCATGTTTTCTATCTAAAAACACCTTCTCACAGCTCTGAGACAGCTAAAATGTTTGCACTAGAATTTCTTCAGGCAAGAAACTAAGTCTACTTTTCTATCTTGCAAATCTTTTAAGCTGACCAACCCTCTCCTCAGATTTTTGGAATTACACATCTGACCAAACCCAAAGAGGTTGCTCAGGGATAGAATTCAAGCACAGAAAGGTAGTGAGGAAAAGCCATGGATCCTGGAAAGAGGTTTCATTGTTGAGATACTGCATTGACTGGTTTAGGCAGTTAGCATCCAGCATCCATTTGGCCACATTCATGCCCTTACCATTGTCATTGTTTTGGATTCCTTAAGGAGAAAGCTCTGCTATTTAATTCAAGACTGGTTTTGGCTACAATGACCAGGCACCTAAGAACCAGAGGAGTTCTTTAATCACAGTAGTAGACACCACAGTTCTAATTAACTCAGGAAAGGATGAGCTTGTCTTGAAGCACACAAGGTAGGTCATTCAATCCATTGGAATAACCTGGTTACTTATAACTAAGCACATGAATAAAATGACTTTTAAAAATAACCAGAAAGAAATAAAATGAGACAAGCAAACCCAAGAGAGTCTGATTTGCAGTTGGCCTACATTACAAAAATTCAACTTAAGAAAAGGCTAAGCACTAAGAACTCTATATAGCTTTCTCAGCAGGATTGATCTTAGCAAAAAATCTTATTTGCATGATACTGTGCAAGTCTTTACAGAATCCCTTCTCTAACACAGCAGATGCTAATACACCTCTGAATTATGGATTGGACAAAAGTGAGTTATTACTTATGACTGTTCATACCAGGCACTACTGTTACAAGAACTAATGCACCTACAGGCAAAACTTTTCTTCTACAAGTTTTCAGCATTTTAACTTTTTTTCTTATTAATAGAAATTTTAAGCCAGTTCTGAATTAAAGCATGCACCTGAAGTTGCATTGTTGTTTTTATTTTTACTTTATTTAAAGCATAGTCTGTCTCTGCTCAGAAGATGACTGGACTGCAATTTACATTGCAAGGGATATCGAAAAATGTTTGCAACAATGCAGTGCATAAAATGTACCGAGAGGAAAAAAATCAGTCTCTCGGTCCCAAATTCTATATTAATTAAAATGCATAGATAAACAGCACATACCACCAACTGGGTTGCTGTTTCCCATCCTGATAATGACAGTCTCTCCTCTCCATCACCACTGAGAAGTTTTATTTTTACTGCTGCACCAATGAATTCTTCTTTTTAATAGGCACTGAAATCACTGTCTTTATTTCTATATAAAACTATTATATACGCTGTGCCTCAAAGAGGCAGGGAATAACATAGTTTACATATACCTTTAAACCCAAGTTGTTTTAGTCCTCCATTTGATTCTACAGCTCAAGACAAAGTAGAACAGTTGTAAATTATATTCCACTAAGCATAACCACATTGTATGTGGAAAAACAGATTTCATAAACATTAATCTCAAACCAATGAGAAGATATGTATCTGAGAGATCTGATTATCTCATTTATTAATATTCAAGAAAATGATGTAGAATATAATCATCCACAGAGACTGGGATTCTACAGTTGTGTTATGTCAATATTTTGGATCAAACACTTTGGAGCCATTTTTCAAATACATAAGTTGTTCTCCGTCTTGGAGGGCCAAAGACCTGCTCAGCAGCAACAAAGTTCCTGACAAGTTTTCTGAAATAATTAACTGTAAGTTTTGCTTGGTTGGTCAAGCACAGTCCAGCTTCATTCAACATTTGCACCAGATCAGGACTACCTCCCTGAATCTGTAACAACATGGTTGTAAAACAGGTCAACTATAATCATTATAAAAACTAAGGCAAAAAAAAAAATTGTCGCTAAACTTTCTCTGACTCCTTGTAGACTTCCAATAGCGACCTTCTCAAGTGACAAATTTGATATTGTAACTGGAGCCCTAACAATTTAATTACTTACTACAGATTATAAAATAATAAAAACTAGGAGATGACTCTTAGCACTCAAAGAATCACTTTGCACCTTTAAGGCATTATGGTAGCAATCTTGGAAAGAACAGTTGCTAATACCCAACCTAAAGACGATCTGTCCTTACACAAACTATGTTTTACCACTGAACTCTAAGTCAGGTCTCAGTTCTGAATATATCCAAAGTGAAAACTGAAATCACAAAAAGAGCTGTCTAGTATTATTACTGGAGAGCTCCCAAATGCTGTATTAATGGATCAGTGAAAAGACAAAGAGAAAAGATTCCTTGACACAGCAGATTTAGCAAGGGTTCATTAAACCTTGTTCACAGATGAAAAAGACTTGTGGCTGACTCCTCACTGAAAGCCTACAGATGAAAAATCATAAAAAAATTGCCCATCAGCAAGAAAAACACCTAATCCACAAGCAAATGCAAGCTGGAGTTACCGGGAATAAACTAATCTTTCCTAAATGAAACTGCTGTTCACCATGGATAATAGGTAAACAATGGGAACTAGAAGAGTCTTCCCTCTACAGCTACCTTGGAAGATTATTTTTTGGTTTCAAAGCAATCCTCAAGTCTATTCAAAAACCACCACAAGTAAGGTAGCTGCAACTCAACTGTGTGAAGTCTTCTCGGATGTAATAAGAAAAAAGAAAAAAAGCTTGGAATCTTCACTGACAAAAACATAGTATATATTCATAATACGTCCAGTATATCACCATTAATGAGAACAGGGAAATAAAGAACAAGTATTTGGAAAAACATCAAGTCTAAAAACTGAGTTTCTTTCACAAGAGGTCATTATTCTCTTTCTTGCTTGAAAATTTCTGTCCTTCAAGCTCTAAATTTCTTGGGAAATCTGGACACAGACTGAACTGAAATGCACTGAATTATATGATAAGGCTGTGTCTGTGAATGAAGAAAACAAAAGAATGCATTAGAAAGGGAAATTTTACATGATCAATCACACTTTTGTCATAAGAGCAACTTTCTTACTTCAGTACCCATTATATTACAGTGTATCTGGTTTATCTGGAGAACTTGTTTCTGTGCATCTGGTTTGTCTGGAAAACTTGTTTCTGTGTGAGGACTCACCTAGTAATTTGCAATTCTTCATTAAACATTTTTTTGTTGTTATCTGAGAATAATGATATCACAGTCAGATAGAAGCATTGCATTACTAAGAAGGTGGTCAACACATAAATGAAAGTGACTATAAAATGCATGAGAATAAAGGAAAAAGAAAAAAAGAAGAAAAAAACCCCAAGTGTCCCTGCTGTTTAGTATTCCTGCCATACTTCCCACTTCCTCAATATTTGGTTTCAGCTGCTTGGGTGCCACAGTTACATTCAAAGCTTAGTTGTAGTTCTTCCAGGAGCCTTTCCTGGAAGGATAGCATTTTAGGGTCAGGGCTAGTGATGAAAAATTACCAAAAAGTCAGAGAGAAAGTAAATATCACAGAATTGCTGAGGTTTGAAGTGACTGCAATCCAGAGGTTCAGCTATAGATTAGATTCCCAGTTTCCTTTTCCACTGCTGATCTGACAATATTTGACAGTGCTTTTGTCAATACTATATGTATTCCTTCAAGCAAAGGTCTAATTGCACAAAGTACTTCAGCCATCTTACAAACATCTCAAGCCAGAATTTAAAAGCATCAAGCCAGGGGAGAAAAAAATCAGGATCCCCTGACTCCACAACTGAACTCAAAAGCAAGTATTAATTTTCAGTCCAGAACATGTCCCCTTTCTGCTGCAGACTATCTGTAGCTTGTTAGTCTAGCGCTTAACATCAACAAAATGTCCCCACCCCTCAATGTGAGATACACCCTTGCATTTCACTCAATTATAAGGCGGCACCACATCACACAACACATTTTTCCCACTTCTGAGGCAGCCCCACTGCACGATTGTGTTCATCCAAGTAGAGTGTTAAATTACTGCTCCCCTGATTTTTTCTATCCATCTGCAGCTGTAGAAATAGGGCAGTGAGTCACTTTGGTATCTCACTGATAAAACATTGCATTTGATTAGCTATCAATATATCTCTTCCCTCCTACATGAATATTCTAAAGAAAATATAAAAATATAAGTATTTAATTGTTCCGTTTGAAACTGAAGTTATTGATGTATAACAAAACCATCAGCAAGGTAATGTATGATTGTGTGATTTTTCCTTTCCACTGATACAGCCAGTCGAGCATAGTAAAACACAAACTGATAACACATATTAGAAGGCTTTTCAGTCTTATAGCAACAAGGATGACAACAGCAAAGATGAATACTAAAGCCTTGTAAAGGCCTGAGCCTTGTGTCAGATACACTATTCCCTCTAGTCACACTTTCTGAATGATCTGGTTCCTCGGTATCTTTCAATATAAATGAAAAGATATATCTTTTAACATAAATTAAAGCACCTAAATAATTTCACTTTAGTCCCTGGTGTGAAAATACTAATAAATCTCTACCATAAAATATATCAGAGATAAAGAGAATACACAGAGTGGGTAGTCATAGAGATATTCTAAAGAAATATTTGGCTTAGCAGTTAAATAACATACAAGTCTGAATGCAAAATTAATCCATCCAGACAGCTTGCTTTGATATGTGGGAAATCAAATCCAGTTAGTACACCTGTGTTTGTTATTCATGCCCATTCATGTCAAAGAGAAATCACAGCTTTTCCCCCTTCCTCACTGAAAAGACCACTGCCTTTTTTGGGCATAAAAGTGCTGTTGGCATAAGAATTACCCACTGCTTAGCAATTATAAGGCTGTCCTGCAAGAAAAATAAACAAAAACTTCAGAAAATCACTTCCATTCTGGAAATTCAAGGGAGGAATTTCCCCATATAATCACTCTACATGAAACACCTAAATAGAAAGGCACAATCCCCAGCTGGTATTCAGAAGAAGCAGAGTGTCAAGCCAAGTTTATGCAAAGGCAAGCGGTATCTCACCTAGCACAGAAGAGAGAGATAATGTGAGAGGGGAAGGCTTTGAGTTCATCTTGACAGTTGCATATGGGCAGGATAAAATCTTCCCTGGCTGCCCAGGATGCACTCCTGCACAGTCCCCAGCCCTGGCCTCTAAGTCTGAATGCTATCATAGTGCTGGTTTTGTGATCCTTCCAAATCTGGCAATCCGCAGAGCATTCCATGACATTCACCCTTAAAAATCAGGAGGATTTGGTACCTAGTCATAAATTAGTCAATGCCCTTCCATTTTTACAACAGAGGCCCCAGCTGTTTGCTTTTTTTCAGTTCCAGAAGAGATCCAGGTTGTGGAAGTCAGGCTGGCTAGGGTAGACAGTGGGTTGGCCTCAACTGGTCACACAGGAGGCATCAACTTAAGGCGGTGGGAAACAGGATGTTGAGAGGGAAAACCTCTAGCTAGGTTATGGTGAGAAGAAGAGGGTTATGGGAATAGTTATGCTGATTATGTGATTCCACATTAGGCGATGTTTCTAGTTCTTGTCTATTCTTGTCTAGTTCTAGTTCTTGACTGGTTTGTAACATTTGCCATATAAGCCATATATTAAGTTTTTGTTTTATATACAAGTTCTCCATATAATCCTCAGATGTCACCCTATATAAGGTTAAGCTTACCTTATTGTTACATCTTTGGAGATTGTCCTGTATGCACGGCTTCTGCCCTTTGCTCTTTTGCTCACTATTAAAGTTTACTTTTCTGGGCTATTCCATTGTTCCCACCCCTATTTCATTTCCCACTCCTGGCAGGTCCAGTTCTGAGGTCACGACGCCAATGCAACACCAGCTAGCACTCCTCTTCATTTATTTACAGCAACCATTACAGCTACTCATACCATTCCTGTCTAAGGATGGCCCTTCACAATACTTGACATGCTCCAAAAGTGTGTGAAGCAAGGCAACTAACTGCCCTTGCACCTCTTTCCCGTGTTCTTCCTTTCCCTGCCAACTCCAACATGCAGTCATCTGAATGTAAAAAGTATCTTTACAGAATGCTCTCCTCAGCTAATCAGATCCCTTCACACTTCCATCTGTAATACAGGTGAGTCATTAACATAAATATCCAAGACATTTTTTGATAGTATGTGAAGTGTAAATTTCCAGTATACTCTTATTGGGAACAGCAGGAGATACTTTGGATAGGATTTAAAAAAAAAACCCAAACACATTTAAGTGATTTAGGAGCTTACACGCCAGCAACTTCCAGTAAATTCTGTATTCCTACATGTCTACTTTCACACTGATTCTGCATGACTTAAAGCTTTTGTGTAATCTTTGATGGTTACCTTCCTAATACCGGTGAGACTGGTGCAATTGTGCAGCGAGTCACAAAGAACCAGGCTGGCACCACAGATGACACAGTTTTACACAAACCTGCTCACACTCAGGAGTGTGTAATATCTATCTGCACTAGATAAAGACATATTTTATCTCTTCCAGATGGAATTACACAGTCTAATGTACAATCATAAGCTGTCTTGAGGACACATTTTAGCAGATCCAGGGACATCAACACATTGGTGAGACCAGCTGCTAGAAATCTCCCTCCTTCCCCCATCAAGGGCCTTAGTCATTCATCAAAACTGGGTTAGCTAACAACATTTTCAAATATTCCAATGGCATCTGTAACCTTCAGGTTACAATCTGAAGAGATGTCTGCTTGATTTGACTGTCAGGCAAGGCTCAGATCTAATACATCTGAGTTTTAACTGTCCTGATCACAATATGTTTTGGCCCTCTGGTCTCTTGAAATATTTAAACCAAAATAGAATTTTGCTTTGTTCTCAGCATGTAAAGTTGAAGTTGTAGCCTGATTCTTACCACACACACATTTTGCCAAGAAAAGGATTTGCACATCACAATTTCACTCAGTGAAATTAAGACTATGTTCTCTTTTCTCTTTTGCACTTAAACTGGAACAGAACATGTTTTTCTAATTTAAAAAAAGAGCATACATAAATACAAGGTTTTGGCTTGGGTTTTCTGTGGTTTGATGTTTTTAAATTATTTTTGCTTCTCACATGTCAAGACAACTTGAGAAGATATTTACTCAGAACTGCAGCAAAATACAGTGTTCACATTCTTAGTGTGAGGGCTTTGCCTCGCAGATGTACATTCAGGCTTTCAAAGAAACTATGCATGCAGATTTTGAATCTGTAACACTCAAGAATGTAAAAAAAAGCAACTTGCACAAAATCACAGCATTCCAAGAAGGACCTGTTGGTTCAGTACTACAAGTACTTCACTCTTTCCCTCTGTAGAGACAAAAGAGGCAGGAAGGAGGTTCGCTGGGTTAGGAACGCAGATCAGGGTGTCATCAGTTATGCCTGGGGCAGAAGCTTGCTGCCATAAAACAGGTAACAGTCCACACAAACACTACTCCCTTTTTTTGTTGCTAGGTTCACTCCTCTGCACGTTCTGACACTGTGTGCATATTCCACCTCCAGTGATAAAGAGTACAGCTCGTAGAGAGCAGTTTCAGAGTGGATAACATATATTCACTAAACCCAAGATGTCACATGGAAGAAACAAAATCTATGCACTTCGAAATAAAGGATGGTCAAGGAATAGATCCAAATATATCAATCAGCACTAGGTATAATGAACATGCAAAAAGGACCACCAGGTTTGTTCCAAAATGGAACCTTCTGGCTTCAGCCAATGATCAGCTATAAAACAGCACAAAGCTTACACCCAAACATCTGAGAACTGTCCACCATCATCTTGCTTTTTTAAATAATACAGGTATTGCCAATACTGACAGAGAAAAGTGACTTCTAAGTCATACAACCAACACGATCACAGGGCGAGGAATTTTGGTATTGCCTCCCCCACAAACAGTACCTCCTGTGCAGCTGAGCTTCCTTGTACGCACACAGGAGAATGCCAGAGTATTCCTAGAAATGGAAGTTCTGACTTTATAGAAAACAATAATTTCCCTTATGCACTGGTTCAGGGACATTTTGATGCCTAAACAAATCATGCTCCATCATTAGAATTTTACAAAGAGAAAATACAACTAACAAATTACACAGCAACTATGCACACACAATACAAAATTACAAGTGTGCACAGCCCACCTCATGACCACTAAAGCTCAATAACAAACTTCCAGATCTACAAGTCATTTATCTGTGCCCTCCCACAGAGGAAATTGATTGTCCTGCTTAAGTTTGCTAAAACTGGAACCACCAGTATTCTGAATCTTAATGCAAACTATCTCCTATTTAATCCAAGGACACACAAAAGAGAAATGAAAACAACTGGCATCTGCCAATAGGAAAAGGAAATCAAATACTGTCCTAAAATGAAGATTTTCAAGGCAACAGCCAATTTATTTGCTAACCTCAGCATTCAGTCATGCAGCCTCTGTTGCAAGCACTGACGTGTGTGAAACACTAACCTTCATCACTTCAACTTGCAGGTCTTCATTGAGAGAAGGAGTCACTTTGACAGCATTCAGCATCTGATTAAGCAACTGTTTCTCATCTGAGTCTGTTTCCACGGATACAAACCTCTCATCAGACAGCAGCTTCTGTAGAGAGAAAATGGCAATGTACAGGTTGAGACATAAACTGCCTCTGCAAAGTACTGCACCTAAACCTATTAGTGCTTGGTACTAGGGTGGTTAGGCTTTCTGTGTAAAAATTTCAAATTAACCCAATAATATAAGAAAAACAGCAAAACTAGGAGATCTGTGTCATGTCAGCTGCCATTCCAGTATCATCTTTGCCCATCCCACTTCCCCAGTGACTGATCAGTAACTGATAAATCACTTCAAATAATGTCCTCAGCAAAACCTCTCAGTGTTTTAGAAGCTGGCAAAGACTGGAACCTTTGCAGTCCCCCAGATCATCAAAACAACAACAAATTTAAAAAACCTACTCAAGCTAGTATCCTGGCATTAAACTAATGCTATCAAATCTCCTGCCCTACAGGAGACAGTCACCTACTGTCCCAATTACTCCAATAGTTACAGAGCACAAGTGCTGTGGAGGTGGCACTCCTGATCCCTGTGGCAAGATGTGTCACACAGAAGTTGACCATTAATGGATACAGTCAAGTCCTCAGATGAGGAATACAGTTAACAAGTGACTAACACAAACACACATAGAAACCAACCCAAGCTGAGGTGATACCAAAATTTCTTGTCCTGACATTGGGTTGGTTGAACTGAATTCAGTACAGACTGACTGAACTTCAGACAGGCACTATTTCCTTGGAGTTCTATGAGAAATGCCTCTTCCATACAGTCTATAACCATCTTTATGGGTGTCTCTTATTAGTGGCAGGCATCCTGCAAGAGATGTATCCACACAAGTATTTTCCCAGCTCCTGTCTTCTCAGAAGATCCCACAACAGAACAAAACTAGCTTGTCTTAGATCCCAGGAATACAACCTTGCTCTGTCCTTAGTAGAGACTTCAAGCAGCCCACTTCCCTCTCTACATTCTGCATCACTTTTGTACTGATGCTGATCCTCAGCTTCAACCTCACAGTGTATTTCACTGGTTCACTCCTACTTCTTATTTTCTCTGGTTGTATGGTTTTGGCTGGGATAGTGTTAAAATCCTTCATAAGAGCTCAAAGAGTGCTGTGTTTTGGATATGTGACCAGAACAGCACTGATAACACACCCACATTTTGCTATTGCTGAGCAGAGCTTAGGCAGCATCAAGGCTGCCTGTTTCTCACACTGGTTCCCCAGCAAGTAGGCTGGGGGTACAGAAGAGTTTGGCAGGGGACACAGCTGGGACAGCTGACTCCAAGTGACCAATGGGATATCCCAAACCACATGACACTGTGCTCAGCAACAACAGCTGGGCAAAGAAGGAGGAAGTGGAGGGGACACAGACATTCAGAGTCAAGGCATTTGTCTTATAACTGTTACTCATGATGGAGCCCTGCTTTCCTTAGAGATGGCTGAACACTTGCTGCTACAAGGGAAGTGATAAATGAATCTACATATTCTCTTATTTGCATATGCAGCTTTGCTTTTGCTATTAAGCTTTGTCTCAGCCCACAACTGTCCTCATTTTTACCCTTTTGATTCTCTGTCCCATCCCTCTCAGAGGGAAAGAGTGGGTAAAGCTGAACTGCCAGACAGAGTTTAACTTAAAATGCTTTAAAGCATTTCCCACATACCAGAATATCGAGTGTTTTAGCACGGTACTGCCTGATGAGATTTAATTCAACCTGCAATGAGAATAATGGAGTCTTCTATATAAAGAAGAATGTTTAGTTCAGGATGGGAGATATGGAGCTGTTGGAGAGTCCAGGGAAGGTCTGCTAAGATGACAAAGGGACTGAAGCATCTCTCTTATGAGAAAAGGCTGAGAGCTGGAACTATTTAGACTGGAGAAGAGAAGGCTCAGGGAGGATCTCACCACCATATATAAATATCTGAAGAGTGTTTGCAAAGAGAACAGACAGGAACTTTTCAGTGGTGCCCGCTGACAGGACAAGAAGCTCTGGGAACAAACTGAAACACAGAAGGTTTCCTCTGAACACCAGGAAAAAAATATACTGTAAGAGTGATCAAGCACAGGTTGTCCAGAGAGGTTGTGCTGTCTCCAGCCCTGGAGGCACCTCTTTTCCAATCTAAACAGTCCCAGCTCCCAGCCCTTCCTCATAAGAGAGATGCTCCAGTCCCTTTGTTATCTTAGCAGCCCTTTCCTTCTACAACCACACTATTCCCCAATATGGGGAACTCTCTAACCAAGTGTCTGACACCTCATATGCTGGATTAAGTGAATTTGTGTGATCCACTCACATCCTTATATTCCCCAAACAACTTCATTCTGGCCCTCCAAGGGAAAAATTTCTTTTGAAAAATGGATTTTACACCCCAGCAGTGTGCCAGCCTTTTCCACAACTAGCATCCCCCTAGTAATAAGCTTTTACCAACTTGTACTCATTTGTCCAATTAAAAGAACAGTAAACTGCTTTAGTTTTTACACTGTCAAACCCAGGAGACACTTTTTGTTTCTTGTGCTGCACTGCTGTTTTCTTCTGCAATTTCACAAATCAGATGCTGTTTCTACTGTTTTCAGTGTACAAAAAACCCAGAAAAGTGCACACACATAAAGAACACAGGTCCCAGATCCTCTATGAACCTCTTCCTCATCTTCCAAGCATTCTGTCCTCTTTTCTAATCAAAGAAAACAGCAAGTCCCAGCTTAATTTCTAAGATGCTTAGCAGTGGCAAATTTTTCTGGGAGTAGCACAGGGCCCATAAGGATGAGTACATCTACATTTCAGTGTTAAAATCCAGGACCTCCCACCTATCTGCAAAACAATTTTAGCTTCTACAAAATCACCAGCCTTTACTTGCATCCTAACTTCTGAACAGAAACATGAACATTATTGTTAGGTTCACCCAAGGACAGATGCTTTTTCTGCAGCACTTTTCAAAAGAAAAGCCTAGATTTTCGTGACATCCACTGCCTGCCAACACACTCCCACTCTAAACCCATACCTGCATCCCAGCGAGAGCCTGTTGGGCCAGCTTCATGCTCTTCGATTCCAGAGCCAGTTGAAGAGGAAGGAGACACTTCTCCCTAGGGAAAATTAAAAAAAAAAAAAAGTGAGAGGGGAAAATGTAACTGAAATTGGTATTCAAGTAACATTCCAGAAGAGCTGTATGAGTTTCAGAAAGATCGCACTTGCATACAGCAGCCAAAGATAATTTCACAATTCTGCGAAACACTTTTACCCTCTAAAGAAAGCTGGCATATTTCTTTACATATCTCTAATCTAGAAAGCACCTTTAAGTGTTTTTGTGTTGTGACTTAGTTATATTCCCTCTGTTAAAGTGAGGAGAACTCGCATTTGAAATCAGCATATCAACAGGTGCCAAAGCAAGGTACCTGTGCATTAACTGGTACTCCATCAGCCAGACACAGACAGGAAAAAAAGAAGGAAAAAAGATTACTACAGTGTATTGTACTAACTGAAGGGTGCTAAAACCCGATGATTATTTGGACCTTCTGCACAGAACACTGCAATTTTTTTTTACTTTCTACAGATTTTTGCAACAGCAGACAAACGTTTTGGGCATTATTAATACAGAATGAGTTTATTCTCATATTAAAATGGATGAAGACTGGGAGGAGAGGGGAAAATGAAGAAAGTCATAAGCCACTGGAGTGGATCCAGTTCAGTTTCATGATAATGAAGACAGGTGGGAGCTCCTATGGCTTATGTGTAGCTACCACGCACATCAGCATGTTGCCTGCCATCTGTCATCACATACTGCAATGAGCAGAGAACAATGAGAGTTTTGATAGATGTCCCAAAAAGAAGAGCAAAAAATGACAAACAGGAGGATGGAAATTAGAACAGATTCAATTAGCTGAACTTCCCATCCTTGCTAAAAATGTTTAACTGAAAATCTAATTAAGGTTGCTGCAGACTGTGTTCCCATTGTATTCTCGTAGAAAATGAATTGCCACTGTGTCATTTCCTGTTCTTGTTACACACTCAGTCAATTAAGCCTTTAGCATTTCCATGCTACAGCTATGAAACACCTGCAGAGATATCTTACAAAGTGTGATTAGCTTGAGCACCTTTCACACTTCAGTTCAATCTGCCATTTAAATGCATCATCTGATAGCATGAGAACATGAAGGACAAGACAGATAATCCTCAGGCAGAACAGGAGAGAATCATGTAAATTAACACAGTCCCTTCTAACATCTTAAGAATTCAGTTCAATAAGGCTGCAAAACAAGGAATGCAGATCGGAATTACCTCAAAGGATTTGAGTGCAGTGAAGTAAGGGAATGAGGTTTCCTCTTACACCTTGCAGCCCTTTTATAATTCCACTCTGTTTTGAGCAGACCCCCACCATAGGATTTCATTGCTTACTGCACTGTCTGCAGTTCTGTACAGTTAAGTGACAATTCACACAGGTTTTGTAGTACTACACATGTATGACATTTTACATAGTTCTCAGAATAAGCTGATGCACAACAATATACTTCAAAATATGTTTAAGAACATTCTCCACTGGCATAATGTACAGAAAGGAGTTTCACACTGTAACTCTTAAGTATCCATACTGTTGCAAGGTGGTGTGGACATACATACACGTAGTTTGAGGCACAAATACCAACTTAACCCTGATTGAAACACATCAAGTACAAAAGAGAGGGAGAACAAAAGGAACACCTGACTTGGAAGAGAGGAAGCTACCTGCCAGGGCAAGCAAAAAAGCTCAGCAACAGAACCAAGTGCATAATCCAGGGTCAGTAGCTCCCAGAGCACAGGCTGTCCCTTCTGAGCTACCCCACTCCCTGACTGTCAACTTTGCCAACTGCAGAATGAGTGATGAGAACACGCACAGCCTTTATATTCAGCACACTAGGCTACAATGACCTTTCTAGCTGTCCAAGCTTGCTGTGGCTCGTCAACCTATCATCCCACCTCTTTCCCTGAAGGTCTGGAATAAGAGATGCTATGGCAGGTCACTAAAAACAGACTGCCAGAAAGGTCAGAGCAAGACAAATTACTATTTTAAGTAGAGAGATCATAAAAATCTTTCTATTCTCATTGTAATGACAAAAAAGTCTTTAGTGAGAAAAGAATAATGGCTCATTAACTCACTCTCATGATAAAAATTGTAATGAAGATAGGAAATTGCCTAATCTTAACTCCTTGTTGTTAGTGCCTGGAACACTTTCTCACAGCCCATCTTCCCCTCCTCGACTTAGGGAATGGGGCATGATAAATGAAGCATTTTTTCCTTTCACACAAATTGTGATAATTTCATTATTTTTAATCCCATTTCTGAAAATTAGATATTAAAAATAAGACAGCTCTCTGCATTATCTTCCTGATGAAAATTACATAGGAGAAGCAAAATTCAGAATATCAAGGCCTTATCAGCATGCCATTTCCATTCCATAGAATAATTCACAGCCCAGTCAAAGAACAGATAAGAATTTGATCCACCACTGTTGCCATTTTCTGATACACTGTTTATTCGGCAGGATAACAGTCATAGCCAAAGTCTGACATTTTTTAGTCAGAGTAACCAACAATTGAAAAGATCTTCTCTGTCTTGACTGCTTAAAAAGAACAGAGTAGGACAGTGCAATATTATAGCATCACTTACTCAAGCAGAAGAGTTGGCCCATGATGAGAAAATAATTGGTAGAGATGAATTCTCAGAATTCTGCAAGTACCCACAGCTGCTACCCTTAAGTAAACCAAACAGAAGCAAACACTGTCCTTGCACAAAAAGGAATGATTTAATTTACATAAAACAAATTCTAGTGTTGTATATATGAACTCATGTACATATAAAAGTAGAAACATAAATCTTTTTTCTGTACTGGTTTAGAGAACATTGATAAACGACTCCACCAACATGTTCAGGCATAATGGAAGTATTTAAAACCTGACAAGAAACATGGAATAAATGCATCATTTTTCAAGTAATAGCTCTCCAAGAAGAAGAAAGTCCTTGCTCACATTCTAGAGAAATGATTACTACAGAAGTATGATCTTACACTTACAAAGAGAATTACAGTCAAGCTCTGGTTGCAGAGAGGTTTGGAATCCACAGTACATAAACATAGAGCAAGTTCTCCCACCTGCACAATGCAGGAAGTCAAACCAGATGATTACCACAGACCCTTCCAGCACTAAAATTTGTACCTCTATGCAAGTACAAGTTTGTCAATAGTATTTAGAGACATAGTAGAGCAATAGGATAAGAGACAAAATCTGAAGCCTTCCAGTTAGAACCCTCCTTTTCAAGAAAATATAAAATAACCAATTATCTTTATGTCACTGTGCCACTACAAGATGATCACGCACTGTTAGACAACTTTGGTGCTACTGTGCTACGTAAGAATGAGCAAGCACTCAGTGCTGTAGTTTACAGGTCCTGGGAAAAAAAAATATTTGGGAGACTGTTGCCAAGCTATGTAGATATAAATGCTGACTTGCATCAATAGGGCCAGGATTTATTTTACTCTAGTTACTCACATGCATAGAGACACTTGTGGGCATGTTTCCCATATCACGAGATTTGCCTCATATATTTGCATATATCGGGTGAGCTTCCACCTTAACTAATAACTAAAGAAATTGTAATTTCAGGCTGAAGGCATTTCCATTTTTCTGCCTCACCCACTTGCATCTTATTTTTAAAAAATCTCATTCTTTTCCTTCCTACAGAGCACAAAAGTCTTTGCTTTTATCCAGTTACAATGGAAAGACTTCTTCTCCTCTGACTTAAGGTTAACGCTCCTTTTCTTTCCATATCCAATTTTCTCACCTCAGCTGCTGAGAGGTCAGCTCTCTCTCAGAGTTTCATCCAACTCAGTATTTAATTTTTCCTTCCTCCTTTTTTCATATATTCCTTCTTCCCTTAAATCCTTTTGGTTTTCAAACCCAGACACAGTCTTCATCCAACAGCTAAATAAGCCTGCCTTTGCAAGGAAATATGAGCTGATTATCAGAAGATGTTTAATGACACAGGGGAAAAAAAGTGCAGAATAATCCCTAAATGTAATTTCACACAGTTTCCTAGCTAGAACTTTAATAATTCTTTTTTGAACCTGGAATCTTGAATGAGATTGCAATTTAAAAGTGCTTGGTATTAAAGAAGTGACAATAATGGTATTTCTAATCTTTTTTATTTATATCTTTTCTAAGATAAATGAATTTGCCACTACAAAAGCAGCATAGCTCTACTCATGGGAAAGGCAGAGGTGAGCAATTTAATCTTCCAGCCAACCCAGTGCAGCCAAGACCACAGAATTCATACAATCATAATTAAGTAGCTCAGCACAGTCACTCAGCTGGAGAGCACTTCTGAGGTCATTTGCCTCCTTGCTATGCTGGCTAATAACATGTTAGTTTTAACAGAAACACAAAGTTCCTAGATAGGAACTTGTTGTCAAGATGAAAACAAACCAGAACAACAACAACAACAAAAAAAACCCCATAAGCACAAGGCGTACCTTTACTTGAGAGCAGAGGAAGAGAGAAAGCAAAAGATTCTACACAATATTAAAGGTGGACAAAGCCAAAATAATAATAATCAGATGCTTCCAGTCTCCAAAGCTCGAGTGTAATCTCTCTCTCTGTGATACGTTATCATTGGCCTCGCTAGAACATCCACCCCCACAAAGATATTTGCCCTTTTGTGCACAAAGAATCATAGTCACTTACAAACGCTGCTCTTAAGGAACTTGATGACACGTAATCCTCACCAGGAGTTAATTATAAAGCAATCTATAGCCTTTAGGTGATTTTGTTGATTATTATTTGAATTAGAATATGAAGATGAGGCAACAAGCTGGACTTGCTCAGCCTACAATTTTGAAAGCTTATCAAACTATTCCATGAAACCTCTCTTCCCTATATTTGGTAAGTCTGGAAGGCAAGCTAAAGATTTGTCTAGTGAAAGCATTTTTGTTTCAAATTTTAAGTACAAAATAACAAATAAAGTATTTAATGAGAATTAAGCTTCCATCAAGGGGTGTTTTACAATGCTGGGAAAAGGTAGGGCTGAGGGAACAGAAAAAGAGACACAGAGGTACTGTCACACAGACATCCTAAAAATTACTGTATTTTCTCCACTGCAGTTGTGAGTTACAGAAGTCAGATGAAGCAATGGGAGAATGAGGTATATTTCTGGTCATTACTAGTTACATTTTGAAGGTCAATACTGTAATCTGCAATGCCATTCAACTTTCACAGCAGTTCAGTGCTAAATCTTGACAGACCTAAGGGATAGATTCTAAAAATATCCCCATGTTTGCAATGCATTGTGTAATTTTATACTCACTGCACTTCAGCATATTCAGTTGCTTAAGCAAACATTCAAGGAAATGAAAGGTAGTGAATTTCCTGCAGCTTTGTTACTTTTCATGGAATGTAAATAAAAGAAATGTGAGAAAAGACTTCCATTATTCCCACTCACCCCTTCATTTTCAAACTCATGATTTGCACAGCATCAAAGACCAGAGCAGATTAAATCATCATTTAGCAGGAAAACAGTCCTCTCAGTTTCAGTGCCACCCCTCTTCCCGCCCCCAACCATATTTCATTCTCTCAAGCAATTATCAAAAGCCTCATGATGTTTTCATTTCTTCTCTTCTGCAAGCACTGAAAGTGATCAAATGTTTAAAACAAACACACATGCTGCTATCCCATTATCATCCTTAGACCTTGAGGTCAACATTTCAGTTGCATTTGTTGTTAGAAGTCAGAAAAACACTTAAAACTATGGCTGGTCTCATCCCCAGCACCACCCAGCTGAAGCCTACTCCCACAAAGAAAACTAACTTCAGCCCAGCCGAGACTAGTTCACTGTAGGCTTTTGTCACAAAAGTAGAATGAATTTTTAGAAGAGTTTATAAAAGTAACAAAGACCCAAGGCAGTGGTGATTATTATGGTTCACTAATACAAAGAACATCAGGAAGGGCAGAAAGCTTCAGAAAGAGAAAGCACTGCTCTTTATAAAAACCACCACTAACACCAAAGAAGAAACTTCGAGTAACAGAAACCATGTGTCTTTTTCATAACAATGCTAAACTGCCAGATACATTCAAGAGTCACAACCCCAGCTAACAGGTTTTAAGGGTCTCCTGAGGCTGACCCTACATATCCTTTTCCCTTTCCTTCCCAACACTACCATCTTTTGGGGTCCCAGAACAGATGCAAGGTTTTCCTGAGATAAAAATACCTGCCCATTAGACAAGAAATAGGGCCACTTACATATCCCAGATTAAACATGCAGACTGATCCAAATACTGTAACAGTGGCACGTTGCCTTTTTAAATACTAATTTCCTTCCCTCATCTACTCCTCAACATTAGAACTGAGAATGCAAAATTTTAACTCAAGACCAGTGCATATACACCATCCAAAACACCAAATGGACTAGATAAGGGCCCCCAAAAGTCTAGATCCAGGCTGTTCACTGCCAGCATGGGAGATGCAGGTCAGTAATCCACACTGTCACTAAATCTCTTCTTGGCCACCTGGCTGCCAGGGAACTCATAATTCACATGCTGAATGGCAGATAGTGACCATGCAATGGTTGAGCAGCATGAGTCACATCCAGCAGTCACATCCAGGAAGAAAGCGCAGGAGTACCTAATGCCAGGTGGTTGTGGCAGCAAGGGCAGGAAACAAGTTGTTTTAAAAAAAGAGTAAAATAGAGAGAGATATACTAAAATCACCTCCCAGAACAACCATTCCTTCCTCTCCACTCCTTACTTCTGTTCAGGGGATCTGCTGTGTATCAGCTTTCCTACCCACTGTGTCCCAGAAGAAAGAAACAGAAAACATGAACAAAATTAAGAGATGGTAGAAGACGAAAATGATGAAACCACAAACACTTATTCACAATAGAGAAGGTGAAATGCATTCCAAGACTCAAAATTCTGTAAATGGATGAATTACCTGCAAAGCTAAGTGGATTGAAAGTCTCTATAGCATTGTTTGTTTCGTGATGATCACACCACAATTACTGCTTTTATTATTTGTTGAGCACATGTAAGGTAAAATGATTGAGCGTGTTGTTTTATTTAAGAGATTATAAACTGCATACTTCTCAAGAAGTATGTCAGAT
>VYXD01013817.1:2904051-2967906 GCA_013397195.1 Hylia prasina | reverse complement strand
ATGGCGGGGACACGTCAGTTGTTGCCGCTGCGGAGTCCCTCCTCCTCCTCCTCCTCTCCTACCCCGGGCAGGCCCCGCTGGCGCAGCAGGGCTGGGGCGGGCCTGGCCGTGCCCGCGGGAGCGCAGGGACTCCTTTCCCGGCGCTGGGGGTTGGNAACCGGGCCGGACGCAGGAGCCAGGCCAGGGCACCGGCGGGAGTTGCTGGCGCTGAGTATACCCTGAAACGAGTGGGGTCAAATAAGTGGTTGTGGGATCTGTGCCTTTCTCCTTAGCTGGCACGTGCAGAAGGTCACGACTTAAGCTACCTGTCTGTGCCTTCACAGGAACGCACACCTTAATGTCCCCAGCAAGGCAGCCTCCAGGAGAAAGAGGAGCCACTCCACGAGCTCAGACCTGGAACGCTTCCTACCCACCAAACCTCCTACCTTCTTCGGTTTGCTGTTTCCCTGCCTTATCTCTAGTTCATGTGCTACTTGCCCTTTTTGTGACAGCATTGCTTAATTGAGTATTACAACGTCCTCATCTTCTTGCAGAACCTCTCTTAAAAGAGACAAGAAAACAAGCAGACAGAGGAAAAAAAAAGACAGCAGATAAGAAGGCATTCCAGGTGGCAGCTGGCAGTATTAGCAGTTATGTCTCCTACTGCTAATTGGAAAAGTACCAATAGTGAATTGCCAGGCAGGATATTGGCACCTGGTGAATCAACTGTAGCATTTCCCATAGGATATTGGGCTTTCAAAGGCTGTCCCTTGTCCAAATACTTACAAGGGCTCATCCTGTGTTCAGACATATAATGAATGCATAATCCATAGTTGTCTTTTAAGGCCAGAGTGTAAAAGTCCTGTCAGAAGAGAAAAGAATTTAGAATAATGCCAGAAAGGTCTAGAGGTGCATGGATTGTTGCTGGAGGTGGAAAGGTGTAGCCTATTGCTACAATACTAAGAATTAAAATAACCAACGAAGCACAAAAAGCCCAACAACCAACCAACCAACAAACGAAAAAACCCTAACCAAAACCCCCCAACCTTTAACAGAAATATCATTTATCTTCCAGTTCCAGGCCATACACCAACCTCTAAGAAACTGAAAGTAGTTTCCCAAAGTTTCTTATCTCCGACTGTGCTCTGCCACCTTCTTTGGAATAAAAAATCTGGTGATAGATGGTGGCTGGGATTGTCAGGGCATTATGATGCTCTAAGTCAAGGCTCAAGTCAAAGTGATGATGAATTGTTTCCCACGCATGTGTATCCTCTTGTATTCTGTGTTGTGCTTAGTGGAAATGAGCGAGGGTCAGTTTCTGGCTTTCCAAGGCTTTGTTTTTGTTTTTCTTGGAGGGAAAACAACGGAAAGAGCTAAGATGGTGATTTAGGTATTTTTAATGTAGAAATGTAGAATTCACTTGGACCTCTGGAACACTAAAAAATAAATATGTATCTATAAGTAGTAAATAATTAATTGCTTATTTTCAGGGAACCACTGATGAAACTGAATTAATTTTTAATTTCAGATTATTTCTAGCTATATGCACCATGAACTTACTGGTTAATTTCTCTGTAGTTTCTGTGGGAAGGCCTTTGCAGCTGGCATCTTCATCAGAACCACGGTGTTTTTCATAGATGCTCGATGTCACTGAACCAGGATTTGTATTCGTGTTTCGCTCGTTGTCCGTGTTCAAGCAAAATGGATTCTGTGCTGCTAAACACTTTCAGTAGTAATGTCATCAGCTTTTGAGAAATAAAGGCCATGTTCAGGCTCCTTAGAGCATCTTAAGGCCTGCCAGTAAGATTATGCAGGAGGAGAAACAAGTGAGCCATGCGGACTCTTCCCGAGTGTGTGTGTCAGAACACCATGAGTCAGCTTGCTGAAAGTTTTCACTTGAGGCCCTTCATTTCCATATGGACAGGAGTCCATCAGTCCTTGAGTCTGTTGTCTCTACTCACATAAATACACAGCAACCATGTCCTGCTGGAAGTCACTCCATGAATAAGCTTTGCTTAGAGAGGAGGTTATATTTAATCATGTGCTCTGAATGCCATTTCAAGGCAAGTGTCCTAAAATGTCACAATATCTGGAAGTCCAGCTACAGAGTAGGGATGATGGTGATGAAGGCTCCTCTCTTCTGCCATGAAGAGAAAATTAAGCTTTCTCTGATCACCCTTACAGCTCATAAATCCTCCTTGCTTTGTCCTGGCTGTGCAAAGCAGCCTTCTACAGCAGTAGAGGCTACCTAGGAGTCAGTGCTCTTGATCCCCTGTACAGCTGAAGCCTGGCCCAGCTTGAAGTCAGAAGGCTTCTATAGAGATCTGGTATCTGCACGATGCAGTGCTCATGTATCACTAAGAAGCAGTGGCAGATGTGCAGTGTGCTTTTGTAGCTCTCATCTGGCAGTGCCAGTGCTATTGGTCTTTTGTATTATGTGAATACTGATTTATATCCCCAGATACGTTCACAGCTCTGAGCACAGCCAAGGAGTGTAAGCAAAGCCAAGCTGCTCAAGGTACTTGGAGTGATAGAGCTGTATTAGTACAATTCTCTGTCCAGGCTAGTAAGCAGCATTTACTTGACTTCAAAGATCTCCATGCTACTATGTCTCTGCACCTTCTAGTAGCCAAAGAAGGCAGTGTGGTCCTATTTTTAATATTTTCTGATGGCATAAGCCATACCTGCCCATGCACACACCTGCCCTGTAATGCTTTCTTTGGGAACATAAAGAAGAATTTAAAAGTGTAGTGGAAAAGTGTGAGACAAAGGCGTGTTAGACTGCGAGGTAATCATAGATAGATAATTTATTAGTCGTTATCACTCATGTATTACCTGTGCTTTGGCCATTTTAACAATATTCTTTGTCAAGACCTCTTTGTATACTGTAGATGCTGGAAAGTGTGGACCAAAGAAATGGGCTGTGTCCCTAAGAACTTCTTACAAACCTAAATACAAAATGCAAAGGAATTACCTCTAATGATGGGAAAACCACTTGGTTCCATGGTTCAAAAATGATGCCTAACCAGATTTTTCAAAATTACTCTTCCCAGAAGCACCCCTATAACTGGAGTGACCATCAGGCAGAAGCTTGGGCTCTGTTTTGCTCAGGAAGCTCTGTACATGTGACTCCCCTTACAAAGGATAAACTGCTAAAAATATTTGAAGTGAAGGAAGCTGTAGCTGGACCTGTAGCTCATCATCACCTTTGTGACTCCCTCACAGCAGATGGAGGTACCCTTTCTTCTCTCTCCCAGAGGGCATCAAGACTCAGACAAGCAAGACCCTTGTCAGGATTTTGGTTTTGGTTGTCTAGACTGTAAGCACACCGCTGATGGTGGGGTGGCATCTGTCATTGTTTGCCTGATTACACAGTGAGTTACCAGAGGCTAGAGCTGAGGGCTCAGTGAAGTCCTTCCTGAGCTGCTGCTGCTTTCTGCACCCTTCAAAGTATGACCATTCTGAGCACGGCAAAGCACATTAAGCACCAGTCCTGCTCAGTGCAGGATTACAGGGTTAGGGAGAAAAAGCCCCTGGAGTGGGAGCTGTAAATAAAGCCAGCATATATTCAGAACTGTCTTTTCAGTACAGCTTCACAGCATTTATTCTGTGAAGAACAGTTGAAGCAAATGTAAAACCTTCAGATCCATGCCAGGGTAGAAACATGAGACAAGACTTTCTAACTTCATTGAAGATATATTTTCTGCAAAGACAGACAAAAGCCAAAAATCACCATTACTGTCTTCAATTTACCATAATCTTTTCAGCCCTGCAGAGTTGCCAGGACAGCTGAAGAAGGCATCAGGAACACAGAACAGCTATTCTGGGCCACATCAAGGTCATTTTTACCTAGCAATTGTATTTGTGACAGAAGTTAGTTGGGCATTATTAAAGAAAGGCCAGAAAAAGTATAGTGCCCTTCCCTATGCTAAACTCTCCCAGTTTCTGTTAAATTGCAGACCACGCACTTCTTGAGACAGTGGTTTTATCTTCATTAATAATACCTGGCAAATTTTTCTTCTGGGAATATACTTAGTTCCTTTTGAAACTTTTTTATGCTTTTGACCTGCAAAACCATCCTCTGGCAGTGAGTTCTACAGCCAAGTTGTGTGCAAACAAAAGAAAATTCTTTTTTGAAAAAAAAAATTTTCTTCTTTTTTATCTTCTTTTTGCTTAAGTTTTTGAAGCTACCTACCTTTTGTGCTTTGAGAAGCACTGCATAAGCATCTCCTATTTTCTCCCTGTCATTCACAATTCATTATGGATTGAACATGTTCTCCCTCAACTTTTTTAATTCCAGTCTACAGTGGACTATTTATTTAATTTTTCTCCCTAAATGATCCTTGGTCATTCTGACAGCCCTTCTCTGTACTAAATCTAGTTCTTCTCTACCTTGAAATACAGGAGTTTGTGATGAAGAGTGAGTACATGGGAAAAGGTGTTGTGAAGATTTGAACTATAAAAGCTCTCTTGCTTTCATCAGACTACACTGAAAAGGCTTCAAGGGGCAAGAAAATGACAAATAACTGTGGAGTTAATATCACAAGAGTTTCAAGTCAGCTGAAAACTAAACTTCAGAGGACTCACTGTGTCCCACATTTCTCTCCTAATCCAGAGGATTCGCCTAGTATTAATCTGTGGCAAGAAAGCTTAAAAATGCAGTCCATTCAAAGGCTGAATACAAAAGAATTGTATCACCTGGCCATCATATATTTGGAATATGCAACATGGAGAAACCCAAACTCTCTAAAGCTGTCTCTGAAATGTGACTGAGCTGGTAACTTGTCATGTAGCTGTTTGAAATGTAGGTCACTGAAAGTTACAAATGTACCATATATATTTGTGTCCATAACCTGCTTTAAAATCTGTTGTGGCCTTTCCTCATTGTGGGGAAACAAGGACATCATTGCATCTGCAGCTGCCAGAGGCTTGTGTTACAAAGTCAGGAAAGGTCTGCAAGGTCTAACTAAATACATCTCTACTGGCCAGGAAATGGACTGTGATTTGCACTGCCTGTTTAGTGTTAAGCATATAAATACATGAGTTGAAGTACTAGAAACACTCCTAGAAAAACTAGATATTATACAAGTTTTCAACCTACTATGCTCTTTTTGAAATAGATAAATAAATTTTCCTGCCATTATTACAAATTTTGAGGTAGAACCACTCCCTGACAAATCCCTGAATTTGTTAAATATGGTGCAAAGTAAAGAGAAACACAAAAGGACAGGTTAAATAGATGTGTGATAGTGTTAATATGTAGATTCTGTTCTGCTACAGATGGATAAATCTGTAATTAATTCCCTGGTTTCAGGGCAATGCTCTCAGGTTTACAATGCAATAGTGGCAAAATTTAATTCAGAGCCTTCTTTTTATGCAGTCATATAATACTCAGTATAAACACAAGGAAAAAAAAAATCTCCTTTTTCTTCTCCATGCTGCTCCCAAACTCTCAGAGATATAGTTTGACTCTGTTAGTCAATGGTTCTTACTTTTCCAGCTTTAAAGACCAACTTAAAAGATATAAAAGATAAAATGTTCTGAATTAAGAGAGAGAACTTCAGATCACAGGTTAGTTCCTCTTTATTATCTTTTCCTCACAATAATTAGTGGGAACTTCTTTTAAGGGAAGTAAGTGCCAGTCTCCAAAAGCTCTTCCAAAGGGTGTAAGGATCTTTTACACCTCATTTGCTCTTGTCCCTGCAGACACTAGTTTTCATCTCAAAGGTATCACTGAATCACGGAATCAATTAGGTTGGAAAAGACTATCAATTACTTATATATCTCCCTCTGTCATCTGACTGGGCAAAGGACTAATTTTCTGAATTTGACTTGAATATTAGCAGTAAAGTTGACCTGTAAATAGACCTGTGGTATAGTCACACGCTTAGAAGCTTTCTTGGAATGTTCTTCAAGAGATCAGTTTGCTATAAACTGACTGATAAACTTGTATGTATCCTTATATATTTCACTAATAGTATTAATCAACATGAAATCAATGCTCAGATTGTTATTGACTTATATTTTCTGGAGATATAATGAGAGGGAGTAGAGCATTCAGCTTCCACCTTGCTGGGAGTAGACAGTAATTGCCTCTAAGTCATGATCTGAAAATCCAATGCTAAGTGATATTGAACCACACAAAAGCTCTTATTACAGCAACAGTCACAAGCACCCAGGTTTGTGGACCTGAGGGAGAGCACCACTATCCAAATGTATAATTTTTGAAAACTTCTCTTGCATTAAATGAAAAATCAAGCAGAAATATAGTGTTTCCCAACATGTATTTTGAAAAGATATTTCAAGGAATGGCATTCTAGAGTTCTGGGTTTGAATTTCAGCTCCCAGATCAAATATACTCAGTCTATAAATGAAAAACCTTGGGGGAAAACAGATTTAATAAGCAAGGTTACAGGTTCATCTGGTTTTTAGTAGTCAAACTGGACTGCTTGTTATCTTCAATGTATTATAGGGCAAGCAAAAAGAAAAAAAAAGTTTGAATTGTTTTTGGAGATTATTAAAATTAAGGTCCTTTAAAGAACAAAGACTATTTTTAGGGATACAGCACAAATGGATTTTGATGGTTTGATCTTAAATATGCCTACCAGTACTCTTGCTTTCTGTACTACTGCAAGTCTCACTGATTTCATTAGTACATGATTGTTCCTATGCAACTCTTTCCCCTCTTTTTTTCTTGAAACAATTGCAACCAGCAGAACTGTGTAATTTTGGGTTTCTATGTTATGAAAAGAGAGCAGCTTTTCTCCCATAGCCCTTTACTTCTGCAATGTGCCCTCTCACATTTGATCTGTAAGAATGGATAAAAACTAGTAATCTTACTGAATGTGTGTAAGCTGTTCTGCTGAAATTTGTACATTTTTGGACAAGTTTTTGACATGCAGCAAAATGCATAACCCAGATACATAATCCAATCTTATATTTTGTTATAATTCTTCATGACAACAAACAGGGACATCTTCTTAAATAAAGGTTATCGGATTGTATTAAAATTGGCCAAACATTATCTGCTCTCTTTGTCTAGAAATGGTGAAACTAATCTGATTGAAATGCAAAGCAATCACCTCTGCTCCCATCCAGATGGAAGATCTCAGCCCCAGTTAGTATTTGATAAAGTGGGTGAGAATGAGATTGTACTGTGGCCGTTGCCAGGTAACCTTGAGGTAGTGCCACCTATAATGGCAGCCAACTTTACAAATGACATATGTATTACAGATACAATATTGATTTTATGTAGTTACATGTAATTAGTAATGAGGAAATTGTTCATTTCATTTACTGTGCCTTTCCCAATCTTTGTGGAAGTTGAAAACATTATCTTCTTAAATACCAGGGGTCTATTTTGAAATATTTCTTCATTTGGGAACAAATTAATCCAGTTGTTTCCCAGGCCAAGGGTAAGCTGATCTTTTTGGTGCCGAAGAACAGAGCATCATTGACCCATCAGTGAATAGTGATGTAGATAACAGAATAAGAGAATTTAGTCATGTTGCTTTAGCCAGGATTTATAAGTACAAAGTATATTAAATATAAATATTTTTTTAAAATTAAACACTGAAGTTCCATTTGTTTCCATTCAACCTTGTGTGAGATAAGCTAATTTACTGTTATTGGCCATGGCACGAAGACACATTTTCCTATCAGCTCCATAGGGAAAGACTTTTCCTTCAGAACTGGAAGCAAATCCTGCAGCTACCAGAACCCTTCCCAATACACAAGTTAACATACTTGACATATTCCATGCAGTTGTTGGATGCTTCAGTGTATGTACATACACTTGACTGTCTTGACTCAAGGAGGGCAGCAAGAATTCCTGTGTTCTTTTCCTTCTTTTTCTTCCTTGCTTCCTTCTTAAAGGCTGTTCCTGTAAATTGCAGTTAGCTACTGTAGTATTTGCAAGGCTGTGAGCACACCCCAATGTCCCTTACTGCCTGAGATGCCAACAATAGAAAAAGTTATTAAGGACACTCTTTATATAAAGCTCACATAATTTCATATAAATACATTTGAGCACTCTAATGGAGTCAGCCGAGGTTCAAGAAAATTCTAGCTCAGCAGAAAACGTACTGTGTTGTGTGTGAACTGTTTTCCTTGTTATTTGTGTCAGAATCATGAGAAAGAACATCTTCATTGCAACCCGCATTGTTGGTGGAGCATATACAGGCAGTTAAATCACTTTTATCTCCTTGACGTTTTTGTGATTTGTTCTTTTTGTTTGGTGTGGGATTTTTCCATTTACAATTGGTGGCAGAGCAGATGGCAAAGGCTTAGCTTGGTGTAATGTGTCCATAAAATAAGCAAAGCTGTCAGTGAGCCTTGTTTCCAGCAGGCCTATTCCACTTTTCAAATGATTTTTCTTCCACTGGGATCAACCTCAAAAACATGATTTTAAGAAGAAACAAGTAGCTCCACTAGGAGCAAAATTCAACAGTTTTGAAGTTCTCTCTAAGTTCACTGTAGAACTTCTCCTTTAGGGGAGGAAGGCAATACTTTGGGATACTCTCCTCCACAAGGCAGTGTTTTTCAGTAGGAATTCTTCAGTTTTGCTGTTTCTGCTCTTCTGTCATTAAAAGGTGCTTTGGGGAATGAGGGAGTGGCAGGAAGCTGGCAAAATCATAGAGGCATCAGTCCTGTATGAGTTCATGATTTGATTAAGCAAGTCACATGATTAAGTGAAGCTTCATTAAGTTCTCTTCAAGTTGCAAAAAAAACCCCAAAAAACACACACACACAAAAAAACCAAACCAAAAAAAAAAAAAAAACCAAACCAAAAAAACCCACCAGCCCACAAAAACCCACAGATTTTTGTACCCATTGATGCTAATTAACTCATCCTTTGAGATAATTCCTAAATATCTCTGAAGCTGTAATTTCAGAAGTTATTTCTGTTCTTATTTCTGCTGCCAGGTATGCCCAATCTGTGCCAACACAAACAACCTTGCACAGATAGACAGCAAAGACAGGCTTTACCCCAAATCAATATTTGAATGGGAAACACAGGTAGAACAAACTTGAATGTTGCTGATTTCTTAGCTAAGGAAATTATGAAATGGACTGCTTAAAAGATTTGCCAAAGGCCACACACCAGGTCTGAGGAACAGCTATGTCTGAGGCAGAGCTGTGAACAGAAATCTTCTGAGCCACAGTTCAGTGCATTCACTGCTGCTCAGTGCATTCACCACAGTTCATCCTGCCTTGTCAGAGGAGTACCATGTAGGAACATATTTGTATTGTTCAAAACAAAGCTGCTGACAAGTCTGACTAGCTGCTTTTCTAACGAATGAAGGAGGTGCAGTTGGCAAAAGGTGATAATAGCACTGGCAGCAAAGATTGTAACTGCCTGTGCCATACACTGTATTGTACATTTTATCTTGAAATGCTTCCTTAGAGAAGCACAAACAGGAATACAAAGGAAATGGAAATCTGACACCTGCTTATAATTTATAATACTCATTGTATTTTTGGGACAGCCATCCTTGGCAAGGTAAGTTATTTTATTTATAGGCAGGAGCTGCTCATGATTTGCATGGTAATGCATTCACATCTGCAAAGCCTATAAATTAGCCTCCAGCTCATTACAGCAATGCCATTGTCCTACTTGCCAGTATGTAATCTGATCCCAAATGCTTCAGATGTCCACAAAATAAAACCAGCCTGAGGGAAGAACTTCACTGTAGTATTAGCACACCAAAAAAATATTCCTCTTCTGAAAAAAAAAAAAAAAAAAAGGAGAAAATAACACAAAATGACTGGATGGGAGGAAACTGCTAAGTATTTCAAAAAGATGAGCCCCAAAGCCAAACACTCAAGAAACTGGAAAGCTGTTATTGTGTTTTAAGGTGCTTATGCCAGTTCAGCCAAAATAATGAATTCATTGCAGCTTTTTAAAGGGTTCCAAACAAGAACAGCTTCATAGAAGATTAAGTCACTTACTTGGCTGTGCATCCTGATTTTATCCTAATGTGTCATACTTGAGCACTTGAGTACTTGTGTTATTATTACTGTGCAAGTCTGGTTGTGCACAGCTATCTGTAACAGATGTCCTTTATTTTGGTGAACCTTATAAAGACAGTCCCTAATTCCAGGTAATCAAGAGTTTACAATTATGTCAAGATTTTGCTCCTTCATTAAGCCAGCAAAAAGATGAAATGCAGCATAGACAAAGCAGGCTCATAGAGCACATATCCCTCTCATCCGGATATGCAGATGCCTCCTATGTTTATTCACTTTGCTAAAGGTCACTGGGTGGTAAATGACTGCTGGTACCCCAAGTTCAGCTTCTGAAATATCTCAGGTTCAGCTTTGCTATGGTGGGTATGAAGAGGGCTCTCCACCAAACTTGGATAAATGCTGGTTCACTCTTGTAACTTCCATCTAGCACATGAACATACCCATCCTTAAAAAAGAGAAAACTGAAACCCTTACAATCACAGGCCCTACCTACGTCTTGGGAAGATCTTTAACAGGGTGACAAAGCCGCTGTCAGCAAGCTCTCACCCACTGCCCAGACTTGCTTGTGCATTACCCTACTGCATTACTCCTCTGGCTTTTCCATCTCTTCCTTCCAACCTCTCCACCTACACTTCCTTCGCTGTAGAGTCCTCAAAAACCTCTCTGCTGGCCTACTCTTACAGGTAGATGACTACAAATGAGAAGAAGGCCTGAAATAAGAGAGCTTCAGCTGAAGCTTCAGAGTGGGAGGGGGAAAGGCACAGGTCATTGCACAAGTGTGATGTTGGATTCAGGATCCTGGTGTGCCTGCATGCAGGATGTGCACTAGTATATTACATTTCTTTATTGAATTCTGGTTGATAATAATAGCTGGTTATTTATTTATTTATTTGTTTGTTTACTGTAGCTCTCTTGTCTCAGTAGGTGGGAGAGCAGCAGAAAAACAGGGCTCTGCATGAGTCATAACCCAGAAAAAGCTCTGCTGAGAATACAGCACACACTCCTCTGCAGTGTAGCCCAGGTGATAAGCATCAGTGTTGCTGTTCTCTCCATGTTGTCGGTCTCATATTGCCATGAATTGCCATATTCACTGTGATGTAGTCTATTATTCACTGTGATGTATTCAAATGGAGCTGTAGGGACAGATAGGGATGTCTCCATTTCATTTTCTTATTTTCTATGCTAACATGAGAAAAAGGAAATGCAGCATAAAGAAAAAGAAATACTTGTTTAGACCAAACATAAAAATAAAAGGTGTTACTTCTAAATCCAGGAGTTTGACCTCACTTCTGTTCAGTTGTACTTTTGATCTTGCAAAGAATTGCACAAGGATAGATACAGCAATGGGCCCAGAGAGGGTTTATACATCTCTGCTGCATATCCCACTGCATGGGTGGGAAGTGCCCATGTATGGACAACAGCCTTGTGATCCCTGCAACTGGCAGCTACCTGGCAGGTCTTTCTTTTAAATATAGGACAGTCCTAGTGAATTCCATGGGACCTTCCTAGCAAAGGGCTGGGCACAGAATGAGGGAACAAGAAGGCCTGGTGTTCCCCCTGAAATCTGCAGTTCCAGCACGTGCTTAAAGGCAGCCTTGCTGCTCCCAGTGGAAGTCAGGCTGTTCAGTGGTCAGCCTGGAATGAACTTCTCACAGAGGGTCCCTGGAGTGGTTGCTGCTGGATGTGGACGACTGCACACCTCCAGGGTGCTCTAAGTGCCAAGCTGAGGACGGCAGCAAGCACTGATCTGGGTACCTCTCCTCCTCACATCTGTCTCACCCAGAAACTGAAGATCATCTGGGTCTCCTGAGGTGCCAACCATGTGTGGCCCTGCATGCCCCACAGAGAGCGAGCAAGCTCTGGCTGTCCTTGGAGCTGCCCTCTTAGGCTGAATTTCTGGACTGGTCCTTCATTTCACATGCTGGCCTCCTCCTGGCTTTCATCAGACTGTACAAACACACTCTTAATAGTTGAAAGAGATTCCAGTATTTGAGTAGTTTATCAATGCTTCCCATGTTTAATGTGCTTCTATTCCCAGGAGAACGGAGTACGGGATACACTGGGTGTTGCTGTTTAGGTACTGCACAAAAAATATAGTGTCTGTGGTTACACAGAGCTGATTCCTGTCCCATTTCTAATTACATTCACTCTCCAAACATTGCATAATCTCCTTTACAATATTATGTGTGGAGAAAAAAACCCTAACATTTTTGTTCAGACTGCCTGTGATAAAGACTTCTTTTCCTCTGCCTATCGTGCTTTAAACTTTTACTGAACCTACATTTTGTACTTAGTTTCTTCATGCTTTGTACTACTGAGATCCAAGGAATTATTTCTTCACAAATGGTATCAAAAAAAGCATGCAAATACTAGAAACAAGCATGCTGTAAAGAGAGTTTAAAAACATACATTTTCCTCTGTGTGTATTTAGCAGCTTCCATCTTTGCCATATGTTCTTTTCCTCATCATTTTGCCTTTTAGATTGTTCTTTAACACTTGCTTGTTTTCTTGCTTCTACAACAGAAGGGGAATTGATCTTTCATTTGTTCCGCAAATATTCGTTATTGTCCCAGGTTTTATTACCCCATCTGTTATTGAGTGATCAATTAAAGTCTCTTGTGGTCTCACTTTTCCAACTGATCACACTACACCACAGACTATATTTCAATGTAATTGCTACCTACTGTATGATGTGTAAATGAGAGAGAGAGAGGAGCAAAAAGATGAGGGTATTTTTCCCCTGTCTACCATTCCTCTCTTTCTGTGTAAGCACTTCAGTATCTTCAGTATCTTCAGTGCTTACTTTTTATCAATGACAGCATTTAAACTAAATCCCTCATCTCCACTCTTCTGTACATGGGTCCAGTGCTTGTACCTCAGTGTTTGCTACTACAAAGCACAAAAGTATATACAAAATAAGCTCACCAACACTTGAAGGAAGGAGGTAGATACTGTCACACTTCATGAGCTAAAACACTTCCCTGCAACCCTCCCCAAAATAGAAACTTCTCTCTCCAAGCAGTATTTCCCTGTTCCCTCTCTTCCATCTTCCAGCCCTTTCTTACTGCTCTCAGTTCTTACTCTTGGTCATGTATGTGTTAACTCTGTGTGTAGTTTCAAAATTACTACTTCTCCTATATTTTTAGGTATTTACAACACCATCTTCTGCACAATCCTGTTTCATCCTCCTGCACTCAACTCTGTCCGTCACAGCAAGGAGCTCAAGAAAGATATGCTTTTGAAATTAGAGGTACAGCATGGTTTCTAAAATGGAAAGCCAAGCCCCACAAATGTGATCAAACTGATGTGAAGAAGGTGAGTTTTCTGCAGCAGGACAAAGAGATAGAAATTTCTACTCTCTGTCCAGCACAATGGGAAAGAAAACTCAGAATTATAACTATTTAAACTATTGCTTTTCTTAATAATAGAACAAAGTGGGTCATTGCCAGGGAGAAACACGGAAGCAGCTCCTGGTGGAACCAGGCTTGGGAGAAATTGCGTCAGAAGCAGCACCCCTGATTTGCCCCTGAAAATAATGACTCAAAGTATTGACGTTCATGCATGCTGTGTTAATCCAGCGTCATATCTGCATGTGCTGCTAATTTACAGTTGTGATCCCTCATTTAAGTATGTGCTTAAAGACCAGACTGTCTCTCAGAAATAAGGCCTCAGTGAGCTGAGCTATTGGATGAGTCATTTATAAAAGCTAAACAGAGACTTTAATGCAGAGCTGTGCAATCAAATATTCTCTGTCTTCTTCTGGATGTGCAGGTGGTGATTAAGTTTATCCCAAAAGCTTCTCATGTCACTCCTGGGAACTAAGATGCTGTTTCACAAGATCTAACTTTGCTGAGGCTGGAAAGAACAAAAATGGTGATTCTACAATGCTGTGTGGGCAGCTCTAAAATGCATGTGGTTTTTACAGAGAAGGAGGAATGGAGACAAGAAATACAGATTGATGCAAGCACATGCAAATGTTGGTGGAAAGAAAAACTGTATATTTATCACACCAGTTTTTCCATGACATTTTGGAATGAAAAACTCTAGCAAATATGGAGTTAAATACACACACACACAGATATATAGATATATATATGTATATGTAAAATCTCAGTGCTGACAGCAGTACAGGGGCTTCCATCTCCCTAAATGAATTCAAATCCATAGGATGGGAGGCAGTGCCACACTCCCACTGGAAGGCATAAAGGTGTTAGGCTCTGCCGCGCACACACCTGTGGTGCAGGTGTCTGGGTGGGAGCTGCCCTGGGTGACCCTCCTTCATCAGTAGTAAGACAATCAGACACTTCGCTTCAGCCTCAGTCTAAAACATCTGAGTGAGAGGAACTCCACTTTAGGTTCTAGGCCTGCAGTTTCAGGGGAGATAAGCACCTAAATGCCAGAGAGTCATAGAATCATTTAGGTTGGAAAAGGTGTGTGAACATTAAATCCAGCCATTAACCCAGCACTGCCAAGTCCACCAATCAACCATTTCCCCAAGGGACATATCTACATATCTTTTAAATACCTCCAGGGTTGGTGACTAAACCACTTTCCTGGGCATCATGTTCTAATGATTGACAACTCTTTCCATGAAGAATTTGATTCCTAATAGCCAATCTAAACTTCCCCCGATGCAACTTGAGGGCTTTTCCTCTTGATACCAGGGAGAAGAGGCTGACGCCCACCTGGATACACTCTTCTTTCAGGGACTTGTAAAGAGCAATAGGGTCACCCCTGACTCTCCTTTTCTCCAGGCTAAACAATCCCAGCTCCCTCAGCTGCTCCTCATAGGA
Source organism: Hylia prasina (assembly GCA_013397195.1). NCBI lineage: Eukaryota > Metazoa > Chordata > Aves > Passeriformes > Sylviidae > Hylia > Hylia prasina. The sequence goes on along the minus strand of VYXD01013817.1, from coordinate 2,953,165 downwards.
CTTGTGCTCCAGACCCTTCACCAATCTCACTGCCCTTCTCTGGACTCACTCCAGCACCTCAGTGTCCCTCATGTAATGAGGGGCCCAGAACTCAACACAGGATTTGACGCGTGGCCACACCACTGCTGAGTACAAGAGGACAATCCCTGCCCTGGTCCTGCTGGCTACATTATTCCTGATGCAGACCAGGATGCCACTGGCCTTGCCCACCTGTCTTGTTGCCAGAGGAGCAGAAATAAGGATGGCTGAAAGGGCCCTGCTGAGCATGGCCAAGCTGCTCAGGAGGCTCCGGGGCGCTGGGCGGAGGGTCCCAGGACACGATAAGCCTCTCACAGGCAGGGGATTTTAGTGGGAGGCTGCTCTGCTCCAGGATCCCATTCCCTATCCCAGCTTTCCCGAGGTGTCTGGGCCCCAGGATCCCATTCCCTATCCCAGCGTTCCCAGGTGTCTCTACCCCAGTATCCCATTCCCTAGCCAGTTTTCCCAGGTGTCTCCTGCCCCCTGGCGGCAGAGGCGCCGCCGGCCCCGGCCCCGCCTCGCTGCCCCCGGACACCCGCGGAGCTGGCTTTAAATAAAACAATGTCAGCGCAGGGGAAATCTCACGTCTCCAGGGGCGTTTAAGTGAAAAAAGATTTCCAGTATGTATCTGATATTGCACAAATGTGATATTTTCCAAGACGCATCTTGATTTATCAGATGTGAACACAAAAGTCACAATAAACACAAGCATGCTGCTCTGCAAGAATTAATAAATCTTTCCTGTTCTTGAATAAACAGACGTTTATCTTAAAAGAAGACAAAAGCCAGTGAAACCCTCTGGCCCCTCAAGCATAAGTACACACTGTTCCTTGGGTTTTCTTGGAGGGGTGGCTCAAGTAATAGCAACTTCAGGAAAAAACATTCACACACTGCACCAAGCTCCTGTTCCTACAGGAATAGTTCCAGTGTTAGCCAGGCAACTGCTAGCATTTGGTAACATCACACATGAGGATGGCCAATTTGCAGTCTTGGGAAAGGGCTTATGAACAAAATCTAAATCAGTAAGGAGGTCACGGATGACACAGTTCTTTATTTGATACTTTCTTTTCTTACATTTTAGAAATGCAAATGAGAGGATGAGGCAAAGGAGGAAAAGTTGAAGCAACAAGTCCATAGAACTTAGTTGTCTGGAGACCCTCATTATTCTCTGGGTATGACCTAAATGAGCTTGAGGCCTTTAGAGAGCTTTGGGGTAAAATCCCTGCCACCTGGGATTCTGCCATTTCCTTTACTAGAAGTGGAATTTCATCTGAAATGCAACTTCAGGACAATAGAGAGACCTTTGCACAACTTAAGTGTAGAAAATTTGAGTTAGCAAGCACACGTGCACCTTTACTAGTGCATGGCAACCATAGGCACCACATGCACAGAAGGAGGACCTTTTTATTTCTAAGATTTTAGGTCATTTCAGGCTGATGAAGTCACACAAGTTGTCCCTTGAAGGAGTGAGAAAGGGTTAGTTACACCTCTGCAGGCCGAACTGTTGCCCTAGTAATTCCACAAGGCTTTTGAAGTAGGCTCCACAGCACATCAATTGCAGAGAGTCAGCTTATTCCATCTATGCCAGCCCCAGAGGAGTCTGTAATGTAAACTGAGTTCAATTAAGCTACTGACAAGAGCTGGTCAGAAAAATGGATTTCTTATAAATTCCCACAATGGCAGCTTTTCAGTGCACATGAGGAAATTGGAGTTAGATCTAGAAACACTGGTGGAGTGGTTGTTGTGGGCTATGCAAAGCTACATCCCGTGCCTATCCTGTTTTATGGGTTGAATGACTACCCTGTTTAGATGATGTTAATTAGGTGGCTGTGATGCCTGAAGAGAGATTAAGTAGAATTGGGACATTTGGACATGGAGGAAAGTGAGCATAAGACGCTGTTGAAGGACAACACCCATAAATTACAAAAGAATTGGGTTTAGAACAGATTCTCCCTCTGTGGACACTTTTTTTCTGATTTTTTTTTTTTTTAATCTGAGATTTAAAGAGGCTAGAAAAAAAATAGCTGGGTAAAATGGATAAAGGAAAGGTACCCCATCCCTGAGAGGACTCTGCAGGGCAGAGGGCTGCCCTTGGCACTGTGCTACCCACTATGTGTCCCACTCCCCTCCCCTCACCCCGAATGCACTCTTGGCAACCAGCCTGCAGATTCCCTCTGGTGTATTTCAAAGCCCGTGAGAGCCCAGCCATACCTGTCTGGGCTGGAGCTGATCCCTGACCTTCTCTCAGTGCCACTTGGTTTTCTCTGATAGCTGGGTGAATGATTGCCAGCACCAGTAAATGATTCACTCCATGTAAAGCACCGCCTGCTAGAGAGGCATATCCCTTGTTGCACACTGCAGAGAAAACATATTTCTATAGGGCCACAAAGATTATGAAATTAATTTATTATTTGCATAATAAATAAATAAAGCTAAGGGTAGTGGTGGTGAAAGAAGCTTATGATTGTTTTTAACATGGCCAAAGATAAAACTGGGGAAAGTGTTCTTATTTTCATACCTACAGAACACGTAGCTGTGTTCACACCTGAAGATAATGTACAGAGCAGAGCAGCTTGATCCAGAATGCCCAGCTACATTCATGTGCATTTGGTGTTTAGGAAAGCAAACCTCCTGTTTGTTTTGTTATGTATTAGGGCATCTTTTCCTCATAATCAAAGCACTACTTGTTTTTCATGTGTGTATCATTGCAGCCCCACAGAGCTGACTCCTACCATCTGGTCTCTGGAAGATGTGGGTTATACAGCCCAGAGGTGAGAAAAGCTGCATATGTTCCTGGATCTGCCTCTTTTGCTGCAGGAGGGACTGGTTTATTAGCTTGCTAGATCTCTTTGCTAATAAATCCAAATATCGTTGGGACCGAAGGCACATAACTTCATTGACTGTGTTATAGGCCCTCACTCATACAGAATGGAATCTTTGGTGTATTAACTTTTAACTTCAGCTGGACTTCCTAGTTGTTAAAAAGACAGGTATTTAAAAAGAAAAGATGGCATTTCTTTCTTCATGGCATCGCTGGGAGTAGGAGGATAGGCCATGGGCAACACAAGCCACTAATGCCAGGGGTGAGCTTGGAGGCTGCCCTCAGAGCTTCTCATCACACCACTGCAGCACCTGGGCACTGAGGCACGCCAGGTGTAGGACAGCCTTGGAAAACCAAGACATGCAATTACTAAAAATTGGAGCCAGCTCTATACTCCTGTCTGAACTGGGGGAAATCTCTTACTTTTGACCTTGTAATGAAGACAGCACTTTCCTGAGTGGTGCATTTCTACTCTTTTTCTTGAAAAATTGATGAAATTTACTCTCACTTCTCTTCCAATAGCTCTCAATTTCTGTGCTGAAGAAAATACTTTCTGCATCTCCTTCTGAGGTTACTTGAGTGCTGTTAGTGAGACTGCTGGAAAATCACTCCTTTGCAATGCACAAATGAAGTTCTATTGTAGTGACAAAAAGAGAGGATCACAGTGACCAGTTCTGCCATTACTTCTTTGCTGTGCAAACCGCATGTGCTGATGATATAAGCTTGCAAGTAGTTCTGGCAAATTTTATTTACAGCTCTACTTTGTTATGAATTTGGAATGAAATCTGAACAGTGGGAATGAATGTCAAAGGATGTTGAGACAGCTGGTGAAACTCTACCTAATTTGAGGTACCCTGCCTAAGATTTTTGCAACTTGCCTATAGTGATATCATCTTACTGTTCTGATTTTAGCATCACAATCCATTCCCTAATATTTGCCAGCAATCAAACCTCAGACAAGGTTGACCATCCCTCCTCACAGGACACGTCCCATGAATATCTTTCGAGGAATTAGCATTGGACACAGTTTGATTTTATGTGACATAGCTGTGACAAAATCCCATTTGATGCAGTCCAATAAGAACTCATATGCTCCCATTCTCCAAGAAGCACATGTAATCCCCCTCACCCACTATTATTGCACTCCCTCAGATCTCAGAGATTTGTCTTCCTAGTGTCCTCCTTGGTGAGGCCTTGAAGCTGCTCCAAGACTCAGTCAAACGTGTGTGAGTTGTGTGCCCAAAACACACTTTCCTCTAGTCCTGTCAATGGCACGTATCTGCTCAGACAATGAGTTTGCTTTGGTGCTGGGCAATGGGGTGACATGATGGGATATGTAGAGATCCTATTGTGGAGAAGTGCTTCTCCCAGGACCAAAATTTTGGGTGTCCATTCATGCCATGTGATGGGGAAGCTTTCATTTTGGTCATCTGGCATCTTGGGGTGCATTTCCAGACATGGAATGGGAAAGGATCAGGGCGGATTGGGTCCTGAGTACCACTGCAGGGCTTTGTCCAGTGCCCAGAACAGCCTGCTTGGAAGCCAGTGAAACAACTGCAATGAAACACTCATTAGATGGTCATTAGGAAACATGTATTTGTTTAATGCTGAGCATGACGTGAAACAAATGATGGTTTCCTTGTTAATAATGTCATATTCCCATCCTCATATGATGTCTTTCTTTAAGGTGTCTCTTTTTTTCTCGACTGCAAAAGCAACTTTTTGAAAGCTTTTGGCACCCGAAGTGGCTCACTCCATAAGTATTATCAGTGTTGGGCAGTGCTGGTCGGTCTTTCCAGTGGTCAGAGAGGAGGATGATGATCTCCAGCCCCCATGAGGAAGGCAGGGCTCGTCGAACCCCGAGAACCGCGAGTNGGGGACTCCCTCCTCCCCGGCGCCTTAAAACTCCGCTCGGACCGGCAGGCTTGCAGTCTCCCGTCCCGGCGGAGCGTCCCCGCCGCACCACACCCGCGACGCCCGGGCTCGCTGGGCGCGCCGCCGGCCGGGCACGATGGTGGTGTGCGGCCTCGCCTGCTGGAGGTGCAGGTGGCTCCTGCCCCTGCTGCTGGGCCTGGCCATCATCATGGGCATCATCGCCCTGGCGGGCCGGGGCTGGCTGGAGTCCGAGTCGGAGCCCTACGTGCAGCAAGCGTCGCTGTGGGAGAGCTGCACGAGGGGCGAGGAGGACCTCAACTGGAGCTGCGAATCCCTCATGGACTACGGTGAGTGAGAAGCCCTCCCAAGGACCCGGGGCAGTGGGTGCCAAGGCCATTGACCTCCCCTAACTCTGCTGTGCAGCAGCTGCCTTCTGGAATGGAGTTTCCTTGCAGAACCAGTATCCATGCTGTTTCGGGGCTTAAACCAGCACGAAAGACACGACTAGACTGCTCCAGAGCAATCTTTGTTTTTCTATCAGCACAACACTGAGAAGCCGGGGTGTTGGTATTTTGGGCTTTTCTGAAGTTATTGTACAACCAAAGTAAGATAGCAACTGGCTCCAAGCCTGTCTCTTTGCTTTCCCCGAACTCTCATCGGGCTGCAGTGCCACAGCCTTACCTGGGACCAGGCAGCTCCCTTCCTGTGCCGCTGGCTCCCCTGGTCGGATGGCGAGTGTGGAAACCTTCGTGCGGGTGTGTCCTATGCAGAACCACACCTAGACAGTAGTAAAATGGTGTTTCTTGACCCTTTGGGGGAAGAGAGCACCTTGATTTTACTCTCCTGGCCAAGGGAGTGCAGCTTTTAAAATGCCTCCTGATCTGCAGCTTTGAATGGTCTGATAAGGGTTCGCAGAAAGAAAAAAAAAAAAGCTCTTTCCTTTGTACCTCTCTGTTGCGCTGGGGCCTAAATCAGGGATTAGGGTGCCTCTGTTTTAACTTGCTTAGCTGCTTCTGTATCTGGCATCGCCACTGTAACATTCTTACCGCGCGCTCTCAGTTTCTCGATCTTCTGGGGGACTTTTTGTTTTATTGCTAGAACACGTGGGTCTGATTACATCTGCTTTCTCCTCAAACAAAATATTTCTGGACAAATAAGCAGACCCACCTTAAGATCCTGGATGAGGGTTCTTGAGGGACTGGGGGTTGGAAGGGTGTGTTTCATCTGGGAGAGCTGGGACTGTTTCCCTGTGCAGATCCCTCGCTGCCTGAGCAGGGCAGACTCACTTCCAGAAGCTTTTCATGCACATGCTAAATCCTGAATACACTGTAAGAGAAGTGGCTTAGTTTCTCAGCCGGGTGATGACTTCAGGCTTTACTGCAGGTGGAAGAAATCCGGCTAGTGAGATGAAAGTATCCATCTCCCCCATTAGACAGAGAAGAAAAGCTAGTGCAGAGTCGCTGAAATTTGCATTGCACAGGGAAAAAGTGCTAATACAGTACAGCTGCTGGAATTTGTTTTCTCCTGTAGTGACACTGCTTCGCACATCCCTGAGTACTGATGGGTGTGTGCTTTGCGTCAGCCCTCAGCACTGTGGGACAAAAGTAATTTTCTGCATTTTTTTTTTTTCCTAGTTAACAGGCTGACACAGAAGAACAGTATCCTTGACTTCACTTGTTTAAGCTTTGGCTTATTTAAACTAAAACTTATTTAAATCCTTGGCCTATTTATATGAATTTGCCTATTCTCAAATTTTCATAACATCAATGACATTTCAATGCTACTGTCTACTCAAATAGTATTTCCATCTTGAGACAGGATGTAACACATGAGTTCAGGTTTGATTTGTTTTGTTTTCTTTTCTTCTATGCTAATTCAATTACTGTCAAAATAGGTGAGAGCATTTACAAAGGAAAAAATGTCTAGCAGGCATTTATAGCACTGCTGCAGGAAAATAAAGGTTAACTAATTGAGATGCATAACTTGTGTTTTGCGTAAAATAATTGCTGTGCACTAACCATCCTGCACCTCTCCTGATGAAATGATGACTTCAGAGTGGATCTCCATTAACAGAATGTTCCATTAGACAAATTCTTAATTGAGCTGTGGCATGTGTATGAGGAAGAGGAAGAAAAAAGCAGGCGAGTCACTTATTTTAAATGAGGGGAAAGGGGCAGGAAAAGACAAACAAAGATTTGCAAATAGGAGTGTCTTCTAAACTGCATAGCTCCTTAATGCACATTTGCAAATACCACATGAGAGGGAAGAAGTGAAAGGGAAAAAGAAGAGTAGGATGTCATGTGGTAGGGAGTCAGGGAAGGGATTTTGTTTAGACTTCTGTACTGGTTTGTGTCTGGGAAGTGCCCTGGCTGGCAGCATCTGTGTATTATCAAAATGTTGCAATGCAGAAGTGCTGTAGTACACTAGAATATGACTCAAGATGACTTAGTCTAGACCATTGCAGGATTTAACTGTTGACTGTGTGTTTAAAACATATCAGCAAGCCATCTGCTATGACAAAGATTATTTGTACTGTGTAACTTGGAAAGGATGATTGCCTTTATAGCTTGGAAGTTTGGGAGCAAAATTTATGGATGGCTGTGCCCTCTTGCTTCTGAATGACTGGTTCCAGTGACTTTGTTTTGAATTAACACTGTGAAAGATGGGTGTGTACAGGTGCAGTAAAGGTAACTACATTAGGTTAATTCTTATATTCCTTACAGCCAGTTGGTATTCATTAAGTACATACCAGCCAACAAAGAAAAAGGGANAAAAAAAGATAAAGGAATCAAAAAAGGTGGAACCTAGAAGTAGGAGCCCAACCTTTGTGAATCATGTTTCACTGCAGCTGTGCCACTGTACCTATGTCCCTAGAAGCATGGACTTTGATACCACAGATTATTGGTGAAACTGAGTGCATGTGGAGACTTCACTGAGGGGCCAGGTAAATAAAGGAGGAGTGCTAGGTGTATGCTTACCTTTTCAATACGCTGCTTTTCAGGCATGCTTTTGTCTGATTTGCAAATGCGGGGATGCATTAAAGACAAAATAAGATTGTTTATAGTGTCAGGCAAGTGCAAGCACTCAGGAAATGCTAATGGGAAAGGTGTAACTGTGGGTGTCCCTGCCTACACCCAGAACACACTGCAACTTCCCGGTAAAAGATTCCAGTGAAATGTGAGGCTTGTGTCTCTCTGCCAGTGCACTTTGCTGGCTCCTGAGCAGGCACACTTCTCCTGCTAACAATCCAGAGACTAAAAGTTGGAAATGTGTAGGATTGTGCCTCTCCTCAGCTCTCAGCTGAAGCCACATTTGTACTAGAAGGCTTGTATTTAATATTTTGGCAGTTTAGCAATTGCTTTTCCTGCATTCCTAAGGCCAAAACAGATTGTGATTCTCGGTATTAATTTCCAACCTGCTGTCCCAGCAGACCTTTGATTCTATGCTCATGGTGGGTAGCACATAGCTTCCTCTCACCAGTCATGCTATCATGACTGGTTTGCATATTATCTGAGCAAGAATGTAGTGCTGACACTGCTCTTGTGCTGGCAGTCCACTACTCCTTTATTACATCAAAAAAAAAGGGAGATATTTTTGGACATTATGTGTAATGGGCTCTTGAGACCAAAGAAGGATTGCTACTGCCATTTATATACACAAGAATATTACAGCTACATTGCATAAACATGCCCATCTCTGCAGGTCATGATAAAAACTTCCATTTATTCATGAGCTAACAAACTAGCTTCGGTTCTGGAAGTGAATGAACAAAGATGAGAGTATTGTTACTTCAAATCCTGTAGCAGTTCATCTTCTTGCTAGACTACTTTTACAGCTCTTTTACTGATTTCTAAGGGGAAATCTAGATTTAAATATCTTAGACTATAGAGATTCCACCTCCTCTCTGGTGAGGCTGAGGCATGGCCAAATGAAATCAGGAAATACACAATGCTAAGGCACTGTTGCTTGCTTTCTTTTAATTTCATCATATTACTGGTGTTCATCATTAACATTTAGTAATTGTGACCCCTCCTAGTTATTTGCATGATAACATTTGCAGCTTAGCTCCTTCCCATAGTAATCATTAATGTAATGTAATGCTATGTAATAAAACTCTTAATCCTTTCTAATATTTACAGACCTTCAGCTTCTGAACAGTTGTTTTTTAATGTTCTTTCAACACCACATAATTGATAAATACCTTTCTGCTGATTAGATGCAAAGAGCTTGACTATTATTTAAGGCCAAGTTGACCTGGAAACATTAATACCCCCAACTATTTCTCTGCTTTTCTGTTCTATTCTTCTGCCTTTCTATTTATGCAGCTCCAAATGACTGTGGTGTTCCTGGTTGATTTCATAAACAGACGTCATATTTATGTTTATTTTGCACAAGAAATACTCTGCCAAATGAATGGGTCTGTGAATTTTCTATTTTTATGGAAAAGCTTAAATTCTTGATTCTTGATTACAAGGTATTTTGAGCCTAAATCAGGTAGCAGCTGGGGCTAATATGTCATGACTGTGAGCAGGTTTCTCCAGCTCTTATGACAGCAAACAGTGAGAGGGTAAGCATGCACCTCTCCCCTCCTGGCAGCTGGGAGCTGTAGGGGGAGGTTCTTTCAGAAAGACAAGAGTGCTGGGTGCCTGTGGGGACTTGATCAGCTCTCAGAAGCCTTTAGGAGGAAAAGGAGCTGGGAAAGCCTGACTTGATAGGTGTGGGGATGGAGGAGATCCTTCATGGGCAAATGATAATTTCAGTTTCAGCCGCTCTGCTGAAAACTCTCCCTGTCGGTGGGGGTGGCAACAGGTCGTGTGGATAAGGAACATCCCAGGACTGCACGCAATGTTCAGGAAAAGTGAACCCTCCCATCCCAATCTCTCCCATAAGTGACTACTTATTAAAAGACATATATATATACAATGTAAGAGAAATCTCAAAAATTAACCATAACTCCAAAGGTTTTTGCTGCTTTTCCTGTGATTCCCACAGAGATCAAGTGCCTGGCTGATGTTTCAGTGGCTGACTGCACTCACCCAGCCCAGAGCACACCCATCTAGTGCTGTGGGCAGCACCTGTGACTCAGTCTTATTAGTTCTTGTCAGCACCAACCTGCTGCTAAGTGCTGTTGGAAAAGACAGTCCAGCAGGAGAAAGAGAGGAAGGACCTGGGTCACCTGCACTGAGCTCTGTCACACATGAGCAGAAAACTCAGTGAGTTTCATAATGGTGGTGCCTACTGCTGCCTTGTTTCTGAAGACCTGAAGCAAAGCTGAGCTTGATATTAATCTTCCTGACAAGATATCTCCTGCAGCTATATGTGTTATTTTCTTATTGCCAGAGACAAGAAAATAAATCACTGTGAGCAGAGCCAGGGCTGACCTGTATCCAAAAGCTTATTACACTTGTAAAGACAGTACAGATGATATGAAAATGGCAGAGAGAGCACTGTGGGCATTCTGCCTTGTACTCCTCCAGTTGTGTTTGTGTTGCACTATACCTCAAGGTATCTAATGTGCAGATGTATTTGAGTTTACAAGCTAAATTTTATCAAATAGTTGCCAGATTTGTCTTCCTACACCTTGTCAACATAAATAATGCATCTGAAAGGGAATATGCTATGGTAACTAAGTGTTCCTTGTCGTGCCTTTTTTTTTTTTTTTTCTCAAAGGGCAAATATTGATAAAAAGCTTCCCTAGATCATCTAATCTGAATGGCTTTTCCTGGGCTGGCTGTGTCTAATGGTTATGTATCCCTTTATATGAGTTATCACTAAAGAGATCCTATTGTGGACACAATATTCAATACCTGCATTAGGTATGACAGAGAATATTTTGTATGAAAAAGATTTTATTAAACCACTGACGTAGCTCTAATCTCCAGACACTCATCAGTCTCCTCTTCTTCCCGTCAGCATTCCCTCAGGGAAGGGGTATGAGACATGCACAATTAGCTGAAGAAGAAGAAATTTGAGACGTTTTTACTGTCTTGAGTAGCTCCAGGAAGGGAGAGGAGAAAGAAAAACTTTTCCTGATCTTTTCTGTGTCAGTGTTGTTGTCTTCAGGTAGCAGTGGTGGTGGTTGGGAGTTTTGGCAGAGATTTAACTGATGGACACCTGCTGTATTTTACTTTTGCTGCTGGATTAGAGGAGAAAGAAACCAGTTCAAACAGATCTAATTAAAATAGCTGTAAAACAGTGCTTTGCTTTCAGATAGTAAATTGCAGAGAAAGAATGGAGACTACAGTGAAAGCAGGATACCTCCAGTCACTTTAACTGTGTTGGAATGGACAGCTATGATGAAAGAGGCATTTTTTAAAAATGTTCTGACCTAGATCTCACTGGCCTCTTTATTCCTACATTAGAGGGAGCTCAGGATCCGGCCCTACCTCTGTCTGAGTGTGTGAAAGTAGAAACCCACAATATGTATATGTGGGAATTGGACTGTGATGACAGCTGACTGGGAAACAAAGCACTAGCCAGTATGGTTTAGCCCTTGTGGGCAGGTATCCTGCCTCCAGGGCAGGAACACCTTTGCTTGTAGTTGTTTGAACAGGGCTCACCTAAATTACTTGGTTTCTGAAGAGGATGAGGCGTGTGAAGGCCTTGTCACAAGGCCGTGTTACTGACAAAGTAGAATTGCTGGCTGTTTTTCTAGGAGGTTTTCCTGCCACTGTTGCCTTGGTCCTGGCCTGTGGTGAGTGAGTTCTGGAGGCTGGTGCTGCTCTGTCAGAATGCAGCTGCTTGCTTCATGCCTGAGCCTCTCCAGCATGCAGTAGCTTGAAATTGTAGCTTGATACACCCTGTTCCAGCAAATGTCAAAGTAATGATTCAAAGAGAACTCCTCCTCATTTACCTCAGATTTTGTTGTTACTCTTCCACCTGCTATATTTTAGCTGTGAATAGATACTTATTTTCGAGATTTTTGTCATCTTTCCAGCTATTGAAGGTTTATTTCTTTTTGGTCATGCTTCATTTGCTCCACATGCTCCAATCTTGTCATAAACAAATAGAAGTTTTATGCAGACAGCACTGTTATTTCCCAGCAGTTATCTCCTGTGGTGGTGCCCTCTTGTCTGTTTTCACACTTCCCTGAGTATGGAAGTGGTTTTGTAAACGTGCATGTCAAACAGGAGCTGTAATGATAAAGGGCATTGTCCGCAGTTGTGTGCCCTATCTGCTCAGATGTCTGTGGGTGTCTTACAGATATGGAGTTTGAAGGTATCATCTCTGTTCTATGCTACACTCTACCCTTCTTTTCAGCAAGACAAGTTAGCAGGCAGGGAATCCTGTGCTGCTCCAGCAGTGATGGTGCCCCCCTGCTCTCCAGCTGTGTGCTTTGCAGGCATTCAGTATTGCTTTGACATAAGGACATGCTTGTTACAGTAAAGGCTTTCAATAAAAAATGAATAAAGAAAACCAAAGAGCTGCAATGGCCTACAGGAGAGTACTGAGTGTAACACCTTTCTTGTTTTCTCTTCAAGGATGGGGGAGAGCAGCAGCTGCCACATACCTCGTTGGTTTTGTGATCCTGGTCATCTGTTTTGCCCTTGCAGTCATCGCGTTCTCGATCGAGATCCTCCGCTTCAACTTTGTGAGAGGAATTGGAGGCCTGCTCTTTGTTGTTGGTAAGGCTGGACACAAGGACAAGGTTATTTTAGATGTGAAACAAGCATCAGCAGAAAAACATGGTAGATGGAGCCCTCCTTACGAAATTAGCTGTCTTTGTCTGGTTTATGACTCATTTTCATGGGGAACAAGGGAAGGTTGGGTTGCACTCTGAAGGCATAATGGGTAGGGAAGTTCCAGTGGCCTTTGTCAGTTCTCACTTTCCCAAAAGCACTATATGGGGACACCCAACACCTTTGACCCTGCATGTCACGTGCCAAGACTTACTAGGTGAGAGCCCTGGGTGCTTCCCACCTTTCTGATGGGAGGAGGAGGAGAACGGGGCTCTGGGAGGTAACTGGCTCGGCAGGGTTCCCGGTGCTGGCTGTGGGATGGGGCTGGTCACGGCATGCAGGTATGTGCCTTACAACCTGGCCATGGCCCCTCAGGTGCCGCAGCCACAAGGGTGTGGGATCTGCCTGGGACAGGAGTCACGTACCTCTGCAACAATGCAGGTTTGATTGCAGGTCTAAAGCTAATCTTACATATCTAAAGTATGCACTTATCTCCAGATGCCTTTTCTTAATGGGAACCGTAATATGTTCACTGTTACTTACTCTGGTTTTCTCTCTTTTCTCTCCCTAGCTGCATTCCAGATCATTGGCTTGGTCATTTACCCAGTGAAATTCACAGAAGACATTCCACTGACAGGAGATAACATGTTCAGCTGGGCCTATGGCTTTGGCTGGGCCAGCACTGTTGTTGTAATAGGTTGTGCTTTCTTCTTCTGCTGCCTCCCCAACTGGGAAGATGAGGTCCTGGGAAACATCAAGCCTACCGGTTATTACTCCTCCCCAGAGAGAGCACCATACTTAAATTGAAAGATTAAGTCCAAGGACAGTCAACTGTCAAAACAGAGGAAGACCTCTGATGTACATTTGGTGTGATTGTATGAGACTGAAAAAAACTCACCTTATTTTGCCAGAGTATTTCTTACTGGCAATAAATTAGGAAAAACATTGGCATTGTAAACCAAGTAGATTTTACCCAAAGTATTATTTACATATTCTCATGTCAGTTCAGTTTGGGTGGTTTACTTGCTCCTTCCCCTCCCAATTGATTGAGTCATCCTTATTTTATTCAAATATTTTCTTATGAATATAGATGATAGTGTTTCAAGTGTAGAAAGGAAAAGGATAGATTTTAAACAACCCATTAGTACAACCTGCAAGATAGGTAGTATTTTTTCACCTCTGACAAAATTGCTTTAAATGGAGCTAAGAGAAAACACAGCCTTCCTTTTTCTTCTGTCAAAGTCAGTCCCAAGGAAGAAACTTCTGGGATACTATCACAGTCACCAGCTGCTTAAAAGTCTTCACCTATTCCTGTTACTGGACTGTTGTTGACTATTAGCTATTTGAATTAAGGGGAAAATAAAATTAAAATTTATTTTCCACCAATTGGTGCTGTTGGACAAGGTCTCTTCCGAAGCATGGAGCTGGTGTGTATAATGTAACGGTGGCTAATGTAACATTTGTAGGTTTATGGCCACAGCAGGACTTGTGATGGAATCACATATGTTGTCATGAATTCAGATGCTAAACTACATACATTTTTACATGGTATATGAGGGATGCTGATTTAGAAAGTATCTCTGAGCAGAAACATAAGCTATTCTATTTGTCTACCTTTGTAAAGTTGCAGTGTTTTAATTATCAGTGTGCTTTGGAGGGAAATCTTAGCGTAAGGTGTTTAAAAACCTCCAAAAATTTCTAGCACTGTAGGTACGTCAAAGTTCAGCAAACTTGGGCTGCTTTGTGAGTTAGTAGGCAGAACAGGTAGAAATAGAAAGGCAGTTCTGTGAGCAGTTTACATATGCAAACTTCGTACAGACATTCATGTCAGAGTAATGTGTCTGGCTCCTCGTTTGTGTTTCTGCAGCCAGCAATTCCAAATAAGTATTCCAGCGAGGCATCGCCGTGTCTGTATTGGTCATGGACCTGCAGCATCTTTCAGCAGATTTATTTTTTTCTGTAATCTTTGTCAGGGCTTTGTTCAGCTGAGGAAGAAGTTCATTTTTTGAACTCCTCTTCCAGCTATGGTAGAAGTTGCTTTAGCAAAGACAGACTGAGGAGGATACAGGTGGGGTGGAAAGTAAATGCTGCATGTTGCTCTGCGTTATTTCTTACTCTCATGAACCTGGTACTTAGGAGAGGGTAAGTGTATGGGTATGTGTATTCATGCACATGTACAAAATAGAAATTAGAAAGCATGAACCAACAGACTGTAATGCTGAAGTAATTTACAACTGATCTTTTGCAATGTTCTGTATTTCTTGTATTATATATTGTATAGCTTTCCATTTTGTAACACCTTTTTCAATTTGATAATGCTATATATTGCATGTGATCCTGTTTTAGAGAGGCCAGGTGATTACTGAAAGTCCCTTCTAGGTCTGTATTTTATAACTTTGCAGAGCATAAATGTCTACAGACTTCAGAATTGTGTCATGAGCTCAGTTGTGGCATATACAATCAATTGTATTTATGATTCTTGCTGAATAAGAGAGTCCTGTGACAAACATGTCCTTTTAAATTTTTTTTCGCTTTTCTGTACAGTACTGGATGGTGGGGAATACTGTGTAGACTTACTTTATCATAAGTAATGATAATACTTCTACTGAATTCAAAACATAACAGAGAGTCTCAAAGTCAGAAAAATCCTTGCACAGCTAAACCTAAAAAGGAGAAAAAAGTGTAAGAAAATGGACACCTTTCCTAATGACAGGGAGGATGGTATGGTAATATGATAATCAGGTTTAGCATAATTTGTCTTTTGTATGCTTTTTTATAAGCATTGGCATAACTTGTCAAAAGGGCACTACTGTAAAATAAACTTGGCTCTGAATGTACTGGGAGGGGTAGAAGCATAACCAGCATGTTACACAACTAAGATGTTCCAGAGAAAGCTATTGCAAATAGTTATTAATTACTTTCAAGTGATATTAATGCATGTGACACTCGTTTCAAATGTGGTGGCTTAATTAAAAATGTTTTAACTGACGGTTGTAGAAACTTGGTGGTGTTTGTGGTTTGTGGATTAATTTCATAAAATCAAATAAATAAGCCATTCTTTTCTTCTCTTAACTTGAATATCAGTATCCATAAAGTGTCAGGTTAATAAAATGAAATTGAAGGCCTCATATCCAGGAGGAAGCAACTTCATTTTCTAGTCAAATAAGCTTCACTATACATTGCAAAACATGTCTGTGCACTTTCATTGAAGTGCCAGGCATAGAATTTTCTTTCCTAAGCCAAAATCTCTTAAGTGCATCACAGCTTAAGGGGGAACTCTAAACATTTTAAATATACAACCGTCTACAGGAGGTCTCACGAGTGGGAAGGCTGTTCTTTATCAAAACTATTCCAAGTGCCTTTCCTACAATGATCAAGAAATTTAAATAGTGAAAAAAGATGGTGTACTTACTTGCTATTTTTAGTGGAAAGCTGCACTTCTCCCATGATTAGAAACCTTCCCACTTCTAACCTCAGTTTATACATGGCCCATATTATAGCCCTATCCTAGTGGTGTTTTTAAACAGAGCAAATCAGTCAGTCACTGTTGTCTTACACCAGCCCGTGGCTTCTGATTTCTGGAAAGATGGGTTCATCATTCTACTGTTCATTTTTTTTATCTGTCCTCTTCCCTAAATGTCTTAAATTTAAAATTCATTTACTATCTGGGATTCTGGTGCCTTGCTTGTGTTTCCTTTTGGGTTTTGGTTCCACGTCTCCCCCTTTTTAACTGCTTCTGATTTTAAATAAACAAATAGGAAAAATATTTTGAGTCCTTTTAGATTTTCCTAAATGCTCTCAAGATAATTGCAGGTTTTCTATAATGCCCTTCTTTTGACAGGAAGAAAAGTTGTACTCCTGTTTACCTACCAGTCTGTATTAAGCTGCAACCTAAATCTGTGTTCGCTGAAATCACCTGAATATCTCCAGTGAGCTTCAGGCTGCAGGGTTGCTCCTTCTAATCCAGCTTGTGAGAAGAGAGAGCAGTTCAGGGGAATCTGAGCACACTTGGCCCTTGTCTCAGGAGGAGTTATGAGCAATCAAAATTGCGCATGACTGAGTGCTAGGGAAGACTAATTGACCTATTTGAATGGGATGATTAATACTTAAAGCTCATGGATATGGGAAACAGCTGCCACACCCCACTGGGATTTTGTATTTTCAGTTGACGTAACAAATGACTAATTTTTTAGACAATTCATTGACAAGATAGAATTCTAAAAGATTATTCACCTGACCTTAACATCCTGCATACAAGGGCTTTTGGACGTAGAATACATTCATAAATCACACAGTAACAGATCTACAGGGAGGGGGGAGGATTGTTATGGTGATAAGCACTGCAGAAACAAAAACAATGGCGTGCTAAGAGAGAATGTTTCACACACACACACAACACAAGAGAGTTGCTGAGATCACTGAGCACTTACAAACTAATGATGAACCAAGCACACATATCTATGGAAACCACGATGCTTCAGGAGATGCACAACCTTTGAGAGCCAAGGTACTGGCCCCACAGCTCAGAGCAGAGGGGGTTTCTGGCAATAAGGAACAGCACCCTGAAAAAACAGGTTAATCTGTGCCAGTAGGTGAAGCCGCACAGGTTTTTAAATGGACTTGGGAGAGGATATTTACAACCAAATAAAGTTTAATCAAATCTGGAGGATTCATTTTTCAAAAAATAGGGATGCTGAGTTTCTGAATTTGGTTCCTTTTACAGGGGTCGGTCCAGGAGTAGTGAAATCCATCTGCAGTGGGTTCACAGAAGCTAGTAATTGCCAGTGTTACTGCACAGATGCAGCAGTTTATATGTGTAGGTCCCACTTCCTGCATGTGTGTTGTGTATTTATGGGGTAATTCCAATGCCTCCATGATGCAGGTCTGTACTAGTACAATAAGCAGCCTTTTGTCTGGGATTTCCTGGTGTTCTAAGGGGTGGGCAAAGCTGCACCAGCTATGAAGCTTGACATCTAGAAATTCAAGGCAAAAATCCAATGCCCTCGAATTTTGCCTGTGTAAAATTACATTTAAATTACTTGAGAATTGTTTAAATAATCCAAAGGATTTTTTTATTAGGATTTTTGAATGCATCAATTTAATAAGGCTGTATTTATAATAAAGACTTTAGAAGTACACATACAGACATGCCTCGAGCTTTATAATATAAATAATACAGCTATAAACAAGATAAATAATAGTTTGTGATAAGAAGTATGCATTATATAATAAAATTAATAAATCGATATTAATTGTATTCCTCATGGGTTCATCTTTGCAGGATTGAATAACATGAGAAGAGTTGGTAGGCTGCTGCTTTTTATTTATTCATGGGAATGGGGACAACACATGCTATTTTTCACAGAGTTCTTCACGGATATAGAATATTTCATAAGCATCAAAGTTTCCTAAGACTCAAGGTGATACATTGGAAATCAGTATTCACTGAGTTTTAGAGGCCTCTGAAATGTTTGGAGTGAGCACTCAGATGAACTGAACATAAAAACCAGGCAAGTCCTGTCCTACAGTGTGCTGCCCTGGGAAATGATCACAGATTGAAGTAGGCTGGTTTGATGGTGACAGTCCTGAATACTCATGGAGGCATATGACTGGGGCAGGAGCTGACCTGTGGCCATTACAGTCCCTTTTCAGGAGACAGCCTATATTTAAGCTCTCTTTGTGTTAGCAATCCCTTACAACAGGAAATAAGCAGAACTTATAATGAAAAAAATCATTTTGGTGAATTGTGATATAGAAAAATTAACTTCTGACTTGAATTAGAAAGGCAAAACGACTCGCAAAACAAAACTTGGGAAAATCATAATGGGCATTTGGCAATAAGACAATAAGTTGAAACGTTGCTAGGATACTTCTGTTTTAATTTTAGCCCCTCTTGTCAAATCAATTTCACATCAAAAATTTAAAACTGAAGACATCATTTCCATGTAACACGTTAGTTTCAGCAAAATCCTACTTTTGGCTGTAGAATCTCAAAGTGAAAATTCTTGGCTGAAACCCTTAAGACATGCTTAGTGTGCATGTCATATCTGTAAATCTCAGAGTGTTTAAACAAGCAGCTATTCCCAACTGACCCATAAGGCAGAGCAGATAAAAGCCATTTCTTTGACAGAGAACTGTAAGTAGCAAGTCTGTGGCACCTGGGAATTACCTAAGTGAAGCTGATTTTATTCCTCTCCTAAGGCAACTGAGCTCTATGCTTTACAAAGAGTTACTGTTATGATCCACTACAACAGTACAAGTATTTAGTTGGCTTACCTATGCCACAGAGAAGTTCTGGACCCCAAAACAAGCAGCTTAAGTAAAATTCTCCTATGTGTAGAACAGGACATGCTGTATCACCCTAACTGCTTACCCAGATTCATAAAATCCCTGTACACAACATGCTATGATTCTTTCATTCTATGATTCTCTGTGCTCACTGGAGAACTTGTGCTCCTGACAGCCACTCAGGGAAAATACACACACTCACAATAGTTACAAGTGTCCACAACCCATCTCAGCTCCTAACAGAGTAGCTGTTTTACAGGACACCCTTGATTTCAGCCTTTTGCCTGGAGAAGGGGGAGTTGACTGAACTGATTAAACTTCTAAAGAGCCTCTGTAGGAAATACCTGGGGATTAACCCTTGTTCCAATATAGAGCATATCACATCCTTAAGCAAAAACTAGCTGACAATTAAATCCATGCTCAGGCACACAGAGTCTTTGCACTTTCCTAATCTTGTGTTTTCATTATTTGTGTTTTCCCAATGCAGTCTTGAATTGCTCACATAAATGATAATCCTGCATGCTACCCCATGTTTGTATCTCAGGTGTTAAAACTTATTGGTTTGCACATGTAGCCCTGCTAAGGAAAGGAAGAAAGCCTTTTTAAGCCTAAGCCTTGGTCCTGTCAAGGCAAGCCTGCTTTTACTGACAAGAGCCAGACAGTGTTGCATGTGGGGCAGGCTTCAGAGGCCCTGCAGCAAGCTGGTCCTGGATGACTCTTGCTAAAAATCTTAACAAAACTCTGTGGGAATTTTCCTCCAAGCTCAGCAGTCAATGAACATAAGAAGTATCCAACGTCTGCAGAGCTTTCCTGTGCTGTGTGAGACAGATAGAGGAAGGTTTTCTCAAATGCACAGCAGCAGGACTGAGCACCCACCATTCCCCAGGTCATCATAAGTGTCATGGAGAAGTCACAGGGCCTGGCCACCACAGGAGAGTTTCTCAGAAAGGGTTGGTGTGGGCAAAACTACAAGATCTCAGCTACACGCATTTTTGTAGGATGGTGTTTTTATTTTGTAAAGAAGTCAAGTTAGGTCTTGTTCAGAATGTATTTCTACATGATGATTTCTACAATGATGTCTAAAGGTCTTTTTCTACATGTGCTTGTTACAGACGAAATATTGGTCGCATTATTGCCTTACTGGCCAGGGCATGCAGGGTACAGCGAGTGACCACAGGGTACAATTTGGCTGACTGAGTTGCATCACTCTTTGGGCTGTGGTTGTAACAATAACTGCAGTGCAGCCCTTTCCAAAGGGAAACCATAGATTGGCAAAAGAAAAGGACCTATGCTTGTAAATGGATTAATAAAGATAGTAGTAAAATTTAAGACGTTTATGCTCAGACTGACTTGTTAGATGGAAGGTGGCACACAAGAGAACAAATCATAAAACAATCTCAGCAAAGCTTTTAAAATCCAAACTCTTGGGGACTTATAAGCAGTGTGAATATCAGAATGAAAATGTGCTTGCTGAAAAAGTCATGAACATGCACCACAGCCAGTCAGCTTAAGCCAATCCAGTCATTTATACAGTTTAGCTGACCAGTCAGAGACTAAAGGTGCATGAAAATACGCTGCCAGTGATTTGTTAGCTTCTTCTTCCACTAAGAAAACCATCTCTGTCTTGGCTGAAAAGGGCACGGTTTTATTTCTAACTCTGTAATGTTGTAGAGTTGTTTGCTTTATCAATATCCTCCTGCTTACTTGGTTACCTTAAGTAATAATGAAGCTTCATTACCAATATTTCTAGGTGCAGAAAGTGCACTACAATCTATCTAACTGTTTTAACATTGATAATATATCTTCATTTTTGATAGATGATGCTGGTCTTAGCCAGGAGGGTCCAATATCCACAGATATTGGAGAAGGAGAACAATCACTTGCTTTCATGTAAACAGCCAGCTTATACACTGTAAAAGACAAAGCATGCTGAAGGTAAGTCATCACTTCATTTAAAGTTTCCAATTCTCTTTTCCTGTTTGCCATAGGAGTACCAGAATAGCATGAGATATATAAATAATTTTGTTACCTTTGGATGTATCTCCCTCTCTACTGTTGGCGATATCTCAAATTACCCTTTTACTGAATGTGAAGAGAGCTTGCAATTCTGAGTTACTTAAGGATGACAAAGGTGGGCAAGACACAGAAGCATTCATGGTGACTGAATACTACTCACCTTTCTTTCACAACATGATAATGTTCTCTGTGGTATCACCTTGCAAATGCTAACATTTGTGACAGTATGCATTCATCCACAGGTGAGCTGTAATAGAAACTGATGACAAATCCATCAGTAAGTGCCTACCTGAAACATGGCTGAGCATTCTAAATTCAGAGAGGGCCATTTTAGTCCTCAACAGACATTGGCTCTCAAATGCATGACAGTACCTGTTTTCATACTAGGTTTCAGGTACAAAATTGCCTTAATTTGATTTGCCTATATGGTTATAAAGCTGTAATTTTGTGAAAGGTTGAAACTTGGAAAGAGTTACAGATGGCTGAGTGAAGGCTTGTCTACACTCTACTGACACATTCATCAGTATTTCTGAAGCCATCTTTTAAAAACCATTTATTATCCAAACTTGTATTCTGTCAAACTTTTGGATTCTATTGTGTCCTCTTCTACCTCAGCTGTGGCAACAGAAAGAACATGTGTATACAGACTTGGACAACTTGCAGGTAACAGCATAGCATACTAAGGTTGGGCTTCAAATGATATTGGCTTTAATGTAAAAATTTCTTTAAATCATGCATAAAAGTTTTTGCAGTGTTATATATATTGGAGTGTTATAGAACATGATATTTTAAACATTAAGTTAATGATAACTGAATTTGTGGATAGGATAAATGTGGACTACAATGGAAGATACATTCTACTCTAAGCAAATGGTTGTTCTGTAAAATTTACTTTACAAAACAAAACTGAGATTATCCCTTATTTCCAACTCAAAACACCAGCTGAGGTGTCTCCATAGTTGTCTGTAGCTTTCAGCAACATTCAATTTCAATGGCCAAAACAGTAAAAATGTCTCCTGCACACACAGGGCCCTGTTGGATACCCCTGATGGACCTCTCACAACCACAGGGATATTGGACTGTCTGTGCCACAGGGCAGCTGCTGGCAGGATGCTTCAGCTGGCCAGAATGAGAGATAAAGCAGCCACACCACTGCTTATCTACCAGCAGTCAAATAAGGTATCTGATGAGAGGTAAGGCATGGTGTCAAATTAACTTCTTCAAATTGAATTCTTCACTGTGCTGCAGCTCATTGCTGTGGATGTTCCAGTTTGGTTCTCAGCAAGCTGAATGCCTCTTCAAGTACGGTGTATCAGTGCAATGTAAATTATTAATTTCTTTTATTTAGGCCATTATTGATTTATGAATATTAATTCAGAAAAATGCTGTAGAGTTTGCAGTTCACAAACAGTTCATAGCTGTCACATTGCACTATGAGAGCTGCAATACAATAGGAAATTTCTTTGAGTAAATGAGGTCAGCACTTGGATGCAGCCCCACCTGACAAAATCCACCATGGTAGCAAAGGATACTTTTGCATCCTCTGGGCTTAACTGTGTTTCACACAAACCAGCCTTGATCAAGGGCTGCAGCTGCTTCCAGATGTAAATGCAATTAGGCCCTACCAAAATACTAGGTTGTAGCACGTGTTAGTTCAAAGGCAGTGCAGAAGCAATATCGCTTCTGAGCCGACAGACAGAGAACTCTGCCCCGCACTCGGCTGGGCGTCCTCCCAGGGCATAGGGAGGTGATGGCTCATCTCTGCACTCTTAGCAGCTACAGACAGGCTCCAACAGGCCCCAGGCAGCACATGTACAGCCAGATCCACACTCAGGGAGTGTTTGTGAGGCTCAGTCAAATCAGAACTCGGGTTTTGCTCTCCCAGTAAGGCTGTATCCAGATCATACTATATTTTTTTTTTCCTCTGTATCTATGCTCCAGAAGGGGAAGAGTGGACCACGGTGACATTCTTTATTGCCTTAGCTTTATAGCAGCTATGGGAATTTCTTTAATTGTAAAAAATAAGGTATGATCTTATTTTTAAATGGAGTCCTAGAAAGGCGGCTTCCAGCCTGCGGGTGGCAAGTTTCAGAAGCATCCACCGTGTCATGCAGATAGTTCCCTCTCGTCTCTGCTTTCTCCTGCCATATTGCAAATCCCTCAGAAGATAGAAAGGTGTAAGCACAGCTGCTGGTGGGGATGTCAGGAAGGAAAGTGTTAAATGCTGAGGGTAAACATCTCCTAGTCAGCAGGGCAGAGAAGATCTCACAGATAAACCCAGCCTTGAAGCTTCTCCCCAGCTCAACTGGTTATTGCTCAGCGGCAGCTCTTACTCATCCTAATCTAGGTGGAGCTCCTTCCCTCCATCCCTCCCTCCCTCTCTCCCTCCCTCTCTGCTGTGTCTGTCCTGGCTGAAAAGCTTTTCTCCAAGATCTGCACACGCCTTGGTAGGTACCGGCACCGCCTTTCCAGGAGCTCTGCAGAGGCACCCGCTGCTTCGCGTCCTGAGCCTGTGGCAGAGAGGGCCTTGTCCTGCCAGCCGCCTGCCCCAAGCCATGGTCAAGTACGGCCTCGACTACACGCGCTGCAGATGGATCCTACCCCTGCTCCTGGGCATAGGAGTCATCTTCGGGATCATCGCGCTGGCGGGCAGGGGCTGGCTGGAGTCGCAGACCTTGCCCTACGTGCAGCAAGCGTCGCTGTGGCAGAACTGCAGGAGGCCTGACCAGGGCGGGGAATGGAGCTGCGAGTCCCTCATGGGCTACGGTAAGTGCCCACAGGGGTGGCGGGGAGCAGGCTCTGAAGCAGGGTCACATCCCCCAGGCCACCTTCCCGCAGGTCTCCTAACAGTATCACCCAATACCTGGCGTTTATATATGAAACCACGGGCAATAGGGGCTGCCACTAAATACACCAAGGCTTTTGACTAAGCAGGTGAAGAAATAAAATGCCCTCACACCCCTGTGCAGAAAAGAACCTAGAGAATTACATAATACATAAAAACCCACACATGATATTGTACCGGTGCAGAAAATGATATAGGATTTTCGTCCTCTCTCAGAAGAAGCTGGTAACCTCTTCTCATAATCACTACTTCTCGATACTTAGCGGCTACTGGTGATCAAACATCCAAACAACAAGTTGTGTGGGTAAGCCTGGCATTAGTGTAACAAGCGGGTCTGAGTGCCAGAAAAAGGGAGGTAAAAATGTAAGATGGTAGCAAGATATTCCCAGGGAGTGTCAGGCTACAGAATGCAGCCCTGAAACTGCTCAGGTAGGTGGATCGTGTGAAAGAGTCTCCTTGTGATTATGAAAGAAAGCTTTAAAAGATGAAAGGATTTCTTGTTCGTACTAAGTTTTGGTGAAGTATGCTACTAAACATGTTGACCCAGGTGCAATCTTCAGCTTGAAAAGATGTGAACCACAAATGTGGGAGAATAGCCCAAGAGAAGGGTCACTCTACATGTGCCCTGTTTCTTTCCTATTTTCCTTTTATGTTTCTTTCTGTATATTTGCTACTGGCCATGGTTTGAAACAACTAATGGTGAATGAAGGTCTGTTAGCTTGAGCTGGAAAGAAAGTTCAAGAGTTCTTAGAATTTATGCTCATTCAAATTACAAGGAAGAGCCTTTTCTCTAGGGCTCAGAATCTCAGCTCTTCTTGTTAAAAATAAGAGTAAAAGCACTTGCTGAAGCAATCTCAGGGATCATTTATTACAGTGTTTCAAAATGGTTCCTGAAGGTTTATTGTGTGTCATGAAACTCTACCTTCTATGTGCAAAATTCAGCTTTAATGAGTTAATTGCAGCAGGCCTCTGTGAGTGTAGGGCTCCAGGCATGAGCAGCTCCACCGAGCATCACCATCCAGTTCTGGTCTCAGGGCTCCAGCATCAGCTCTGTGGCTGGGCGTAAGTCAAGCCAGCAAATTGGCCTCTGCTACATGGCACTTGAGAGAAGAAAGAACATGATGCTTAGTAGAGGGCTTCTCAGTCCTGAGTTTCCTCCTAAGATTCCTGAAAAGCAAGCCCTCCTCTTGATCTCCAGGTTAGGCCCTGGTATGCCATGAATGCCAGCTTTAACTGGTCAGAAAACACTGACATGTATCACCTTGCTTCTCTTGATAATACAAGAGAAATTTCTCCTTACTTCCACAACCTAGATAGGTGTTTGGCATTTCACTTCCTTCCTTTTCCTGCCTCGCTGATAGCTTTAAATTCTGCAGCTGTATGCACAGTTTCCCTGGAAGTTGGACAGCATCTACAGACAAACCACGGAGGTCATCCTCTGTGTGGACTGTCCTGCAATGTCTGGGGTTACCATGAATCACATCCACAATAAGTCCAGCACTTTTAACACAAACATTGTGGACTTGGTACACACATGCAGAACATTATCCAGCAGGTACATTGGAGAGTCCACTGATGCTTCTGAAAGTATTAGAAATGCTGTTCATGAGCTGCGTGACTGCATTATGCCCTCAATAGGCATTCATCTCTCACTTGAACTCTTCAAGGTGATTACATACCCAGGAAGCCTAAGCAAATACTCAAAAGCCTCCTGGACAAAATTTCCTGGATATGCCTGGCACAATGGAGTCACCTAGCCAGTGGGAGAATATGTGAAGGCTGTATGTAAACAAAGTATGCAAAGGGCAGGTAGGAGTGGGTTATGCTGCCAGGCTTCTGCCTTTGCCAGATTTTGCCATGAAAATGCAGATCTTGCCCTTCATGGGTGTGAGTTATGCCTGACCCAGGAGAGGACTGTAGACCTGACTGTTAAGGCTGCAAACTCATGTCACTGTCCTGATCTTTTCCAGACCTTTCCCTCAGACCCCTTCTCTCCAGAGGCGGGATGTGCTCAGATCCAATTCTATTCTCCATTTTTCCTCTCTCAGTGATGCGGGATTGGGATTTTTCTTTTGTGACTCCCACCTTTTCTCATGCAGGGCAGAGGTGGCTGATGCTGGTCTTGGATCCCACCCAAAAGACAAGACCATGAGAGTGTCTCACTTGTGAGAATCCAGGTCTTTTGTTGTACCTGCCTGAGTGATGAAATGGAGGGGTTTAGTAGTTCTGGGATTACATTTCTCTACCGTGCTCCAGAAAGGTCATGGAAAACAAGCATTCAGCATCATGTTCTGTGGGATGTTTAGCTTTGTGCCAAGACAAACACAATGCTGGTTAAACAAAGTGTAATTACACACCTTCCTGAGCACAGAGACAAAGAGATGTGATGTAAATGTAAAGGACAGGAATGTTTTACAGCCTTCCTGAGATGAGATCTCTTCCCCCCCACCTCTGTTCCACAGTTTCCATCTTGTTTCTTCTGACCTTTACTCTCAGCTTCCCTGTCTCATCTACCACTGGCTGGGTAGGTTCTGAAATTTGGCCCTCCTGCAGGGCTGGTTTCACTGATAAACATGATATGTATTTGTACCTCAGCAGCTGCCAGCAAATATTGTCAACATGACTTGGACAGTGTAGTTATCTTAATCCACTACAGTCATCTTCGTCCTATCGTAATTAGATATAATTGCAACATCCTTGCAAGTTGTTAATTATAATGTGCAAATTCAAATCAAATTCTGCACGTGCAATGTTTATAATTCCCCTTGAATCTTGGCTGTTTGGCTTAAGATATGTTTATACAGTTGGAAGGCAAAAACCCCAGCGTCACTGAGGTTGATTATATTGGAAGGGAAGAAGGTTGAATATTTCATTGGCTGCATCAGTGGAGTTTGGAGGTTTTGATTTTTTCTTTTTTTTTGGAAAGGCAATGAAGTTACTCCACTGGTGCCCTTATCTTCTGTGAAAGCATCTGTTCACCCCTGGTCCATTGCAGAGTTTATGAGCTCTGTGGAAAGTGAGAATATGAAGAGTTTACACACTCTGTTATCTTCTCCAAGCCTTCAGATCATCTGCTTTAAACATATGACACTCATGTAGACTTTACCTTTAGACTATTGCTTTTCAAGCATATTTGGTTCAAAAAAAATAGAACTTTCTAGGATAAAACCTCCAGTGCATTAGGACACTTACTCAAGATGCATAGAATTTAGGATGAAGGACTGAGAGATTCATTGCTCTTGCTCTTCATTGTTCTTGCACTTGAAAAAACAAAGGGCTTAATCTTATTACATGCTTGAACATATACAAAGAGAGTTTAAGACTTTTTGGATAAAGAATAAGCAATATGGAATGTACCTCTGTGGGACATGGCTGAGCTTAAAAAGAAAATGTACAGGTTAAACCCCATCATGATGCTGGCACAGCACTCCTTTGTTTTTCTTGTTCTTTGGCTATATTACCTGTCTTGAACAAGGCGTGTCTTGCAGACCTAAGACACGTCTTCAGTATGTAATTTTTATTCCACTGCAGGCTTTGAGGATGTTTAAACATGTGTAGGTAAATACATAATAAACATAAATAATCCAGGGGGAAATGACAGATTTTATTAGTCTGAGTGTGATGCCGAAAGGGTGAAAAACTGTGACTACACTTGTCCCATCTTATCTTCCACCCAGCCTTGCAGGTCTTCCATTTGCAGATGCTGCCATCAAAACAACTGAAATTTTAAAGATCTAAGTGTGTGTCGAAGAGATCATCTTATGTGTATAGTGCAAACAGAGATCTTGGGGAAAAAAAATCAGTAAAAGTCATTTCCATATGCCAAGTGGAATCCACATTTTCAGTTATTTTCACATCATAATATTCTATTATATCTTTTTCTATTTTTTTTTCTATTTTTTTTTCTATTTCTATTTTTCTATTATATTTTTTCCTGGAATGTGTGGAGGGGTTTGTGGCTGTGGAGAATAGTGGAGGGATGAATGATTTTGCCATCTGGAAAGGACATCTTTGTGCAGTTTGTCTTCCAGTCAAATAATCGGCAGCTATGTTCTAGGTATCTAGTTTTATTTTGGTCTATGAATATGAACGCAATACTACAAGATAAGAAGGCTAGTATAGTATGATTATAATGAACAAAAACTACTTCAAATATGACAGCAGATAAGCTTTCACTAACATGACAGCTTTCACTTGGCTACAGGCTAAGTGAAAGAAGGAAATGTTGCAAAAGTAATATCCTTTTGCGAAAGGAAAAAGGGAAACCCTTACTTGCCCCAAGAAAAAGCAAGCACCCTGAGCAGAGTGACAGGGGGATATTTGCAGAGGTACAGGATGGGATACAGCAGATGGAGGACAAACAAGATATCCCAGTGGCTCTCTGGCATCTGAGGGCATCTGTACATCAAAATAGAAATGAAGTAAACAAGTAACTGTGCTTTTGAAGTAGGGACTAGCTGAAGTCACTGGGCCTTTATTGCAGATTTTTCCTGAAGACAAGGTTCTGCACTTAACAGCTTTCAGAATTTGGTAAAATTCAAGTAGATTTGCAAAAGCATCTTTGCAAATGGGAAGGAAGTTGGGAAGGTTTCTAACCAGTTCAAGGGAGCCTGTGGGGAGCCCAGGATGGAGCCCAGCACTGCTCTGTGCATGGCCTGGATCAAAGGGCAAACCTTGACTCCTTTGGCACAGGGTGAACTGAAAACGAAAGGTTGCTGCTGTTCCTGCTGTATTGTAGCACAAAATGGTTATATTTATGTAAAGTGATTGTCTATAGTTTTAATGACAGTGTGTAGAGAAACATATAATTTCCTAAGACATCATTCTCCTTAAAGTGTAATGTTAGCTGGGACTAACCAGTGAGAAATGAGATTACAAGGTCAGTTACCGAATAACGTAGAGTACTCAATAATTATTCAAAGCTTAGAATGAGAAAAAATACAGTCTCAAACATACTGCTAATGAAAAAATCACAACAGTGTTTGTAAGGAATGATGCAAGAAGGAGAGAAAAAATTTGATTTTCCCCCAACTTGTAGGAGATACTCCATTGTTTCTAATCAGGTATAAGAGAATGGAATCAAGGCCAGAGCATTTAATTACCACAGCAAATTTTATTCCTTATCTGCAATTTTTAGTGTGCTTTCTCTTGTAGTTTTAGAGTTTGAACTTTTATAATTTCAGTGGCAGATTCATTTAATCAGATTATTTTCTAAATAATAATAATGGTCTTGAGCACTTAACTCTTCAGAGGGCAATTGTACATGTAATCCCACTGTTCATTATCCAGGCTTCCCTTAATAATTACGGTTAGATTATGTGGAAAAATAGCAATCGTGGAACATTCTCATCTGCCCATCAGGAGATATGAACTGCTGGTGCTGAGGATTTTGAGAAGA
The DNA here is from genome assembly GCA_013397195.1 of Hylia prasina. Classification (NCBI taxonomy): domain Eukaryota; kingdom Metazoa; phylum Chordata; class Aves; order Passeriformes; family Sylviidae; genus Hylia; species Hylia prasina. The sequence goes on along the minus strand of VYXD01013817.1, from coordinate 2,924,225 downwards.
TCCTCAACACTTTGCATTTTCAGGCCCGGAAGTCCTGGAGAGAGGATTCCATTCACTTACACAGGAGGCATCTCTGCTGGCAGCATGTGGAAATCTGTGGCCAAACTCTCAATCCTCTTCACCTCATCTGTTCCTCTCATTTATTGAGGTAATCTGATACAGCATGGCCATAATAACATCTCCATAGTCTGAACAGTGATAAGAGCTGCAAGATGCCTTTCTAATTCCATGGCAGGTTTAAACAGATTACTTAAGTGGGAAGGTGTTACGCAGCAAAAGAAACAAAACTCTCAGAACGTTCTTTTCACATTTTTGTATCACTTCTCACTGGCAGCTTGTGCTGTTCTGAGACACCACAAACGCACTGACTCAGTGAGCATTGTAATGCCATGTTCCTTCTTTATCAAATACCATTACAAAATAACTCATTGCTCAAAAATTCCCAGGAACTCAAAGTGGAGTGCTGACACTAGACTGTGCTCCAGAGCTATCTGGCTTCCTTCTACCACTACTAAATAACACTTCCCTTCAGTACTGCTGAATTACTAATCTGAAACTGAATACATCTAATGTCACCTCCTGTGCTGACATATGCATGCTGTGCCCGAATCAGGCCCCCAAAAAATAGGAATTCTCTGTGCAGTTCATTTAACAACCTCATCAGCAGTAAGCAGCAACAGACAAAGATTTTCAGGATTCATTGTAAAAGCTGTTTCATTAACAAGAAGAGTAAAGAAATTCAATATATTTTTTGAGCACAAAGCATGATTTCTGCTTATATTCTGGGGGTTTTATTTTGCAAATAGTAAAATTTTGCATCTACCAGAAAATCAGATCCAGGTTCACAGCTGCTGCTTGTTACTGGGAAATTCCCTAGTGCAAAAGGTGATTTTCATCAAGGTTTCAGAACAAAGTTTGCTCACAGCATGAAAACTGCAGATCAAGGGTGACAACAATTCTTGGTGCACATGGAAATAAGATGTAAATTCAGTGTTCATTAGTCCCAAACGACTCTGGGAATATAAAACTTAAAAAGGACCCTGGTTTTGAAAAAGTTCCACTCTACCATTTTGATTAAAAGTCCTAGTTCATAGCCTGTGTTATCATGGAAATTGATGCTGTTTAATTAATATTAAATATTTCAACCCACTCAGGGGTAATTAAGGAGCAGGTACATCTTGCTATTCTTATTAACTGAGCTTATGTAAACGAACCAATTAATCAATACCTGTTTTATTTACCTGACCCTCCCAAACCCCATGTACACATCCAAGTACAAGAAATCCTGCTTTAATTTAAAATAAATAGGAAAAAAATAGGAGGGAAAAAATGTTGTAGCATTTAAGTGTATGAGGCTGAGCTTTAATCCTGAGATTTTCTCAGTGTGTGCAACTGCTTGTGAAGATAGTGTGAGATAGGGGTACTTCCTGATTCTCTCATGAGCAAACCTTTAATTTTGAGGCCCTGTGTGTGCATTATATTTAATAGGTAACTTACTCCCTTGGTGCTCCCTTTGATGATGGCTCTACACCTTCTGCCCCTTCTGCCTTCCCAGCACTAAGTAAGCATCAGGGAGCAGCCCTCATTAATACAAGATTTGCAGAAGCCAGCTTCTTAAGTCAAGCTTGTACATGCCTGAGCTTACAATGAGATGAATTTGAACCACTCCCTCAAGACGTAACAGCTCCTCCCCTCAAATTCAAAGTCAGAATAGCTTCTAAGTTTAACTGCTTGCCTCAGTAAAAAAGGAGGGTTGCAGATTGCATAAAGGTTTTGCCTGTTTGTGGGTGGATCCAGTGGTGAGGAATTAATAGGTTTTTCATTCAAAGGAGCTAATGCCCACCAAGCCACACTGAGCTATCACTTTAGCATGCAGCAATGGACAAAACACTGCCTTCTGCTAATATATACTGTGTTTTATTGATAGAAGAACTACTCATAAAGGTTATTTTCCTTAATGTTGTCATTTAAAATCATTATGTTCTAAAGTCCTAATAATTTCTCATTTATATGGGACCTGTTACTAGCCATTGAGAAACTTTGGCAATGACATTACCCTAGTGTGAACCTAAATAGGTTATTCTCTGTTTCCATTGTCTTTTATATAGTGGCAAGCTAAAAGCTGGTTCTAGCTCACACAAAAATAACTTTTATGAGATAATACTCTGTTATTAAACAAGAAACCCATATTAAGAGCCAATGAATTCTAAAAAAGCAATGCTGGGGGGGGAAAGAACAGATGCCAAAGAGGATTCCATATAGAAAGACAAAAAATTTCTGTATTCCACTGCAAAAGATATAAATTCACACAAAAAAAAATCCAAAGAAAAACCTCCAGTATTGACTACCTATAAAAAAGATATACAGAGAATTAAGTTCTTTTAAGAATGATCCAGATGCAATGAAGACAGAAACTCAGAAAACAGTACACTTCCAATCATACCTTTGATATTATTTTCCTCATTTTATTCTGTTCATAAATTATCCATGACTAGCATGTGATTTTTTTCTCATTTGTACAAACTTCCTTTGAAGTCATTTTCAGTCAATGGCTTTCAGTCTGCACATGTAGTTTATTCATAAGAAGCTGGATAGTTTCTTGTTTATCTGGGCTGCATACAAACACATGCAAAATGGTATTTCAATGCCAGCTCATGTGATCAACAAATAATTGCAGAGATTATAGTGTGCATTTGTTTCCAGAAAGAGCACAGAAATTCCATGCAGTTGGCACGTTACAGGGTCAGTATTTCCAGAAGACAGGATTTTGCACTGTGTAGTGTTGCACAGGTAACACAGCAAGTCCAGAGTCCTGATGACAGTGCAGTGCATGTACACCAGCAGCATGTAACCCTTTGGCGGGCAGAGATGCGGGTTACTGTGTTTGATGGACCACCTCAAAATTCATGCTGAGGGAACACGAGTTCTGCTACAAACATGTGCACTTTCACACATGTGCACTTTCTTGAGGAGAACAAACCAAAGGGAAATGGGGAAAACCTGGCCAAAGCAGTTCCTTTTCAAAGTGAAGCATGTGCTCTGCAGTGTTCGCCACACCCCGACAAAGAACGCCGGGTTGAGAAACTCAAGTCAGTTCAGCTTTGTTTCCAAAATAATACTCTTTCCCTTTAATCAGAGAGATGTTAAACAGGTTTAGCTCTGCAAACTCAGCCTAGATACATTCTCATTACATACAACACAAAGATGAATTGCTACCACGGCAGATTTTAGTTCTCCTAAGAATCACTTTGCAAGACTGCAGGTAGAACTGCAGGGTTTATGTTTCTTTCCCTTGGTGGTATGAAGGATAACAGAGCAAAATATTATTCTGTTACATTTTCTTTCACCCCTCCCTGGTTCTTGTGAATTAAAGCTACCCTTCCTCAAATCGCTGCACAATTCACTGCAGTGTGAAAGTGATCAGTCAGCAAGAACCTCTAGATAATTGTTGGTGTCTTTGCGCTGGCAATAAATATTTGTTTTTCTTTCCAATGCTAGTTGTGTATTTAGCTTCAAGCCAAGAGGAAAATTTGGAGAAGTATGTTCTTATTGATTGTACAAGGAGCAGTACTTCTGAACTCTCTAGGATTCCTTTCAGAAAATGTCACCCAAGGAGACACTCAGCAGTTTACGTGGTGTAGAAGTACCAGATCAAGAAAAGCATGAAAATGTTATTGTGAATGTTTTCTCATGTTTTGAAACACATACACCAGGAACATGGGCATTTGTATTTGTCATGGAGTAAGTAGAGGTCATATGCTATTCTCAAGACACAACAGCTCTTTTTTTGAAGGCACTATTTAGAGTATGAAAGATGGCAGGCTAAGGAAATAATACTAGGTTTGGCGGTTCAAAGTTTTGGCTCAACTTACTGCTGAGCAAGAAAGATTGTTTCTTTTTTTGTGCAGGACAGACACTGTTTACACTTTCAGAAACTGTAAAATGTGTGAGGGAGTAAAACAGGAAGGCAGGAAACTGAAGATATTCTTAGTCCGGGATGTCTAATTAAGTCCATCAGCTTCCCTATGGCTGCAGCCATATACAGGATAAGTAGAATGTGTTTATATGGTGCAATACAAGAGGTAGTCATGCTGCCTCCAAACTGAGTTAACTTTAATAGTAGAGTAATAAATCTGTGTTATTACTGAATTCTGCCTCAACTAATAATGTAGCTCATAAGATATGAGCTCTGTCCTGGCATGGAGGGCTCTTTCTGGACTCTAAATTAGCTCAGGGGTCTTCCCACACAGCAGGGAGCTATATAAGTCAGGCACTTATTCTCATTTTCCAGTGGTCACATATTACTATATTCACTTTGGATAGCCCAGACTCTCAAAAATCATTGCTGATTGACATACAAAACACTGTCATCAGAAGCAGTGTCCTTGCTCTGCTTGAGACTGTGAAAACAGGGGTTCCTCTCACCTGTTTGGGATAGCAATGTCTTGTTTAAGACCGAATTGCTCAGAAAATTGCCAGTTAGAAGGAGTTTTGAAGAGCAGCTGGTGTGTATCTGCCCACAAACCCTTTCATAGAGTTCACTGGTGTTCTTTCAGGTGATGCAGTTACTGAAAAAGGGAGAAGTGGGACTGGCACTAAAGCATTACAGGATGCTGCTGGTATTCAAGGACACCTTTGTATAAACACATTTCTTTTCTCACAAGCACATTTTAACTCTTAAACAGCCAAAAGAACACCAGCATTTTTGGGGCTGAGAAAACAGATTTCAAAAACTGCTGAATATTTTTACAAACTCAGTTTGATATCCTGTAACCTGCTGCTCCCTCTGTTTCAATTTTTGATTTGGTGATAGGTGGACTGGGCCCTTTCAGATTTTAACTGGCCTTGCTTTACAGCCAAGAATACATTGAATTGATGTTGTACCTGTGAGGATTCTTTGGCCTGGAGTTTGCATTTTTAAGAAAAAGCTTTGCAGATAGAACAATTCATTTATAATTTTACTCTAAGACAAAAACCCCCACAACATTGGAAGATAAGAAAATATTTGTGAACAAATCAGCCACTTGCTTGCCAGTGTTTTTTGACCAATTTAATTCTTCTAATTGTGACAATTTTAAGGAATTTTAAGTCTTAGTTCAATTTGTAAAGAGCTAAGCTACTCTAGTGCCCTGGCTGGCACAAGATAAAATAAGCATCTCAAATATAGAAACAGTTGCAAGTATTGCTGCACAAAGCCTTTGTTACTCTAGAAAGGTAAGATGTTTACACACTGTATACACTACTGGTAGCTGCTGCTTTTTGTAAAGGATAGATGAACTCAGAATACTTTTCTTCAAAAAAAACTCTGTAGAGACTCACTCTTCCATATGGCTCTACTGCCTTGGAGCTGTGTATTGTTTTTCTTCCAATGTTGAGGGTTTTTTTTCCCTTTTGTAGAGCTGAGAGCCACAAAATTGGCTGTTAGGTGATTGAGCAATGCCTCCAAATGGTGTAAGCATCCTGCAACAAGCATGTCTCTTCTTGCCACACAGCCAGCGCCCAGCGGGCTGGGCGTGTGCCCCGTCTGCTTCCACAGTCACAGCATTTGGAACACTACTTCAGGAAAAACACCTGGGTGAGCCTGCCAGAGCCAGGGAGGTGCTGGCATGAGCAAGGTGCCACCGCACATGTCTGCAGCCACCAGGCTCAGCTCCCTGAGCCCCCAGCCCAGGTGCTGCTCCCACCCCAGGGCTTGGTGCTGCACCATCAGCTGCTCTTGGGAAGCAAGGCTGAGCTTTGGCAGTGGGGGAGGTGGAACCCCCAGGACTCCTGGTGTCTCAGAACTTGCTGGACAGGCAGCTGTGCTCTGAGTCTGCTCCTTTGCCTGGGAGTTTTGCAAACAGTTGTGCACCTAAGAAAAACCATCACCTCTAGGTGTTCTTGTCATTTCACCCTTTTGCCAGAAGTGTCCAGAACTCTGGACATGTTTCTGTGGCCCAAACATAAAGAGCCAGGTAGAGAGATACTCTTGTATCCAAGAGCAGTGAGGTCACCATTGCTGAGAAACTTCTCTTACGGCCAGGTGCCCCTTTTTTGATGTTTTAAAGGGTAACAGAGAGACTGGGAGTAAGAACGAACATCTTCAATGGGGTACATTGAGCAGTATAAGAAATTCCTCTTCTAGACTGTTTCTTCTGATCCTCTGCCTGAGGTGCTGTCCTCCCTCCTGTGCCTCCACACTGCATACTCTGCCTCTGAGCTCCCTCTAAACTCCTAGAGAGCAGAGTTTGAGCTCAAACACGGGGCTAGAAAATGAGATGTAAGAACACCTTCAGTCTTCTCAGGCAGCTGCCTGTTTACTGGGAAAACAATCCCATTGAAAAGCCCTATGAGCAGACAGAAACTTTGTGGAATAAGAAAGAGAATGGGCATGGCATAAAACCGAAATGCTGTAGCTAGAACGGAGCAGGGATCATAAAGCAGGGAGAATGTTGAAAAGCAAACAAAAGGGAAGTTAGTTTTGAAGGACTGAGGGGTAGAAAAGGATAGCTGGAAAATCCCGATCCATTTTTCTTGCCTAATATTAGTGGTGGTGTGGGCCCTGGGGAAAGACAGATCAAACACCAAGCTGTCACTCACTGGGGACAGGATGGTTGCTTTCATGCTTACCTGACTCTGGTCAAGGGACAGGCAGGACACTTTGCATTTTATTACTTCCACAATTAAAGCAAACAAATTGATAGGTTATTTACTCAATTTCAGTGGGAACTTCTGCTGAACAGCATGCACTGCATTCAAGTTGAATTGTAATTACTGTGCAGGGTTGTTTGGGCAGTGATAATATTTTGGCACTTCTGCTTCATATATTTGGTTAGAAGCCAATACTTGACAAAAGCATAGTGACTGGATGAGGGGATGAAGTCTGTAGATGCCTAGCAGACTTTAACAGCTTACTCAATTTAATATACAATTTAAAATGTCTCAGAGTGGCTTTTTTACATCCAGAAGAAGAGACACTTTGATCTCTTTGAGTAGTAGGTACTCCTCAAGGCTTGAAATATTAAATAAATATTATTTTTCCAGTTGTTATGCCAATACAATATGCTTTGCTTTAACATGTTATAACATAAGGTTTTATAATTTGAAAATGAAAGAATTAATATCCGGAACAAGCTTTTTGAATTGAAGTGGTTCTAAATTTGGACCAAAATCAGAGATACAATTTCCCTACAAAACAGATTCCAAATCCTTAGCTCCATTTAGGACACAGAGCTAAACTAAGACTGAAAGACAGAAATCATTGAATTTTGACATTTATGGGCTATTTCCATACCTTTAAGTTTGTCAGATCGGTAGTGCTTTTATAAACACTTGATTTCAAAGGAAGATTTTTATTAGTTCCAGGGACAGTTTAATTCTCCTTGTCTGTGCACAAGGAAGCTGGTTTTATGGCATCTGCTGAGGTAATATTTGCTATTGAAAGACAGTGTCCATTCTTACATCTTTAAAGCCTTTTCTATCTTAATTCTTAATTGTTTAAACTAAACAGTAAGCTCACACCCAAGCCCCTATTTCATTCTGCATAAGAAGACACAGCTGGAATTTTTTTACACATTCTGCACTTAGTGCATGATTTCTTGTGGAACTGAAATGTTCACTTTAAGGAGGAGAGAAAGCTCCCATGCTTTCTTTCTTGGGAGATGATTCTCTTTTCATAGGTTTTAAAATTAACCCTTAACTACTAGCCAGAGAAAACCAGCCTTTTGTTCCTTTCTAATGGATGTTCCTTCTGATTTCAGCCTGGGGAAGAGCTGCTGCTGCCACATACCTGGTGGGCTTCCTACTTCTAGTAATTTGCTTTGCACTGGCCATCATAGCATTTGCCATTGACACACTTCGGTTCAACTTCATTCGTGGGATTGGAGGACTGCTTTTCGTGGCTGGTAAGGCAGCACATGGAGTCAAGTTTAGCTTGTCCAGATATATCCATATTAGAACTGATATTTTCTTCAGCTGATACTATATCCAAGTCTCTGCCTTTGTGCAATTGAGCTCTTTATGAAAAATCAAAGTCTGTTATGGTACTGGATCGATTTTCAGATCCTCCAAAACATAGATGGGTTTAGCTACAGGGATTATGGAGGAAGGCAGTGGGTTAGGGTGTTAAATATTATTTTTGTTTTCTCTTTCTTCAGCTGTGTTCTCCATCATGGGCCTGGTCATTTATCCAGTAAAGTTCTCATCTGAAATGGAAATGACAGGAATCAATATGTTCAGTTGGGCCTATGGCTTTGGCTGGACCACTGCCATTATGGAAATATGCCTGGGATTCTTCTTCTGCTGCCTTCCCAACTATGAAGATCAGATCTTGGGTAATGTCAAGCCCACATACTTTTACTCTTCCCCATAAGCACCAGGAAAAATGTGTTCATATTCCAGTGATACCTGACAGACTAGCTATGTTTTTCAGAATATTGTCATCAGATGTTAGTAGAAAAGGCTGGAAACTTTTCTAATGCGTGTAGAAATATGGCACTGGCATCTGCAATAAAGTTATCTACTCTATTTTGGACCTTCATATCTGATGTGGGTTGGTTAGATAAAGCACAAATGTTAAAACCCTTTGGTTTTCCTCATTCATTCCCATGAGCGGGGTTTATGTGGATTCCATTGCATTTTAAATACATTCACAACTATAATGAAATTCAGAAAAACATATTATACCGGCAATAAACAAAACAACATATATCATCTTCCTGAAGGAAAAAAATTCCCATTTTGTATGTATCATCTTTAACTTGAGGATTTTGCACAATTTTCAAAAAGTCAAATACATTTACTCACTGACTGCCCAAGTAGTAAATTAGTCAGCCAGCACTTCATAGCTTTGCTTCTATTTTTCTTTCATTCACTTAAGCCATAAGGACAGAGTAAAGAAGGGATTAAAGCTCCCTACCAGAGCCAGCATCTCGACTTTTCCGCATTCATGTGGAATGTATTTATTTCTAAATATTTGCAAGAGTTAGCAAGTAAAGCCTTAAGAATCCTGATGTGTCATTGCTGGTGCCAGTACAGAGTGGGCAGAGGCAGAAGGGATTTCAAGCCACCCCTGCAACCTGCAGACCTGGTTTGATAAAGCTCCCGGTGTGGCTTTCTTCTTGGGTGTCTTGACACTTTTTTCTGCTGTATCAAAACCTATTACATTAAAATGCTCTGTTATATTGATCCAGCTTTTTTATCTGGAGTAGAAAGTTCAGGTATGATTTTCCTGCACCTTAGGAGTTGAGCTGGAGCAGTGTGAGTGTAAGTATTATAGAGTTGCCAAAAGGCCCCTTTTTTGTTCATGTGCTGTTCTTAAGTATTTTTAAAGTGGAAAGTGTATACTGTCATATGTAACTGTAAAATGCATAAATACCCCTTCCCATCTCATACTAAAGTTCTCATAAAGAAAATCACATCATAAAACATCTTCCAACATCCTATACGCCACAGTGCCTCAAGCCTCAAAATACTGCCAGCAATGATATATACTCAAGACTCTGCTGGTTTCTGCCTTGTTATACCTAAATTTATAACATTCCATTTATTCAAGTGAAAAAAAAAAAAAAAAAATAATATGTGATGTGGAAAAGGAGTCTCATCTAAATCCTTGAGGTTTATTAGCTTGTAACATATCTGCAATTTTGTAACTATGTGTATTATGAAAAGCCCTCCCAAGCTCCCAAGTGCTCCTTGTTTCAACAAATTAGAAGTGGAAATTTTTTTTGTTAAAACTTCTTGGTGGCTAAAATTAATAAAGGCACAGGGCTTCACCTAGGTTGTTTGGAGTTTTTTGGTTGGTTGGGTTTTTTTAAGCAGTTAATTCCATTCGCTTTTATGGAGTGTCTCCTAACTTTGGTCAATAAGAGTGAGGTATGGGGAGAGTATAAACAATGGAGAGAGTATATACCATAAAGAAAAATTAGACAAGAACATGTAAGCACTTTCAAAAAATATTTCCTAGCTGGAAGAAAATTGAAGTGAAATACAGTTGAGTTGAGTTTGTATAAAATGACTTGCAATTCTTCATGCAATATTATCCATTCAGGAGGAAAAACTTATCAGAAAGATTTTCATTATGCTTATTACACCTAATAAAAGATGGTATCTATGTATTGTTTCAAAAATTAGTTTTAACTTTTGTTCTCTACCGAGAGTGGGGTGTTGTGGAAGCCCTCAAAGCCTCCTCTTCTCAGGCACCACCTTGGAGTACCTGAGTATGCTCGCTGAAATTTGACATCCAGCATCACAACTACAGCTTCTGTTATTCTTCAGTCCTGTGCTGGCTGTCTCCCAAGGCCTTGTTCACAAGCACATGAGAGTAGTGGGCACTTATGGACCTCTCTGCTTCCTTGTGGGCTTATGGTGTTGAGTGCCTCCACACAGGACTCTGTGCCGCGATGTGCTACAGCTCATTTTGGCACGGATGTAACGCGCACGTGTTCATGAATAGGAAACCAGCACGGTCCTGCTCAGCGCTTTTGCTCCCACAGATGTGGCAATCCCCTGAGGAAGCTAAAGAGAGCTTAAGCAACCATTGTTTGTATTTACAGTTTCTTTTGCATTAGCTGGACACTGACAAAACACCTGGAGGTGGGGAAAGGTGCACAAAACAAGGTTTAGGAGTGTGACTCCAACGTTGATGAGACAGCAGAGCATAATTAAAAACCAAAGAAAATTGCCAGTGATCATCCCCCTTCCTCTCTCCTCTCCCTTGCTGATCTTGGCAGTTTCACTACGTCCTCTCTTCCCTCTTCCTCCTCCTCCTCCCTAAAGGTGTCTGAGCAGTCTGCTGGTTACTCTGCAGGACACAGCCCCAGTCCCCATTTCCCACTGCCACTTTTCATTCCTGGGAGAGAGGAGGAATGAAGCAACTTGCTGACCCCAGCACAGCATCAGGGACTGTAGCTGGGCTCCCTGCCCCAGGCTCTCACTGGAAAGGCTTTCCCTTAAAGAACAAGGTGGGTGGGTGGTTTGGTATCCAGTATCACAGGTATTAGTACTCAAGTGAAATCCTGCCTTTAGGGTAGTTTGCTTCCAGTCATGTCAGTTCAACACAGATTCCTAGAAAAACACCTAAACCCTGCTGCAGAAAAACAGTGAGAAGGCTAAAACTGTTTTACAGATGCCAGTGTTGTTTCCTGTGACTTCTGCAACAGGGATGCTTGGCAAAAAGAGAATGCAAAATATAATCAGTTCTAATAGAAAAGGAAGCTGAATCCAGGAGCCAAAGATGTGCCTCAATTTATTAGACTATTAACCACCAACTGCTAGATTTTAAACTAAATTTTTGAATTAGTCTATAATTTAAGGTCACGTAGAGTGTTAACTAAGCAAACTGTTAGATTGATTTAAGTCACAATCAGAAAACTTCTATTTTCAAGCAAAGGAGAAGTTAAAGGAAGAGAAGACATCTCCTTAGTTCTTCACCTCTGTTAGCCAGGGTTCTTGATCCAAATTTTGTCTATAAGAGAAAAGGACACTGCAACACTAAGAGCAGCACAAGAGAGGACTTAAAGTTTCATAGTGCCCAACAGCAATACTAAAGAAAGAGCTGGGAAGAACAGATGTCTGAAGCTTTTGGGAACATTAGGTCTGCGACAACAACAGAAATAGATGACTGCCAAAGGCATTGCTACTGTTCCTGTCAAATTAAGAATTAGGGAAACATCCTCCAACATGTTTTATCTAATTCAATTTCACTACTGAAAAGCAATGAAGAAATTGTGTTGAAAGCAAGTGGAATGTCAAGCAGCCCTACAGGTAAAAAACTGAAACAAAAGAAATAATGAGAACTTCCTGCTGGTAAGTTAATATGTTCAGTTTAATTTCTGGTGTTTCTGCCAGAGCTTGAACATCTTGGTCTTTTCAATTTTCTCTGCAAATATGTCCATATCTCACTTTACATTTTTCAGGCACCTGCCACTTGGTCTTAAAACACCTCCTGCTTAATCAATTATTCAAATGCAATCAGTTTGCAATTGTATTTGTTTTGCCTATTTTGTTGTATGAACCACTACTGCTGAGAAGACTGAAGTTTTGACCCCACTGACATCACTTGCAAAACATTAATTTGTTTTCTCCAGTGTGACATTTCATTATTGAAGTGCAACCCCTTTATTTTATATGTGTTCAGAATCAATAATATCTCTAATGCATGCTCCGTTCAGCAGCTCTGTTTACTTCTGGAATAGGACACTGGTATGTGTAAGGTAAGAAACAAGAACTACAGCTGACATATTATTTCCAAAATAAAGGGCAAGTCAATGTGTGTAAGATTAGCAGAATTTGGGTCATAATTAAATCACATTTTGTTACATGTACAACATGGTCACATGAAAAAGATTTATCTATCCTTTTGACACATCTCAGTTGTGTGACAGTTATTACTTCTTATAATTCAATCTCTTAAAACACTTCCTCCACACTTCTATATCCAGTGGGTTTCTCTGTGTTCTGAAGAGAAACAGATTTAAGAATGAAACAATCAAGCTTGTGAGAAGGGAGAAAGGGATTGGCCCATTTGCACACTATGTCAGAAGGTGGAATTCAAACCACCTTGTTGGAAGGATAGTGATCTGAACAAAGAGCTCCTTCTGAATCGTATTGGAAATTCCAACCCGAGATTTAAAAGACGATAATAATGGGAGAGATGAAATCAGTTGGGTCTTCCTTTATCTTTTACCACACTGTCAAAATACTGCTTTTGCCAGAAATTTTGTTTACCAGAAAAAAATTGTTGCTTTGGTGCAACTCCATAGGAATGTCTGGGCCTCAATTCTAGCTGAAAAATTCTTCAGTGCTAAGTGCCAAAATGCAAACAAGCACCTGAATAACCTTAAGGCTGCAGATGATTTCAGTGGGGCCATCAGAGCTGTTTTCATAGATGGTTCCTTAAATGACTTGACATATTAGGTCTCATATGCCCATCTGCACACAGTGTTAGTTCCACAGATCTCCTGCATGTGAAGTGATGCACAATTTTTTTTTTCAATTTTGCTTTTCATATTTCATTATCAAAGTGAAAATGTGGATGTATCATAGGATTTTGCATGTGACTGCTGGGAGTGAGGAAAATTTACAGGAACAACTTTCAAAATTTCAAACACGCAAAGTTTTCCTGTTTAAGATGAATGTGGTGAGATTAGATCAAACTGTCCTCTCTTGGGTAGCTTTTATGATGCATCCTTTTACTTGTGCCCTAGTTTGCCCAAGCCATCTGTTTTTTTGTAAAAACAGTTTTGTGAAAACCTACTCTAGTATCATAATGAAAGGAAATTATATTAGGTATCCATGGAGAATCCATCATAAAGCACTTTAAATTGCCCTTGATTGTTCAAATGCAGATCAAACAGAGACGCAGATGTTGTCTGTAAGATTTTTCCACAGAACGTGTAAACCCAGAAGATTCAATTATTGGCTGTAGACCTGGCTTACATACCCAGCTCCCCATTTCTTACAAAGCAACTGATGGCCCAGAACCTTGCCCTCTGGAAAACATCAAACAAGTAAAATGCAAACATGAAAAGTGAAGGAAAAATATTACATAAAATATTTACATGAACACATCCATAGCATCACAATTTAGTCCATAGTTGACCTCAATGTGAATGAGGATGGACCAAAGCTGGGTAAATCACAGTTGGGGCTGCACTTTTATTTCAAGTTTTTAATCCTTATATTTTCTCATATGAAATTCTTCTCATCTCACTTCTATAAAGCCTTACTGCTTTTTTCATAAGCTGTCCTGATTTTACCACTGTTTTACCCTGTCTTGACAAGCACACATGTGCTTGCCAGGCTCATATCTGAAGCTTATACAAAATATTAATGCAACTAGGTTTTTATCCCTTAACCCTCCTTCTCTTCTTCTTAAATAAAAAGGCTTGGAGTAATAAAATTCTGCTGACATTAGGAAAATTAGAAGAATGGAGATTTTCTTGGGCTGTTTTAGAATTAACTCTCCAAAGAAGAGAGAAGCAAGAACTGAGGTTCAAGAGAAAAAACCAGTCCAGCACAAAAACAGTATCCCAAAACCTACTTGCAGTCCTGACAGCAAAATGGCTTGGGGTGATTAGCAGCCAAACTACCTTTTCAACCCCCTCCTTCATGTGAGTGAGTACTCTGTGTTGCCTTGGAGTTTTTCAGTAGCATCAACAAATCCTCTGGGCACTGGTTTCTGAATGCACCAGTATGCAGAAGGAGGAGCTGCCCATCATGTCTGCCTACAGCGCCCAGGGAAGGGACTTTTAAGGCAGAAGCCCAAAGGACTCAAAGGACAAGGCCCTTGTGTGACAAGGCTGGTGTCTTCATGGCAGGATGGGATGGTTGCCCACCTGAGTGGAAAGTTTCCTTCTGTTTTAGCCTACAGTCCCAAACAAGTTACTAGACAATTGAAACTGCCATTTTATTCGTCTGAGAGGTTTTTGTGTGGGGGCAGAGGAAGGTTAGAGATTTGGAGACTCACAATGGTTAGCCCAAGAATTTTGTAAATCAAGGAGGCACCGTGTCAAGATTTACATCTTTCCTTAAAATACTCCCATATGTAATACACAGAAAAAGGGAGGGAACAGACACACCTATTTATGTTCATAATTGTTAGGCCTGATGCTTTGACACCAAGAAATACTCTTTGGGTTAGTAACAGGAGGATGAGGACAAAGAGGTGAAACTTTATGCTTTGCCCTGAGTCACAGCACAGGTGAAGATCTCCTAAGTCACCAAGTGCTGTCTCTGGCTATCAGAGAAAATTGCTTATCATCTTATTCATTATCTTATTCCAGCTCTGCTTTGCCATACATCTGTCATAGGAGGCTGATCTGAAAACTGTCTGAGGGTCGGCCTCTGATTTCCATCCAACATGTATCACTAGCCAGACAAGAGCACCCAAACTTCTGGCACTGCCTATGGCAATATCCAGGGGCAACATTGTCACCTCTGAGGGACAATGTTAATTTTTCTCCAGCACAACTTCTTTTTTTAACCACAAAAACTTGTGTTTTGTCTGCTCCATATCTTTCAAACCATCCTTCCCCAAGCAGTAGACTGCCTTCCAAATCTGTGCTCCTGTCTCAGCCGCTGCCTAATTTCCCGTGACTGCCACAAAGGGTAATTACTGTCATCCCCAGTGGTGTCTTGGACATCCTTTAAGTCTCTCCTTTCTCTTGCCCAGCCTAAAGCACAATTATTCTCAGTTGGCCATGCCGCAGCCAGATTTGGAGCACTCCTCACCCCGGCCATGTGAGCAGGTTGGAGGGGAGCCTTGCGCATCTCTGTGGCAGTGCATGCTTAAAGAGCATCAAGGCCAGCATGAGGGAGCATCGCAAAAAAAAAAAAAAAAAAAGAAAAGAAAAAAAAAAAAAAAGGGGAAAAAGAAGGTTAAAACAAACTCCTTGGTTTCTTTGTTTCTCCATCTGTACAGTGAACACAAGTAAGGACACAAGAACTGTTTGCTAAAGCTCTTTTTGCAGTGGTGGACTTGAAATGACATGTTCTGCCTTCACTTCCCAAGCTCCTGAGGGCACTTGGGAACCGTGGTGCTTACAGGAGTGAGTCCTTTAAAGGTTCAAGGAAAGTGGAAAGAATTTTTCTTCACATACATTTCCACCTCCTCCTGGTGAAGCAACTCAGGAAGCAAAGCTTGCTCTGGAATCAGCAACAGGAGTGTAATTAACACAAAGAATTAAACCAGAATAGTTCTGAGGAAGAAAGGTGGCTTCAGGCATCATAGTGGACTATCACTTCCTATATATAATATTAGTTTACAGAGAATATTACACTGATCATTTACAGTGTACATTTTGGAAAAGGTTGCTTTGTACTAATGTAGTAAACATTGCTACAGCTGGTATACCAGCTTGGATTAATATTGGAAATTTGGCTTGATATTCATCAACCTCATATCATCAAAACAGCTTCAGTCAGAGCTGTGTTTGTAGCTTGTTGCATTAAAAAACCCAGAAGTCTGATATTAATTTTGCCTAAATGATTGATTCTTTAGGGATTTTTTTTTTATTTAGCTTACTTTCATGAACATCATCCCCCAAAAATAGACCTATTTCAGCTTCCTTTTCCTGATGTATTTTTTCCCAGATTTTAGAATAATAAAATTTTGAAATGAAAAATTTGAACTTTCTTCCCAAGCATGTAGGCATATTTTAGATATTTAATTTTTATTTTCTAGGGCATGAAAATAGTCATAAATGACAAATTGAGAGTTTAAAGAGATCTGAGAAGCTGAGATCTGATTTGCTTTGTAGTGAGTAATCTATTTGCCCCAGAACTGGCCTGGTTCTATTGTAAATACAGTAGCTGCTTTGCTATTAAAAACAGTAGTACAGCTAATGTAAAGCTAATGTAATCCAAAGAGATTCTTTCAAGTCACCATCCAAACAGAGAGGCTGGCTTTGAAGGTTATCAGATGAGAGATCACAGAGGACTAAGCCAAGTTACAGATGACTGGGCTTGTATGAGGCCTCCTCCACATTTATTCTCCTGGTTTTGAGAGTCCCTGCCAAGTCAAACACAAATATAAAGACTTTTTGACAGCCTGTGAAAAACGTTTTGAAGGCAAAGAAATGCCAGATAACACAGTGCCTCCGCCTTATGCTTCTGCCACTAAATATGTGACCTGTGCCTTGCTACAGCTCTACAGGTGCTTTAGTTTTCTAATGTAAGGGTGCTTCATTTTATCTGTATTAATATAATGAAAATGTAGGCTGGCCTACTAACATGCAGGGGATGTTCAGAAAGGGAGCACTTGTGTTGTCAGACTCACAGAGCTTTATCATTGTGCTTCCTTTGCCCCCCATGGCTATGGTAAGTTGGACTATTATACAGATTTGCACACAAAAATATATGAGTTAGTATCCCTCAAAGAGCAATTCCCATCAGGCTTTGGGACTGACAAAATACTGTATAGATGCAAATAGTAGCCATCTAGAACATCTACTCACATGAAATTAAGCTCAGCATGAAGCAGTTGGTCTGGGCAACAGAAAGCCTCTTTTCCAGCTTTAGGGCAGCCAGCATATTTCTACCGTCACAAGAGATTAAGAAATACCCTGTGCTGTCCTAAGGAGCTGAATCGGCAGAAAACGCTGGGCTGAGACGCTGGTGATGAGACAGTATCAGTTCTTGGGTAGAAAATGCCCCTCGGGCTAGGGCTGGGCTGCTCCAAACCTCCTTGGCAAGGAGACAGGAGGCACAGTCATCCAGCACTCGGTGCTGGGGAGCAGCTCCTCTGCAATCGCTTGAGGGCAGTGAGACAGCTGGCAGAGAAGCCATCACGGCACCAAAATTAAATTTACAGGCTGCTTTCCCATGGCTGTGCTGGGACATAGCAGGGTGCTTTATAATTATGTTTTAGGAGCCTCCGCCCTCTTGCCCTATTTTCCAATTAAAGTTGTACCCTTCCCAGGAGAGATTGCAAACATCCTACGAACAGGGGGAGGAGGCCAGGAAGGACCATTGTGTGCAGATCAGTAGTAGATAGCAACCTGGAGAAATTACGTTTATGCCACAACCAGCAGCTACTCAGCCTTGTCACCTAATTAATTTTCTCTTCAAGACTTACCGATGGTGTATTTAAAGCCAAAAGGAAAAATGGACAACGAGTGGAATGGAAATATGGTGGGAACAAAAGGAGGGGGGAAAGAGACAAGGCAGCAAAGCAGAGGAAAAACTGGATGCTATTCCTATTGTCAGCCAACTGTGACTGTCTAGAGTGAAGTGTTAGGCTGGATGTATCAGGAAGAGATAGACATTCTCTTACTCCTTTGGTTTCCTAACCACACCTAGATGTTAGATAGTGTCTTCTCTGTGGGACTCCTCTCTTTACCCCTACCTCATTCTAGGTGACCCAGATATCATACCTAGAAACCAATGTTGTTCAATGTTGTTTTACCTTTTGAAAGGCAGAACAGCACAACTATACAACTAATAGTATTTTAATGTACTTTTTCACTTAAGTTTTGTGAACAGTCTTCTAGTTTTTATAAACTACTGCAGGTTTATACATATATCTTTTGCAAGTGTTGGCAGATTCTGATTCAGATACAAGATATGTAAGACCTACATTTTCATCTCCAAAAGTTTGTCAATAGAAATTTCCTGGTGGCTTCAAATGACCAGTAAACTGCTCTGAATACCAAATGGCACAGAGGAAACTTGTGGTTAGACTTGTGGTGGAGGCTGGCAGCACCTGCTTTAATGAGGCAGAAAGCTGCATGTAGCTGCTAAGAACCCTCTGTTTTATCACATCTGAATAGGTCTTCCTCCCCTCATGGGTTATGTTACTTGGTCAGTAGGTTGCAGCTGTTGCTCTGTGGCTAAGAGCAACAATCTGTGTGTTGCTCTTACCCAACACACAGATCTTCCTCTGACATTCTCTCCTCCTCCTCATTTGCATCCTCATTTGCTCACAACTCTGCAGCATCCATTCTTTTCATGTGGGTTTACATTAAGGAAAGACCATAATCTCATGAGTGCCATTTAAAGCAACAACTTTGCCCATTGTAATAATAATAATAATAATAATTTGATATCTCCTATAGGATGTTTAAAGGATGTCTCTCCCTGTGTGTGATAAAGAGTTTCCTTTTAACTTTAATAGTCCTTGTTCCATCAGCTGTGACTAGCAGAATGTGTTATTGTCAACAAATATAATTTATATAATTAGAGATTTATGGGCTTGTATTGAACCCTTGACCAGCCTGCTTCCATTCCTAGACATTGCAGTTTTCTTGTGTTTTTGCAGCTGATGAGAGGCTGCATGGCCACTAAAACTAAAAATAATAACAGAAATAATATAGAAATCTTTCCTACTGGAAAAAGGGGATCTGGACAAAATAAGACTGTAACACTCCATTTGCAGACTTAAGCACTTAATTATAATGTTCCTTTTGTTCTTGTAGAACAATAAAAGCAATGCTTAATGAGATGAAATACTTAATCTTATTAAAACAAAAGTATTTATGGAAATCACTTCAATAAATCCTTAGTTTATGTTTCTAAATAACTTTCCCTATAGATTTTTGCAGATTTATCTCGCAACAAATGGAAATATAAAAACATTAAAAAATATAAAAACATTAAAACATAAATAGTAGACAAGTCTTCACTGTCAATAAATGGAATTTTTAGGGATCAGTTTTATGGAAGTTTTGATTCTGGTGAATAACCATGACTTAGTTTTCATTAAGGAACTTCTTTACAGGAAAAAGAAAAGTGAGTAAATGTGAAAAAGATAAATGTTTTTGCAGTTACATGTAGTGAAGTGAAAAGGTGTAAGAAATGTCCATCCTGGAGGGACAGTGAATATCCTGTCCATTGGAAGAGTGAGGACCAGACCTTGAGCTCTGTCCGTGGGGCTGCAGCCTCTTTGTGGAGGTGAGACGCTGCCTTAAAGCAAAGCTGTGCCCAGCCCCATCTGCACTGCTTGCACCTGGCACATCAGACTCCTTGGGTCTATATGAGGAAAAGTCTTGGGACAAGGCTATGGGGAACACACAGCTGGATCCAGGGACAAAGCTGAATCTGGATCCACCTCTGTCTTTGGACTGAGAGGTGTTGCAACACGACCAGTTTATGACCGACGTGGCTGCTATTGCTGAAGACAATACGTTGTGAAGCACTGGCTTCTTCTTCAGTCCAGGGTGGCATCCGTGACGTTTCCTTTGCTCCCTGTGTAGTACAAGATGGATTACAACCAAAAGGAAGACTATTAATTGTACAATTAGCAAATTAGATGTGTTGAAATGTTACCAATTTAGTAGCAGCTTTTATAACAGCACAAACAAGGAGCCATTTTCACATAAAAGACAAAGTTTTTGCTCATAGCTCTTCAGGAATTATTAATGTTAAAGCTTTTTCAAGCTACCCTGGACTAAAAAGTGGACTGAGTAAGTGGACTCAGCTGCTCTAACTGGAAATCTTTCAGCCATCAATCAAGAAAGATGTAGGAGCAAAGGACAAATGCACATGCTCTAGACAAGAGACATTCCAGTTTCAGTTAGTTAATATTAACCCACATTTTTATCTGCTCTTGTCTCATTACACTTGAAGTCCTCTGAGAGCAGAAACTCAGGACAACTTGACCTTCCAAAAAATAACTTTTTTAGGTATCCTAGTGAAGAAAACCCTGAAACACACAGAAATGATTAAAAAAAAATCAGGAGTTTCTTTTTTTTTTTTTT